>OY731402.1:29562928-29930751 GCA_963425845.1 Sphenostylis stenocarpa | reverse complement strand
AAATTGCGAAAGGCGAAATCAAAACCATTTCAGCAAAATAAAGAGCTTCAAGGAAACTAGCTCTAAACCTTCTATCCCAATAAAAGAAAGTACACAGGAAAAAGCTAATGGAAAGGCTTGATCATCCCCAAGAGGATCCTCGCCTACTCTAGAGGCAAAACAAAAAGACTACCTCACGACTCAGCATCGCCACTTGAGTCATCGAGCACACTCATACAAGGATCTCCACTTCATTCCCCAAAGGAGAATAAGGACTACTCAAAGTCCATCGAAGAAAATACGGAGTCAAATCCTCCATATCACCAGGGGGCAACAAAAAAGGAAAAGAGAAACTTTTCATCCCCTAACGAAGGCCACTACAGAAAAAAGGCCAAATAAATGTCTCTAAACAGAGCATATCAAGAAAAATCTCCACAAAGAGGAAAAGAAGAAAAATCTTCACCCCGATCAATAAAAAACTTCACAAAGCCAAGAGCCAAGACTCCATCATCAAAGTTGGATCCCCAAGAAATAAAGGAAAATTCCCTAGGGATCACCAAAAAGAAAAAAGAAAAAGATATCTTTTCATTCAAAGAAGAAGCCAATGTGCATAAAAAGAGCACACATGCAAAAAACCAAATCGCAAAAAAGAGAAATAGCGAGAAAAGGGTAAAAACCCATTCCCCAGCAAAATAAGAGCTTAGGCAAAACCAGCTCAAACAACAGCAGCCAATAAGGAGTCGAAAAACTCCATTTCTCCCTAGAGGGACAATTCAAGACAGATCTCCGGCATGAAATTAATTCCCCAGTGGATCATCAACAAGAAAACTACCCTAGTGAGCCTACGACAAAGGCAAACTACAAAATTATATCCACAGGGAGTTAATCGCTCATAACGCCCAAAGACGGATATCCATAGTGAAGCACAAAGCCTTCACTTGCAACAAGCAAGCAAAAAACTAATATCCCCAAGAAATGGGAAATCAACCTATGCAAGAGGCAATCCAAACCCTCAAAGTCTTCACCACTATTGAAGCATTCGCCTAATCAAGAGGCACAACAAAATCCCCAAATGAATCTTCACCTAATCAAGAGGCACAATCAAGAAGAGAATTCAAAATCCCCAGAGGATTCCCGCCTAAAAGGAGGCAATCAACAAGAATCCCCGGTTAAGACCGGATGGCTAAAAGAAAAAAGCTAAAAACAAAGAATCCCCGGCAAAAACTGGATGACTAAAAAAGTAAAAAAAAATTATTCCCCATGGAATAGGCGCATAATCAGAAACAAGTAAGCCGCTAACACATCTCCAAAAACAGATAATCACAGGATTAACTACCAAAAAATGCATCATGAGAACCTTGCAGAACGGGGTTCGGACCGGGTGGGGGTAGGTACCCATCGGAATCTTGCGTAACGAGATTCGAGACCGGGTGGGGGTAGGTACCCATCGAGCCTTGCGGAATGAGGTTCGAGCCGGGTGGGGGTAGGTACCCATCGGAACCTTGCGGAACGGGGTTCGGACCGGGTGGGGGTAGTTACCCATCGGAATCTTGCGGAACGAGATTCGGATCGGGTGGGGTAGGTACCCATCGGAATCTTGCGGAACGAGATTCGAGCTGGGTGGGGGTAGGTACCCATCGGAACCTTGCGAACGGGGTTCGGACCGGGTGGGGGTAGGTACCCATTAGAACCTTGCGGAACGGGGTTCGGACCGGGTGGGGGTAGGTACCCATCGGAACCTTGCGGAACGGGGTTCGGACCGGGTGGGGGTAGGTACCCATCGAACCTTACGGAACGAGATTCGGACCGGGTGGGGGTAGGTACCCATCGGAATCTTGCGAACGAGATTCGGACCGGGTGGGGGTAGGTAGCCATCGAGCCTTGTAGAACGGGGTTCGGACCGGGTGGGGGTAGGTACCCATCGAATCTTGCAGAACGAGATTCGGACCGGGTGGGGGTAGGTACCCATCAGAGCCTTGCAGAACGGGGTTCGGACCGGGTGGGGGTAGGTACCCATCACAATCTTGGAGAACGAGATTCAGACCAGGTGGGGGTAGGTACCCATCAGAACCTTGCAGAAAGGGGTTCAGACCGGATGAGGGTAAGTACTCATCAGAATCTAGCAAAAATGCAGATTCATACCGGGTGGGGGTAGGTACCCACCAAAACCTTAAAAATAAGGTCTGTACTAGATGAGGGTAAGTACTCATCAGAATCTAGCAAAAATGCATGTCGCCGCCATCAAAAACGAGGCGGTCGAAGCGACGCGATGGTTTTATCGACCCTCTTGTTTTCGCGTTTTTATTGGTGGTTACAACGTCCTTAGGTTGTCCGATAACCGGGCTAACCTAGAGACGAGGTTTTCGAAAAGTGTCCTTGAGTTGTCCGACAACCGGGCTAACCCAAGGACTTATTTATTTTGGGTTCTATGGAGTCGCCACCGATATTTTTACCATAAACATCGGAAAAGGGGTTTTAAAAAGGCGTTGGTTTTTGAAAACCAACTTTGGTCATTAGAACCAGTGTTGGGTAAGGGAGTTGGTTACGTGCAAAGGGAGTATTAGTCCCTTTACGATGCCCCTTTCGGGTTCCCTATGATAGGCCGGCTTATTTTATTGATAAACTAGAAAAATACACTTTCGCCCTTTTTATTCTGCGGAATTTAAAAGTATGACTACATGGCCCTAATGTCTACTGCATAATTTAAAATAAAAGCGGTAAAGGTGGAAGGAGAGAATTTGAACCTCCGAAGCACGCTTTTTATATTAATTCTCTTGGAAAAATAGGGTGCTTTATGGCAGCCCTTCACTCTACAAGACGTCGGAAACCTCTCGAACGCCGAAAATCACTCTTTAAAACACTCGAAACTCCGGAAATGCGTCGGAGGGATTCTAGAGAGAAGTTCTAGAGAGAAGGGAGAGCTATGCAGCTGTGGTGTGTGAAAATGAGGGGGAGAGCTCCTATTTATAGGTTTTCGCGCTGTCAGATGGCGAGACCGCCGGTCTCGTCTGACAGGGTCGAGACCGCCGTCTCGCCCAACGAGACCGCCGTCTCGTTCTTTACTGGCAACGAGACCCCGGTCTCGTCCAACGAGACCGCCGTCTTGTTCTTTACTGGCAACGAGACCCCGGCTCGGGTGAACGAGACCGCCGTCTCGTTTTCGTAGTCAACGAGACCCCGGTCTCGCTGTAGACGAGACCCCGTGCTTAGGTGAACGAGACCGCCGGTCTCGCTTTCGTAGGCAACGAGACCCCGGTCTCGTTAGACGAGACGGCGGTCTCGCTTGCTACGCGAGGCGAAACGGCGGTCCGGGTCATCCGAAGGCGGTCTCGTCCCTTCGAGGCGAGAAAACTTATTTTTCGGCCCAAAAATCTTCCTATCTTGGTACGGAGCCTAATAGTCTCTCCTAGTGGCTTGTTAGGCTTCAGCCGTCTTCAAAATAGGGGATCTTCTCGACTTTATTTGGAGCCCGGCAAGATTTGGGGTCTACAGCTGCCCCCTTTACTCCGACTAGTCGATCGTTGGCCTGTTGTGCCGACGCATTGACAGGAAGGTAAAGGAGTTGACCCTCTTGCCCGGCTACCCTTCGGACCGCCGTCTTGTGGCGGATGATCCTCCGAGGAGATGTTGTGGTCATGTACCTCCGAGATACTATTTCCGACGTAGCCGATCCCTTTGGTGAACACGTGGTAGAACCTCCGGATACTACTTCCGACGTAGTCGATCCTTCGGCTGATGGGTATAAATCCCCCATCAGCCGGGTACGGTCCGTTGTGTGGGACCGGATGGGTATGAACCCCCATCGTGGTGGTAATGGCGGCTTACGGCTCATGTGGCCCATGCGCCGGCTAGGCGCTTCTCGTGTGCCGGTTGATAGGTGTGAACCCCCTATTCGGCCGGTACAGTCCACCGCGTAGGACTAGTGGTAGTGGCGGCTCATCGCTCGGGTGGCTCATGCGCCGACTCTCTTGGGGAATGATTTCGTGCTCGTGCACTTCCGTGATACTACTTCGACGTAGCCGATCCCTTCGATGGACACGTGGTGGAACCTCCGGATACTACTCCCGACGTAGCCGATCCTTCGGCTGATGAGTATAAACCCCCCATCGGCCGGTAGTTGCGAGTCCATTGTGCGGGACTCGGATGGGTACGAGCCCCCCATCGTGGCGGTACAGTCCGTTGTGCGGGACCGGATGGGTATGAACCCCCCATCGTGGTGGTAATGCGACTTATCGATCCGGCTCGAGCGCAGATCAGGCGCAGCTCTCGGAGAGTGCCGCTTGTATTGATTTGACCGCTTTCGGATTTCTTGAATAGTCATCCGGCCATGCCGGGGATTTTGTTGGTGATCGATCGGTCTTTGCCGATTGCCGGGGTCCTTTATTTTTGTTCTTTTGGTAGTGATCTTCCCATCCCTACTGGTTGGTTGGATGGATCTTGGTTTTGTTTAGCTCTTGTTCGATAAAAGCTTTGTTGGTTGGTGCGATGGCTTAATCCCGCCTTTTTCTCGCGTTTATCTCTCTTTTCTCGCGATTTAGGATTTTGGCTTTTTCATTGAGCGTATGTCTTTTACTCTTAGTTTTCTTTTTGTTACGCCGACTTTTGGGAAAGGTGGCAAAAAGATGCATGAAGTAAAATTTTATTTATTGGGAAAATTTTATTACAACCCTATTTTTGGAGCTACTATCCCTAAGGGCTATCTTCCGGGCCCGATCCCCGGGGAGGGTAATGCCGGTACATATGGTATCCGAAGTCCTCCATCTCTTGGACTTCATCCCGGTACCTCCGCCGAAAAGTCGCCCAATCCCGGCGCATGCTTTGTTGGTACCGGTACATCTCCCCTAGCCGGGTGTCAAAGGCCTCCCGCCTTTGGGACAGCTTGCTCCACCGTTTGGAATAGCCGATCACGCCTCGGGACGCCCGTTCTTGTCTCACAGCCATACCATCGAGCCGCCGGCACAGTCGTCCATGTGGAGGTGCATGCCAGCAAAGTCGTCCGAATACCGGGCGGCCGCTGCTGCCGCTGCCGCCGGGAACCGGGGATGTGGGCACAGCCCGCATCACATCCTGGAGCTCTAAGGCAAAATCCAGGGTGGGGTGGAGGGCCGACTGGCTCCTCTCGCGGATCAGCATTCCCATGCCGACCAAGATCGTTCCGCCGATTGATTCGGGTCGCAGTGTTATGGGCCGCCTCTTCCGGCCAGGGCACCCAATCCTTTCGCTAAGGGGGTGATGAAGGGAGCAACGAGGACGCCCCCGCAGATCCGTTCCCGAAGTCCCCGAGGGCTCTCGTGAAGAAGTACCCGGGTTGCGCCGCCGCCTCCGGCTCATGCAAGATAGTATGAAGAGGTCGTGGAGGGATATCTTGCCTTGACTTTCTTTCCTCCCATGGATAGTTCCAGCCGACAGCCTTGTGGCGGATGCGAGTGCCGGGGAAGTGCGGATCCCCTCATCGCCGTGGGCAATGTGGTGGCTCCCGTGAGCTCGCGCCACATCTCTCGCAGCCAGCAAGGTGGGCGGGCCGTGAGCAGATGGCGTCACGGCACTCCCGGGTCATGGCCTCCTCGGGCCGGATGAACCCGATGTCCACGTTGAATTCTTTGAGGGTGGAAGTCTCGGTACTGCCCATTCATAAAGTAGGTTACCATCTCGAGTGGGTGGTAGACCCGGGACAAGTGGAGGGGCTCTCTGAGTAGGAGACGGAGGCTAAAAATTCCAAGCACCGCCCGCGGGTAAACATGTGTAGGTGGTGGGTGCAGCAGGAATCCCCACCCAATGCCGTCTAGGTGGGCCCGGACGTCGTCCTCCCATCCGAACTCGACCAAGCATGTTAAAATCCAGCCTTGAGCATAGGGTGCCACCGGTAGGTCCGGATATTCTCAAGACGGGCCCGGTGTTGTGGCGTAAGCTGTGAAGGGTCCTGGGATAGCGGTGTTGCGGAACTACTAGCACCAGCAGTGCCCCTTCTCTTTCTAGAAGCGCTTCTTCCAAACATATTGACCAGAGGGGGCTTGGGAGTGCAGGAGTTGAGGGAGAGGAGGTTCTGGGACCAAAATGAGTTGTGAGGAAGCCCAAAGCCGCGCCCCCTATATATAGGGAAAATTTCCAGATCGAGATCGCCGTCTGGGTGGACGAGACGGCGGTCTCGTTTCTCTTCCGGGACGAGATGGCGGTCTGGTGCAATGAGACGGCGTTCTCGTTTTTGCCGGCAACGAGACGGCGGTCTGGTGCAACGAGACTGCGTTCTCGTTTTTTGCCGACAACGAGACGGCGTTCTGGTTGACCCATACGGCGGTCTCGTTCTGTCAGGCAACCGAGACGGCGGTCTGGTGCAACGAGACGGCGGTCTCGTTTCACGGAAGAGAAAATTTTCATTTTTTGTATTTTTATTGCTTTTTTGTTATTTTTTGAAAGAAGTAATAGGACCTGGTCTAAAAACATTTTATGCATGCAATGTTTTTATGTTTTGATGTCCTATAATGCCTATTTTGATTAAGTTTTCAGAAGGATTTAACCGACGTGTCTTGTTGTGCTGAAAGCCTTCTGATTTGCTGCATCTCTCCTTTTTGGCTGTACCATGCCGGATTTTTGTGACCGAAGGATAATCTCTTTCTTTCTTTCTTTCTATTTTTCTTTCTCTATTTTTTCTCTTTTTTTTTTCTTTTGGTAGAGCACTTTTTGTCATGTAGTGTCCCTTTTTCCTTGCTTTAGGGGTTTCAATCCTCTTGTTGACTATACGCCTCCATATTCCTAAATTAATTATTAGAATATTGTCGTGAGGGTCAAGAGAAGAGAAGTAAGATGAGGTAAAAATCAATGGTTTGTGTTTTAGAGGGTTGATTTTTATTGATAAGAATTTGTAAGAATGGCTGGCAAAGGGTTAAGCCTGAGTGTTTAAGCTTTGTCTAAGCAAACATTTTCCCTTTTTCTCTTTTTTTTTGTATTTGTTTTTATTTGCGCTCTTTTGGTTTTATTTCCATCGCTTTTTAAATAGCTGGCTGATTTCCCTAGATCGCCCTTTGGGTTTTCGAACTAGGATACTGTGTGTTGGCCCTAACTTTTGTCTAGGTTTACTCTCTTGTAAAATTTTGGAGAAATCCTAGCGGACCTTTATTTGTAACCCTAACTTTTGCCTAGGCTACCCTTTATTGTTGTTCGGGTATCCTACCGGGTTGACCCTAACTTTTGTGTAGCCCCATTTGTGGGTTTCCTACCGGGTAATTTGCCCTTTTCTTTGGCCTTTGGCTTCTTTGGGCTTTTTCTCTTTTTTTTTTTTTGTTATTCTTTTGTTCACAGTATTGGCGAAGCGTGACTTTCTTTATGGCTTAAGTGAAGTCTTATTTTTATGTGCTTCTAATCAGCTAACTTGATGATGATAGCAATGATGAAGTTTTGATTATTTGGGAGCGCTTCTTATTCTTCTTTTTCTTGTCATGTTTGCTTAGACAGGGTTATTTATGTGGTCTAGTCAAAAGTAGAAAGAAGAGAAGCAGATAGAAAGAATCATTCTTTATTAATTAATGAAGGAATATGTGCCCTGAAATGCCCGGGGGTCGGGCTCGCCCCGGGGGATAGTCTCTAACAATCATGGGGTTTACATCCCTTAAACAAAGAAAAAGGTTTCCTAATGACTAGAGTGGCTCTTGACGCCTGTACCCCTCCACTTTGGAAAATCTCGCTTGAGTGTGCGGAGGGGGACTTCCCTTTTATTCTTCCCGCTCGACCCTTGAATGGGTTATATCCTAGGCCATATTTGTGAGGATTGTCTTTGAATTCTGGGGGTTCCCTCATTCCTTGGGAATCTGCCCCCAATCCTTGGCCAGGATGGTAGCCATGTTTCAACATCATACGGGCTACCTTGGTGTTTTTGGGAAGTCGCTCTATGTCGGCAATTTCGAGCGCTTGAAAAGATGTTTCAAGGGCCTCTTCGGTCGCATCCACGTAGGGTTGGGTGGATGGTCCACCGATCGAGATATCGTCTTCTCGCTCGGACCGTGACCGGTTTATCCTCCACTATGAACTTGACCTTTTGGTGGAGCGTTGAAGGTACCGCCTTAGCGTCATGAATCCAAGGCCTGCCGAGGAGACAGCTATATGCTGGAGTTATGTCCATTACATGGAAATCGATGTCAAAGATAGTGGGTCCAATCTGGATTGGCAAATTAATTTCTCCCACTACTTCTCGTTTTGACCCGTCGAAGGCTCGAACGATGGTGCTACTTGGGCGCAGACGGGCCCCCTGGATGGTTAACTTATCCAGTGTGCATTTTGGCATTACATTCAGGGACGACCCGTTATCCACAAGAACTTTGGCGATGAGGTATTCCTTGCATTTGACTGAGATATGCAAGGGTCTATTGTGTTTTGACCCTTCAAGGGGGAGTTCTTCCTCTGTGAAGGCGAGGTGATCGCTTGCCGTAATGTGACCAACGATCCTCTCGACCTTCTCTTGGGATATTGTGTGAGGTACGTGTGCCTCGCTCAAGACCTTCAGCAGGGCGTTTCGGTGTGGTTCCGAGCTCATTATCAAAGATAGCAACGTGATCTTTGCAGGTGTACGGTTGAGCTGATCGATAATGGAATACTCACTTTGCCTAATAAACTGGAGTAATTCCTCTGTCTCCTCCTTAGATTCTTTATTTTCTTTTTCTTCTTCGGTCTTTTTATTTTTTCCTTTATTTTGAAGGACATCTTCCCGCGTGTCCTTGGGGGAGTAGATTCTTCCACTTCTAGTCGTGCCCCCAATGCCGGCTATGTTCGTTATTTCTTCTTTTATTGGTGAAGATTCCCCATATCTCCATGGTACAACTTTATCTGATTCGTAGGGGAAAGGACTTGGCATAAAAAGTCGCACTGGTGTCCTTGCCCCTTCTTCTTTATTTTTGAGGACCAACGGCCGAGGCTTATTTTCCTCTTGCGATGATTCGACCGTTGGGGTGAGCTTTATCAGGAGTGGCTTTCTCTCCATTCTTCTGAGTTTGGAAGACGTATTAGTTAATCCTTCCTTTTTATTATCTTATTTATTTAAGCGTGAAGGAGGGAAAATTAAAATATGCGAATGTATGCTTATGCATGCAAGTAGACAACTGTTGAATAAGAAAAGGATTTCATTAATTCATTGGAAAGGTGTACATTCTCCTACTCCATACTACGAAGCGTCTTTTGACAAAAGCGGAAAAGCCTAAAGAAACCCACAGGCGGGTCTTGTTTTCTTTGTAATTCTTTTTCGGCTTCCCGGACGTGTTGAGCGAGCGCTTCGCTTTGCTTATGGATCGCTTGGCTCATTTCTTCGCTGTATTGCTGAGCGTCCTTGATCTTCGCCTCTTGATGTATGACCAAGGCTTCTAGTTCGTCGAGCCTTGCGACAGCTCGGTTCTTTTCTTGTAGCACTTGGTCATATTGAGCTAGCCCGCTTTTCTCTTTAATGCGCAGCTCATAGATACCTCGACTGAGTTTTCTGTTGTTCTCTCGCTCTTGGCGGAGGTCTAGCCGGGCTTGGAGGAGTTGTTCCGATAACTCCTTGATCGTTTGAGCTTGCTGAGCCGCTTCCGCCTCAAGGTGTGCTGTTTTGGCAGCTTATCTCTTGCAGCTTGGCTATCCGAGCTGGTTCTCGGCGGATTTGGATGCTCTGGATAGTTTGTTCGTTGGCGTCAGCACATTGGTCCTTGAGGCGTTCTATTTCATGATCCTTTTTCTTGCCTCTCGTAGACCGTCAATTGTGAGGATAGAGGCTTGTTCTTTTTCTTCAAGGACCCGTATTTGGGCTCCCATTATCTCTACCCTCCGGGTCAAGGCATTGACTTGTGCCTCGCAACTCTTCGTTATTGGCAATTGGAGCGGGTGTGGTGGATGGTCGGGCCATCTCTCTTCTTCTTCTCCATGCCTCGTAGTCACCGGTGACAGCTTACCCGAGCCTTTCCTAGCTCTCTGTCTCCCATGTAACTGGCTTCTCCCATGCTTTCCTCACGGTTAGTGAGTTGACCATTGTGCATGGATCTCCAAAGAAGCACAGTCCTCCGAGTTCCCCTCGGGAGATGGTAGTTTGAGTCCTCATAAGTTGTCTTATAGCTACTCTAGGTGAGTAGGCTATGCAACCCCGAGTCCTATCAAGGGTACATTCGGATGGTTCCCGCATCACGACGAGAACCGGGCCGGGTCGGAACCAAGGACAGACCCAAGATATGTTGTTGGCACCCTTCTGTTCTAACTCATCCCTCCATTCTATGGTCGGGCGTCGTTGGAGGGGGATCTTGGAGAAGCTTCTCAAGGGGTCGGGGAATATCCCCATGTGACTCGGAGGCATAGAGGTGCGTGATGCTCCACACATAAAGCGGCGAAGAGCAACGAGCGAAGTGTTCTTCCTTGCTTCGACGGCGAAGTCTGCGGAAAGCAAGGTGTCGGCAAGAATAGCGGGCAAGGGACTCTTTGAGTTTACGTCCCGAGCGAAGAAAGCGTCCATGACGGCGTGGTCAACCGTGTCGAGTTGGAAGGGGAACAGGATTGTTCCGAAGATTAATAGCGCCGGGGTTTTGTTGAAGGCAACCCACTCTGCCCTTTCGGCTAGGTAGGACGAGTGGTCTTCTAACATTGCTACTTTCCACCCCCGGGTGCTTCCTCTTCCCATCGTGGTACTCGTCGGTATGGCAGATGGATAAGGGCAGCGACCGGTGCTGCAGGAGTATACGCCTCGTGGCGGATATGGACCCCAGCTGATTTGGGCCATTTTAACATGGTTTCGTACTCCTCCAGGGTGGGCACCATGTCGAACTGCGGAAATTCAAAGCACCGCAGACTTGAATTCCAGAAGTGAACTAGTACCCTGAGAAAGACTTGATCGACACTGATTTTCAGGAGGTCCAAAATCCGTCCATAGGATTTTTCAAACTCAGTTTGGACCTCCGGGGGCATCGTTGCACTGAGCCGCTCTAGCTTCTCAGTATGGCTTCAGAGAATGTCCACCTTCCCCACTTGTCTACTTGACCCCTCCATCTTCTAAAACCAAAATGTATGATTTGATGAAGATGATGTTTTATGTGAGTGTTTATTTTGCTATTTTATCATGTTTTTTCCCTACATGATGTATGGTATTTGCGTTTATTTTTTTGGAAGAATAAACTATCTATATGAATGTTTTATGAATGCAATGTTTTGGACCCGGTCTTATTTGTGAATTCTGAAAAAAATGAATTTTTATTTTTATTTTTGTTTTATTGTTGTTTGTTTATTTTATAGCCTTTTATCTCTTCTGCTCGGAATCGCGTGGCTACTTAGCTTACAAAGAACCCGAAACCAGGCTAGCTAAAAGGCGGATCGTCCGAGATAAAAATATGGCTTTATGAAAGAATATTTATCGTCCCTTATCTCTTCTGTCGGAACTGCGTGGCTACTTAGCTTCCAAAGAACCTGAAACCAGGCTAGCTAAAAGGCAGACTGTCCGAGATAAGGGTGTTTATTTGAAAAATGTTTTTTGGTTTTTTTTTGTTTTGTTGCTTGTTTATGCTTATGCAACATACAAATGCGACACACATATGCACACACAATTCGACCATCCCCGAACCGGCGAGATTTCGTTTTTATCACGAGGTAGGGTTTTCCTGCAGAAAAGTGCATTGGTTTAGGGTAGGTTCTAACTGTTCTCACCAGGCTAAGGCCCCCAAGGTGCCCCCATTATAGGGTCCCCACTCTCCAGCCGTCCGACCATGCTCAACACTAAGGTCAGAGTCGGTCTTGTTGCCAAAAGAGGAAGGTTATCACCTTGAGTGGTGGTTTCTGATCACACTGGTGGGCACACGGCCCTAACTGCAGCGAACCGTACCTGCCACCCACTCCCTATGGTTATCTCACTTGCCCCCGGGTATAGGAGGAACTGTAGTGTGCAAGGGATTGTGTGCAGTTTATATCTCAATCAATTGCGTAAGTATAAACAAACAACAGTTTATTGAAAGCCAAACAATAAAACATGTTATAAATACAAATTAAGGGCAAAAGTGTTATTTTCTTGGTTTATTTATTGTTTAAGCCGGCCCATCACTAAATGGGATTAACTCTCTAGGCTTCCCCAGTGGAGTCGCCATCTGTCGCCACCGTAAAAAACGAGGCGGTCGGAGCGACGCGATGGTTTTATCGACCCTCTTGTTTTCGCGTTTTTATTGGTGGTTACAACGTCCTTAGGTTGTCCGATAACCGGGCTAACCTAGAGACGAGGTTTTCGAAAAGTGTCCTTGAGTTGTCCGACAACCGGGCTAACCCAAGGACTTATTTATTTTGGGTTCTATGGAGTCGCCACCGATATTTTTACCATAAACATCGGAAAAGGGGTTTTAAAAAGGCGTTGGTTTTCGAAAACCAACTTTGGTCATTAGAACCAGAGTTGGGTAAGGGAGTTGGTTACGTGCAA
Organism: Sphenostylis stenocarpa; assembly: GCA_963425845.1. NCBI lineage: Eukaryota > Viridiplantae > Streptophyta > Magnoliopsida > Fabales > Fabaceae > Sphenostylis > Sphenostylis stenocarpa. The sequence continues at coordinate 29,918,375 of OY731402.1, read as the reverse complement.
AGGGAGTATTAGTCCCTTTACGACGCCCCTTTCGGGTTCCCTATGATAGGCCGGCTTATTTTATTGATAAACTAGAAAAATACACTTTCGCCCTTTTTATTCTCGCGGAATTTAAAAGTATGACTACATGGCCCTAATGTCTACTCGCATAATTTAAAATAAAAGCGGTAAAGGTGGAAGGAGAGAATTTGAACCTCCGAAGCACGCTTTTTATATTAATTCTCTTGGAAAAATAGGGTGCTTTATGGCAGCCCTTCACTCTACAAGACGTCGGAAACCTCTCGAACGCCGAAAATCACTCTTTAAAACACTCAGAAACTCCGGAAATGCGTCGGAGGGATTCTAGAGAGAAGTTCTAGAGAGAAGGGAGAGCTATGCAGCTGTGGTGTGTGAAAATGAGGGGGGGAGAGCCCCTATTTATAGGTTTTCGCGCTGTCAGATGGCGAGACCGCCGGTCTCGTCTGACAGGGTCGAGACCGTCGTCTCGTCCAACGAGACCGCCGTCTCGTTCTTTACTGGCAACGAGACCCCGGTCTGGGTGAACGAGACCGCCGTCTCGTTTTCGTAGTCAACAAGACCCTGGTCTCGTTAGACGAGACCCCGGTCTGGGTGAACGAGACCGCCGTCTCGTTTTCGTAGGCAACGAGACCCCGGTCTCGTTAGACGAGACCCCGGTCTCGTTAGATGAGACGGCGGTGTCGCTTGCTACGCGAGGCGAAACGGCGGTCTGGGTCATCCAGAAGGCGGTCTCGTCCCTTCGAGGCGAGAAAACTTATTTTTCGGCCCAAAAAATCTTCCTATCTTGGTACGGGAGCCTAATAGTCTCTCCTAGTGGCTTGTTAGGCTTCAGCCGTCTTCAAAATAGGGGATCTTCTGACTTTATTTGGAGCCCGGGCAAGATTTGGGGTCTACAATGCAGATTCGTACCAGGTGGGGGTAGGTACCCACCAAAACCTTATAAAATAAGGTTTGTATCGGATGAGGGTAGGTACTCATCGAAACTTAACAAAATGCATCGGGTAGAGTAAAATACTCACCAGAAGCATTACAAAAAACGGGTGCATAAACCTTGCTTCTATTAGAGGATAGTTCAGTGTTGAGCACCTCAGAAGTAAGTACCCACAAGAGTTTAGCAAAATGCGAACTCATACCAGGTGACGGTAGGTACTCACCAAAACCTTGCAGAACAAGGTTCATACCTAGTGAGGGTAAGTACTCACTAAAGCCTAGTAAAATACAGACCTATACCTGGTGAGGGTAAGTACTCACCAGAGCCTTATAAAAGAAGGCTCAAACCAGATAGGGGTTGGTACCTATCAAAATATTTATCATCCGAAGGATCAGCAAGGAGCAGCATCCGAAGGATGACCAGGCAAAAGGGTTAACTCCTTCCCCTACCAACTAATTTTGTCGGCATATCAAGCCAACAAATTAGCTAGGCAGGTGAAGGGGGGGCAGCTGTAGACCCCTAATTTTGCCCGGCCTCTCAATAAAAGCTAGGGAAACTTCACACAAAGATAAAGATCGCCCCTCTAATCAATAAACACTAAGAAGACCTCCCACAACCACACGGAGTTCATCCAATGTCTCGACAAAGGCCAAAGAGACTTCCTACACGACGATAAAAGCTCGCCCGGCATCTTAATAAGGGTCAAGAAGACTTCCTATAAGAAGATCAAGCTTCAACGGACATCCATCGACATCAAACAATGTCCAAAAATAGCAAGGAAAGCTTCCCAGGGTCCCAGAACACAAAAACTGGACAAAACAAGTCGAGACCACCGTCCCAGAGTTGGGACGGCCGTCCTAACTATCCTGGGACAAGTGAGACGCGCGTCCCACATGTGGGACGGCCGTCCCACTTCCCAGGGGGGCAGGCTATGTGTTAAATATTCAAGTGGGACGGCCGTCTCGGCCCAGACGGCCGTCCTAGATGTGCCAGGCAGCGAAAACTATAAATAGGAGGCTCATTTGGCACTTTTTCACACCCCAGACAACTCCAAGACTTGTCTTCTTCTCTCCCTTCTTCAAATGATCTTTCTGATTGCCTTTAATAGGTAACAATCAGTTAAGGAATTTGTATTCCGGCATTCGATTCTTTTAGAAAATTTTAGTCGAGTCGAGTTTATTCGAGAGGAGAGTCGTTGTAGAGTGAAGGATTGCTGCAAAGCGTCCTCTGTGTAAAAGACTTATAATATAAAGCTTGCTTTGGAGGTTCTTCTCAATTCTCTTCCCTTTTACTGCTTTATTTACTGCTTTCTGTATGCAATGTAGATAAATCATGTAGATAGCCATATTTAAATACTGTACGAATAAAATAGGGTAATAGCGTAATTTCTTGTAATCTTTACTTAAATGAATTAATCCATCATAAGGAACCCGAAAGGGGCGTTGTGGGGTGCTAATACCTTCCCTACACGTAACTAACTCCCTTACCCAACTCTGGTTATAATGGCCAAGTTTGGTTTTTATTAAAATCAATGCCTTTTTCTCCTTTTCCAATGTTTATGGTTCAAACATTGGTGGCGACTCCAAAAGAACCCATTCCGAAAACCTTGCTTCTATTAGAGGATAGTTCAGCGTTGAGCGCCTTGGAAGCAATGAACATATTTTTAACAAAAAATGCGAGTCTCAACCATCTTTTCGCGAGCGCTCGCATTAACGTTCGAGATGTCCCAGGAAGTCGGAACGGACGGCGGCGACAGCCGGTACATAGTCTACACTTTAGAAGCTTCAAAAACTCAAATTTATCTTTTTGCCTCGGCTTTAATCGATTAAATGGTCAAATAATCGATTATTACAGTGAGAACAACCATTTTCTGTATCTGTTCACTGTAATAATCGATTAACACACCTGTTAATCGATTAACAGGGCTTTTAATCGATTAAAACAATGAGTTTTGGGGTTCTATTGATTTTGGCTCTGTAATAATCGATTAACACTTCATTTAATAGATTATTTCAGTCAGATTTTGATTTTCAATTTCAAATCAACCCTATTTTCGAAAACCCTAATCCCAATTCTCCTAGTTCCGAAATTCCCAATTCCCAAACCCTAATTTCTCTACTTAAGCTTCTCTATGGCACTAAAAAAAATAGAACAACCTTTTTCAAACAAAAGTTAAGTGCTGTGAGTGCCAGAGAACTGTTTCTTGGAGGAAAAAGGGGCTTTTGGAACCTGGTGTGGGCTAGAAGGGATAAGAATCACTAAGTTGAGTTCTTAGTGGATTGTGTGTTGTGCCGTCTCTAGGGAAAGTTGTTCTTCATCTCTTGTGGATTTCAAGAGAGGTGTTTTCTTTACTTTGTATTTTCAATTGTTATCTGTTTGTAACAACTTTGATTATAGTGACAATGTTAATCCTCTGTTTGAGTGATTAGCAACTGGACGTAGGGTCTTTTGATCCGAACCAGTATAAATCTCCTGTGTAAGACTTTATATCTATCTTATTTACGTTTACACAACTTTTTAATCAGTAAAATTTGGGGAAAATTTTGAAAACCTAATTTTTGTTAAGAAACCATTTCACCCCCCCTCTTGGTTTTTGTCCGACCACGCGAACATTCCGCTGCGCGATTCTAACAAGTGGTATCAGAGCTTGCTTTGATAGTCATTCAAACTTTTGGAAAATGGTCGGACAAAATCAAACTTTTGCCGAAGGTGCGTCTATCAACAGACCCCACTTTTTGCGGGTCAAAATTATCCTTTCTGGAAAGTAAGAATGCAAATCTTTTTAAAGGATGTTGATAGAGGCATTTGGGACGCTATTTTAAATGGTCCTTATATTCCTAAAGTTACTGAGAACGGTGTTGACGTTCCCAAACCTTTTTCTAGATGGACAACAGAGGAAAACAGAAAAGCACAATTTCACATTAGGGCTAGAAATATAATTTCATCTGCTTTAACCCTTCATGAGTTTTACATGATTTCTGTTTGTAAAAGTGCTCAAGGGTTGTGGGAAATGCTAAGAGTGACCCACGAAGGTACCGACGATGTTAAGAGAGCATGGAAAAATTCCCTAATTCAAGAATACGAGATGTTCTGGATGCAACATGGCGAAACGATATTTGACGTTCAAAAGCGTTTCACTCATATTGTGAACCATCTCACCGGATTAGGTAAGAACTTTGACGTTGATGAATTGAATGTTAAAATTTTAAAATCTTTGGATAGGAAATGGCAACCTAAGGTGACGACCATCTCGGAGTCACAAAACCTTTCCACAATGTCTATGGCGGCGCTATTTGGAAAGCTAAGAGAGCATGAGCTAGAGCTTGGAAGGCTAAATGAAGAAGAAGGACAATATCAAAAGAAGAACTTAGCCTTCAAAATCAAAATTTCCAAAGGTAAAAATAAAAAGGAAGAAGAAGAATTGAGTCTTATGATAAAGAAGTTTACCAAATTCATGAAAGCTAAAGGAAGACATCCATTCAAAGGTAAGGGAAAGGTAAGAGAAAGTACTTCCGTAAATATAAAATGTTATGGTTGTGGTGAAACAGGACATGTAAAGACCGAATGTCCAAATAAGAAGAACGAAGAAATCAAAAGCAAAAAGTTCTTCAAGAAGAAAGCTTATATTGCTTGGGACAACAGTGATTCAAGTTCGGAATCAAGTGACTCGGAAGTAGAAGCAAATATTTGCTTAATGGCAAATGACAACATATCTTCCGATTTTGAGGTAAGTGATTCTGACTCATCTTCTAGTGATGATGATAATAATTATGATGAACTGCAAAATGCATATAATGAATTGTTTAGTGCCTTTAAGAACTTGAAAAATGAATATAAACTTGTGAAGAAGAGTTTAACTAGATCCGAAAAGGAAATTGACTCATTAAAAATGAAAATCACATGTTTAGAAGAAAAGGAATCCTTAGAAACGAAAATTGTATGTTTAGATGAGAATGATGATAAGAACTTAGCATGTGAAACTTGTAAAGAGTATGAATATGACATAGATATTCTTAATCATCTACTTGATAAAGCCGAAAAGGAGATAAGTGATTTTAAGAAGGATAAAACTGTTTTTGCTCAAAATAGTGTAAATTATCAAGTTCCTTTAAAAAAGCCTAAAAGGAAAAATAAAAGAGTATGGGTAGAAAAAGGAACTAGAACATCTATGGTTAAAAATTCATCATATTCTAAAGCTACATCAAAAGCATGTTTTTATTGTATGAAACAAGGTCACACTTCAAATAAATGTAAAATTAAACATTTTGGTGTTCCTAAAGGTAAATACATTTGGGTTCCTATTGTTAAATAATTTATTTGTCTCTAACCCCAAGGACCCAAAAGTTATGGGGACCTAAGTTTACTATGTTCTTGTTTTATAGGAAACTTCCAAATCTAAGAAGTCTATGTGGTATCTTGATAGTGGATGCTCAAAGCATATGACCGGTGATAAATCAAAATTTGTGAGTTTCAAAGCTAAAGAACAAGGATATGTAACTTATGGGGACAACAACAAAGGAAAAATTCTTGGAATTGGAAATATAGGTGGTGCAAACACATTGGAGATTAAGGATGTGCTTCTTGTTGATGGACTAAAGCATAATCCCCTTAGCATAAGTCAACTATGTGACAAAGGATTTAAGGTAATCTTTGAAAGTAAATTTTGCACCATACATTTGATAGATTCCGAAAATGTAGAATTAAAAGGCATTAGGCATAACAACATATACTTGATTGATTTGGATTGTTTACATGATTCTAGCATAACATGTTTAGTTGCTAAGGAAGAGAACCCTTGGTTATGGCATAAGAGAGCGGCTCATATAAATATGCATCATTTGAACAAATTAATTTCAAAAGACTTAGTTATGGGTTTTGCTAAAGTTAAAATTTGAAAAAGATAGATTGTGTGATGCATGTCAAAAAGGTAAACAAGTAAAATCATCATTTAAATCAAAGAATGTTATTTCCACTTCAAAACCCCTAGAATTATTACATTTAGATTTATTTGGACCTTCTAGGATAAAAAGCTTTGGTGGAAATTATTATGGCCTTGTGATTGTTGATGATTTCTCTAGATATACTTGGACATTTTTCCTAACTATGAAAAGTGAAGCTTTTAAGGTCATTAAAAGTTTGCAAAGTAAATACAAAATGAGAAAGACTTAAGAATTAAAGTTTTAAAAGTGACCATGGTGGTGAGTTTCAAAATGAAAGGTTTGAAAATTATTGTGAAGAAAATGGAATATTACATAACTTTTCTGCTCCTAGGACTCCCCAACAAAATGGTGTAGTTGAAAGGAAAAATAGGTCATTAGAGGAACTTTCTAGAACAATGTTAAATGAATCTAATGTTCCTAAATATTTTTGGGCTGATGCGGTTATGTTTTAAATAGAATGCTCATTAGGTCAATTATAAAATCAACTCCCTATGAATTGTTAATTGGTAGAAAGCCTAATGTTGCTCATTTAAAAAATTTTGGATGTAAGTGCTTTGTGTTAAATAATGGAAAGGACAACTTAGGAAAATTTGACTCAAAAGCTGATGAGGGCATTTTCTTAGGTTATTAATTAACTAGCAAGTCTTACAGGGTGTTTAATAGAAGAACCTTAAATATTGAAGAATCTATTCATGTTACTTTTGATGAAATTGTAGACCTTGGGGGAAATCCTCTTGAGTCAAATAAAGAACTTGCAGGTGATGATGAGTATATAAGAGAGGCTCTTGATGAATTGTATTTGGAAGAAAATGAACCTTCTCAAACGCCTGAATTAGCAAAAGAATGGCAATCACCAAGAGGACTCTCAATGGAAAATATCATTGGTGATATCTCAAAAGGGGTAAGAACTAGAAATATGACTAATTTCTGCATGTCTGTAGCTTTTGTGTCACAGATAGAACCCAAAAATGTTGAGGAAGCACTTAAAGATGATCAATGGTGCATAACTATGCAAGAGGAACTTAACCAATTTGAAAGGAATCAAGTCTGGGAATTAATCCCAAGAGAAGAGTCACATCAACTAATTGGAACTAAATGGGTGTTTATAAATAAACTTGATGAAGATGGAAACATAACAAACAATAAAGCCAGACTTGTTGCCAAAGGCTATTATCAGGAGGAAGGTATAGATTATGATGAAACTTATGCTCCTGTTGCCAGGTTAGAGGCTATACGCCTACTTCTTGCTTATGCATCTTTGATGAAATTTTAATTATATCAAATGGATGTTAAGAGTGCATTTTTGAATGGTTTTATTAAAGAAGAAGTTTATGTGGAGCAACCCCCTGGATTTGAAGATTTTAGTTATCCTAATCATATTTTTAAATTAAAGAAAGCTTTATATGGGTTGAAACAAGCTCCTATATCTTGGTATGAGAGGCTAAGTAGTTTCCTAACTTCAAATGATTTTACTAGAGGAAAAATTAATTCTACTCTGTTTATAAAGAAAGTAAAAGAGCATATCTTATTGGTCCAGGTATATGTTGATGATATTATTTTTGGATCAACTGATAATTTGTTATGTATAGAATTTGCTAAGATAATGCAGGGAGAGTTTGAAATGTCTATGATGGGAGAATTGACATTCTTCCTTGGACTACAAATCAAGAAACTTAAAGATGGCATTTTCATCTCTTAAACCAAATACTGCAAAGAGATACTTAAAAAGTTTGGAATGGACACCTCAAAAGAAGCTAACACACCCATGGTAACTTCATGCTATCTGCACAAGGATGAATCAGGTTTGGAAATTAATCAATCTATGTATAGAGGTATGATAGGTTCACTATTATACTTAACTGCAAGTAGACCTGATATTATGCATTTTGTCTGTGTGTGTGCTAGATTTCTGGCTTGTCCAAAAGAATCTCACCTAATTGCAGTAAAACATATTTTAAAATATTTAAAAGGAACTACTGGTTTTGGTTTATGGTATCCATCTGATGCTTGTACTAGTTTAATAGAATATTCTAATGCTGATTATGGTGGATGCAAAATTGATAGAAAGAGTACAAGTGGGACATGTCATTTGTTAGGTTCATCCTTAGTATCTTGGCATTCTAAGAAACAGGCATGTGTTGCTTTATCTACCACTGAAGCTGAATATATTGCAGCTGGTAATTGTTGTGCTCAAATTCTATGGATGAAACAACAGCTAGAAGATTATAGTATATTTCTGAATGACATACCTTTGATGTGTGATAATACGAGTGCAATCAATCTTACTAAGAATCCAGTATTGCACTCTAGGACTAAGCATATAGAGATTAGACATCACTTTTTAAGAGATCATATCAGCAAAGGAAACTGTAAAATAGAGTACGTTGATATAAAACATCAATTAGCAGACATTTTTACTAAGCCTCTACCCAATGATATATTCTATGATCTTAGAAGAGACTTAGGGATATTAGAAATAGCTTAAAATTCTGCTTAATTAGACAGTTTTTGGATGATTGTAAGGATATAATTCATTATACAGGATGTTAATAGATTATCATGTGTATAAACCTCAAAAATTTGCTGTACTCTCTGGAATAATCGATTAATTGGAGTTATAATCGATTATTTGCATCCAAAACACCCAAAACATGACATTCCTCTTTGGATTAATCGATTAATTCGCCCATTAATCGATTAAAATCAGTATTAATCGATTAGCAGCTCAAATTAATCGATTAAATGGGTCTGGTAGTGGTTTAATCGATTAATTTGAGTTTTAATCGATTAAACCTAGCAAGTTTGGTTTCCTAGCCATTGCCAACGGCTCTTTTGACCCTTATTGACTTTCATATGGCCGTTGGAGATGCTTGGCTATAAATAGGGACCTCCATTTCACTTATACTCACTTCTATCTCTTGAAATCAAGCTTTCTTGCCTCATTCTATCAATCTTGCCTTCTTCTCACTTAACTTGTCCTCTTAAATCTTCTTGTTACTCTTATAATCCTTCAATGGCCTCATCTTCTCGTGGTGAAAATGAAGATTCTGATGAAGATATGCCTCCTGCTGCTGAGCTTCCCTCTGATCAAATCCAAAGTGTTGGAACTTCCTCTGCTCATCATGAAACTCGACAATCCATGGAAGACATATTATCTGATATGAATCAGAGGATGCAGGCATTCTTCACTCTTTCTGGAGTACGACATGAGGAAATAATTCGTCGTATATCTGATGTAGATGATAAAGTGTGCCATTTAGAAAATAGATTTGATGCACACTTTCATAGTGATGATAGTGAAGAATTTTAAATTTGCCTTTTATTTGTAATGTATTTTCATTTCTGAAATAAAATGTGGTGTTCTTTTATTGCTTTGATTGAGGGGGGGTTATCTCCAAGTTATGCATATTTTGAGGGGGAGCTCTTATGATTGTTATAGAAGAATTCTTTTTTATTATAATCAAAATAGGGGGAGCAATATTTAAATCCTACTATGATTGATTTTAAATATTATCTGGTATGTTTAATGTGTTTGTTAGTATTACAGATAAAACAGGTTATTACAAGGCTTTAAAAGAAAATTTTGATCATCATCAAAAAGGGGGAGATTGTTGAACATTCAAGGACTTGATGTTGAACTTACATGGACATGAAGCTTGTTCATTTTGATGATGATTCAAGAACACAAGAACTTAGAGAGTTGAAGACTTGTTTTATAGTGTAATAACTCTGTTTTGATTAGTTTGAGTCTGTAATATTAGAGTTTAAGATAGCCGGTACATAGTCTGCACTTTAGAAGCTTCAAAAACTCAAATTTATCTTTTTGCGTCGGCTTTAATCGATTAAATGGTCAAATAATCGATTATTACAGTGAGAAAAACCATTTTCTGTATCTGTTCACTGTAATAATCGACTAACACACCTGCTAATCGATTAATAGGCCTGTTAATCGATTAACAGGGCTTTTAATCGATTAAAATAGTGAGTTTTGGGGTTCTGTTGATTATGGCTCTGTAATAATCGATTAACACTTCATTTAATCGATTATTTCAGTCAGATTTTGATTTTCAACTTCAAATTAACCCTATTTTCGAAAACCCTAATCCCAAGACTCCTAGTTCCGAAATTCCCAATTCCCAAACCCTAATTTCTCTACTTAAGCTTCTCTATGGCACTCAGAAAAATAGAACAACCTTTTCCAAACAAAAGTTAAGTGTTGTGAGTGCCAAAGAACTGTTTGTTGGAGGAAAAAGGGGCTTTTGGAACCTGGTGTGGGCTAGAAGCGATAAGAATCACTAAGTGGAGTTCTTAGTGGATTGTGTGTTGTGCCGTCTCTGGGGAAAGATGTTCTTCATCTCTTGTGGATTTCAAGAGAGGTGTTTTCTTTACTTTATATTTTCAATTGTTATCTGTTTGTAACAACTTTGATTATAGTGACAGCGTTAATCCTCTGTTTGAGTGATTAGCAACTAGACGTAGGGTCTTTTGATCCAAACCAGTATAAATCACCTGTGTAAGACTCTATCTCTATCTTATTTACGTTTACACAGCTTTTTAATCGGTAAAATTTGGGGAAAATTTTGAAAACCTAATTTTTGTTAAGAAACCAATTCACCCCCCTCTTGGTTTTTGTTCGACCACGTGAACATTCCACTGTGCGATTCTAACAGGTACGTCAAAGAAAAGCCGATGGAAAGGCTCAATTATCCTCAAGCGGATCATTGCCTACCCCAGAGGCAAACAAAAATAATTCCACACGGCTCAGCATCACCCCCACTTGAGTCATCGAGCACACTCACCCAAGGTCTCCTGCACACTCCCCAATGGAGAATAAAGGCTTCAAAAGCCCATCATCATCAACAATCAAAAGATTCCAATCTCCATACCATCAAGGGTTCAACAAAAAGAAGAAGAGAAAAGAAAACCCTTCATCCCTAGTAGATGACAAAAAAGGTCATGACAAAGAAGGCCGAATAAAATCCCCTAGTGGATCATACCAGAAAAATCTACAGAAATTCCCACCCCCCAGTGGAATAAGAGCTTCACAAGGTCAGCTCATATCAACATCAAAATCGGATCCCCAGGAAGTCAGCTAATTCCCTGGTGGATGTCGCTGCCATCAAAAGAGGTGTTCAGAGAGACGTGATGATTCCGACTTCCATTTTCACATTTTAGAGGGGTGAAGTTACAATGCCTCTAGGTTGTCCGATAACCGGGCTGGACCTAAGAGCAAGGTTTTCGAAAGGGAGCTTTTAGGTTGCCTGATAATCGGGCTAGACCTAAAAGTAAGGTTTTCGAAGAGGGGATCTTATGGAGTCGCCACCGATGTTTTTACCGAAAATATCGAAAAAGAAAAAAAAGAAGGCGTTGGTTTTTAAGAAAATCAACTTTGGCCATTATGACCAGAGTTGGGTAAGGGAGTTAGTTATGTGTGGGGAAGGTATTAGCACCCCCACAATGCCCCTTTCGGGTTCCCTATGATAGGCCGGTTATTTCATAAATAAACTTTAAAATGACGCTTTTACCCTTTTATTTGCGGAATTAAGGAAATAATGACTACATGGCCCTAGTAGCTAATGTACAAATAATTATAAATAAAAAGGCAGTAAAAGAGACGGAGAAAGTAAAGAAACCTCCAGAGCAAGCTTTCTTGATTAATTCTCTTAAAATAGGACACTTTTTGGTAGTCCTTCGCTCTTCAACGTCAGTCTTTCTCTCTCGCAACGCTATAAAAAGCTCTCTAAGAACACTCAGAAAACTCCAGAAATGCTTCGGAGGGGCTCTAGGAGAAGAATTTTAAGAAATGCTAGAAGGAAAGGTTGAAGAACTGTGTGAAATGAAGGGGAGAGTGCCCCCCTTTTATAGGGATTCGTGCCTGTTAGGTTGAGACCGCCGTCTCGCCAATCGGGATGGCAATCTCACCTTTGGCAAATAGCGAGATGACCGTCTCGCCACTCAAGACGGCGGTATCGATTTGACAAATGGCGAGAAGGCCATCTCGGCAAACGGGAAGGCAGTCTTGCCATAGCAAGTGGCGAGACAGCTGTCTCGCCAAACGAGACGGTGGTCTCGCCCTTGCTGATGGTGAGACGGCAGTCTCGAGAAGCGAGACGGTGATCTGGACCCTTCAGGTGGAATTCCTTATTTTTTCTATACAAAAAGCCTTCATACTCTAATATGGGGCCTAATAGTCTATCCTAAGGACTTTTAGAACTTGCCCATCTTCGAATTTGGAGGTCTTCTGCTCTTTATTTTGCGGCCGGACAAGATTTGGGGTCTATAGCTGCCCCCCCCCCCTTTACTCAATCAATCGACTATGGGCTTTCGTGCCATAAGGTCGATTGGCGGGTAAAGGAGTTAACCCTCTTGTCCGGCTATCCTTTGGATGCTCCTTCGATGCGGTAGCTGACCCTCGTGATGATGAATGTAGTCTGGTACTATCGTCAAGATGCTTCCTTGCTACGGAGGCTGACCCGTTGGACGATATTTTGGTGAGGCTTTAGGATGCTCCTTTGATGCGGTAGCTGACCCTTCGGCTAATGAAGATTTTCCTTTGGGATGCTCCTTTGATGCGATAGCTGACCCCTTAGGTGGTGGTAAGTTGTATCTTTTGGATACCCTTTTGCAATAGGGCTGATCCTTGGATGCGGTGGCGGCTTACTGTTCTAGCCTATGCACCAAGTGAGAAACCTTAGGATGCTCCTTTGATGCGGTAACTGACCCCTTGGTTGATGAGTACGAACCCTCATCAAGTTAGGTGCCTCAGGATGTTCCTTTGATGCGGTAGCTAACCCTTCGACTGTGGTGGCGGCTTCCTGATTTCGAGTGATGTGAGAAATGCTCTCTTGCTTTGAATGTTTTCTTCTGGTAGAGTATTCCGGTGTGCCGGAGGTCTTTTAATTTTTCACTTTTTTTATGGTCGTCCAACTCGTTGATTGCTGGGGATTTTATGGTCGTCGTGCCAGTCTGCCTTGGCTAACGTTTCTGATTTAATCCTGCCTTTTTTCGCGGTTTATCTTTTTTCTCGGAACTTTGGATTTTGGATTTTTTGGGACTAAGCGTAAGTCTTTTTATTTTTTAGTCTTTTTTTGTAACGCTAACTTTTTCGGAAAGAGAGAGTAAAGACAAATAGATTTACTAAAAATTTATTCATATTATGATAAAATTTAGTACAATAATTATTTCGATAATGTCCTTAAGACGGCGGTGGGCTCGAGCCGGGAGACGATCCGGGAGGGGGAAACTGCCAATACATATGCCTTTGAAATTGTTCCTGGCTCCGGATTGAGCTGAGCAAGTCTTGTCGGATCAGTGTCAGGTCTTGTCTCATCCCCTCCTGCATTTGACCGAAGGTCTCCAACCGTGTCTCGATGACATCTTATCTTAGCGACATCTGGTCCAACTACTGGCGCATGTCGTAGATATTGCGGTTGATGCCAGCGAAGTCGTCCCCGTATTGCTATTGCTGCTACCACTGTTGTTGTTGTTGCTGTTGCTAGAATTCTGGGGGCGTCAGAATGTCTTGCATCGCCACCAAATCTTGGAGGTCTAGGGTCATGGCGAGCATAGGGTGAAGGGTCATCTAGGTCCCCTGTCGGATGAGCATCCCCATGCTGACAAGCATGGACCCGCTGATGTATTCGGGTTGGAGATCGGAGGGGATGTTCTCTCCGCCGCGGCACCCCCACTTCTTGGCTAGTGGGGTGATGAGGGGACCCATGAGGTTGGCTCCCACAGGACAACACCCGAAATCTTTGAGGGCCTTCACGAAAAAGTAGTCGGGATTGCACCGGCGCCCATGGAGCATGCAGTGCAGGGCGAAGAGGTCAGGGTGGGTGACCTTTCCCTGACTCTCCTTTCGCCCGTGGATGGTTCCCGCCAATAGCTTGTGGCAAATGCAGAGGGCGGGGATAAGCGTGAACCCCTTCAGTAGGGTCGGCAGAACTCGTGCCGCGGTGAGATCTTCCCACATCTCACTAGTTGTGACGGTAGATGGCCGCTCATAGATGGCCCCGTGATGCTCCGGGGTCAGGACATCCTCGGGCAGGACGAAGCCAATGGAGACATTGAATTCGTCCAACATCGTCATCCGGTAGGACCCGTTCATGAAGAATGAGACCATTTTGACCAGAGGGATGCCCGAGATCATCGTGGGGAGCTCAAACAACGTAATGGAGGCGAGAAACTCCATTACGACTTGTGTATACATGCGGGTGGGTGGAGGCTAGAGGAGGAAGCCCCACCCGATACTCTCAATGTACCCTCGCATGTTGTCCTCCCATCCAAATTTGGCGAGGAGGTGAAAGTCTAACCTCAGCATGGGGTGTCAGGCATAACCCCGGATGTGCTCGAGCATAGCCTAGTGCTGGGGTGTCAGCTGGGTCGGGTTCGGAGGAATCGAGGCCGCAGATGTGCTTGGTCCGAAACCCCAACCTCTCTTCCTGGAAGACTCTCCTCTATGCATCTTTGGTAAGAAAGCTCAAAAATATAGAGAAAGGTGCAGAGAAGGCAAGAAAAGGATGCTCCAAACCACCCCCCATGCCCTCCTATTTATAGAATTTTCGCTGCAGGTCGAGACCGCCATCTGGGATTTCAGGACGGAGGTCTCGATTTAACGAGACTCGGGACCGTCGTCTGGAACTTTGAGACGGCGGTCTTGCTTTTATTTTATGGCGAGATGACCTTCTCACCAAGCGAGAAGGCGGTCTCATTTCTGTCCCAAAGCGAGACGGCGGTCTCGAAATTCGGGAAGGTAGTCTCGATTCAACGCGGGTCGAGACGGTGGTCTCAAGAGTCTAGATGGCGGTCTCGCTTTTGAGAGGGATTTTTGTTTTTTGTTTTTTTAAAGAAATAGGACCGTGTTCAAAAATATTTTATGCATGCAATGTTTTCATGTTTGATGCCCTATAATGCTATTTCATTAGTTTTTTCAGAAGGATTAACTAGTGTGTCTTACAGAGACGGGGGTCCTCTGATGTTTGCTTCTTTGCTGTACTTTGTTTGCATTGTTCCGGACTTAACGTGACCGAAGAATGACCTTTTGGTTTGGAGAGCACACTTTGCCACGTCGGTGCCCTTTTTCCTCGCTTTAGGGATTTCAATCATCTTGTTGATTACAACCTCCATATTCCCAAACTAATTGTAAGAATAATGTAGTGAGGGTCAAGAGAAAAGAAGTAAAGGGGGTAAATTCACTGGCTTGTGTTTTAGGCAGTTAATTTTTATTTAGAAGAGATTTTGGAAGAATGAATGGCTAGGGTTGGTTCAAGTGTTTGAGCTGTTGTTTAAACAAACGTTTTTCTTTGTGAATTTTTACCTTAGCCTATTTCCATTGCTTTTATGGCCAATTGATTTCCCCAGACCGCCCTTCAGGTTTTCGGACTAGGATATTGTGTTTTGGTCCTATCTTTTGTCTAGGTTCCCTTTTTCTTGTTTTGGGAATCCTATCGGACCTTATTTTGTAACCCTAACTTTTTCCTAGGCTACCCTTTATTTTTGTTCGGGTGTCCTAACAGGTTGACCCTAACTTTTGCATAGCCCCCTTAGTGGGTTTCCTACCGGGTATTTTGCCCCTTTTTTTTGGCCTTTGGCTTCTATGGACTTTTTTCTTTTTCTTTTTTGTTTTTACACAATATCGGCGGAGCACAACTTTATTTATGATGAGGTAAAACCTTATTTTTTGCTCCTAATTAATCAACTTGATTATTATGGCAATAGTACATTTTGATTATTTGGACACATTTTTATTCTTCTCTTTTTTTTTTTTGCTTAAACATGGTTATTATGAGGTCTAGACATGAAGTAGCAAGAAGAGAAGCAGATAGTAAGAAATGTATTATTTATTAATTAGTAAGGGAATATGTGCCCAAAAGATGCCCGAGGGTCGGGCTAGCCCCGGGGGATAATCTCTAACAAATACTGGGTTTACATCCCTTAAGAAAAGAAAAAGAGTTCCTAATGACTAGGGTTGTTCGTGACGCTTGCATCCCTCCGCTTTGGAACATCTGCTTGAGTGTGCAGAGGGGGGACTTCCCTTTTCTTCTTTCTGCTCGACCCTTCGTAGGGTCATATCCTAGGCCATGCTTTAAAGGGTTATCTTTGAATTCTGGGGGTTCCTTCATCCCTTGGGAGTCTGCCCCTAGTCCTTGGCCAGGATGGTAACCATGCTTCATCATCATGCGGGCTACCTTTGTATTATTGGGAAGTCTCTCTACACTGGCAATTTCAAGCGCTTGAAAACATGTTTCAAGGGCCTCTACAGCCGCATCCACATAAGGTTGGGTAAATGGTCCACTAATCAGGATATCGTCTTCTGTTTGTACCGTGACCAGTTTGTCATCTACTATAAATTTGACTTTTTGGTGGAGTGTTGAAGGCACTGCCTTAGCGTCATGAATCCAAGGTCTGCCGAGGAGACAACTGTATGCCAGAGTAATGTCCATTATGTGAAAATGAATGTTGAAGATAGTGGGTCCGGCTTGAATTAACAGATTGATTTCCCCCACTACTTCTCGCTTGGATCCGTCGAAGTCTCGAACGATAGTGGTGCTTGGGCGCAAGCGGGTTCCTTGAATAGTCAGTTTGTCAAGTGTGCACTTGGGCATCACGTTCAAGGATGACCCGTTATCCACAAGAACTTTAGTGATGAGATACTCCTTGCACTTGATAGAAATGTGCAAGGGCTTGTTGTGGCTTGACCCCTCTACGGGGAGTTCTTCGTCTATGAAGGTGAGGTGATCGCCTGTCGTAATGTGACTGATGATCCTCCCAACTTTCTCTTGGGATATATTATGAGGTACATGCGCTTCGCTCAAAACCTTCATCAGGGCGTTTCTGTGCAGTTCCGAACTCATCATTAGAGATTGTAGACCCCAAATCTTGTCCGGTCTCACAATAAAGACCAGAAGACCTCCTTTTCGAAGATGGACGAAGCCTAAAAAGCCATTAGGAGACACTATTAGGCCCCATACTAGGATAGGAGGGATTTTTGGCTCAAAAATAAGGATTTTCGCCTCTTAAGGTCAAGACCGCCATCTCGTTTTCGAGACCGCCGTCTCGCCTTGCGCGGATGGCGAGACCACCGTCTCGTTTGGAGATACGGCCGTCTCGCCACTCACGAATGGCGAGAACGCCGTGTCGTTTGTCGAGATCGCCATCTCGACGTTCCTGCAAGGCGAGACCGCCGTCTCGACCGGCGAGACGGTCGTCTCGACCTTGTCAGACGAGACGGCCCATCTCGACCTGACAGGTGCGAATCCTTATAAATAGGGCCCCTATTCCCCTCATTTCCAACAAGTTCTTCCTCCTTCTCTCTAGAAATTACTTCAAATTCTCTCTCTAGAACCCCTCCAAAGCATTTCCGGAGTTTCTGAGCGTTTCTAAGAGTATTTTTATGCGTTTCGAGAGGTTTCTGACGTTGTGTAGAGTGAAGGGCTGCCGCAAAGCACCCTATTTTTAGAAGGAATTAATAAGAAAAGCTTGCTTCGGAGGTTTATACTCTCTCTCTCTACTTTTACCGCTTTAATTTTAATTGTGCAGTAGAGATTAGGGCCATGTAGTCATAACTTTAAATTCCACAAAATAAAAGGGGTAAAAGCGCATTTTCCGGTTTATTTATCCAAAGTAGCTAGCCTATCATACGGAACCTGAAATGGGCGTCGTAAAGGAACTAACACTTCCTTTACGCATAACTAACTCCCTTACCCAACTCTGGTTCTAATGACCAAAGTTGATTTTTCGAAAACCAACGCCTTTTTACTCCTTTTCCGATGTTTCCGATAAAAACATCGGTGGTGACTCCAAAGAACCCTTCAAAACTAGCTCTTGGATTAGCCCGGTTATCGGACAATCCAAGAGCGCCCTTTCGAAAACCTCGCCCCTAGGTTCAGCCCGGTTATCGGACAACCTAAAGGCATTGTACCACAGCAATAAAAACGCGAAAATGAAAAGTCGAAAACCATCGCGTCGCTCCGACCGCCCTCGTTTTTTACGGCGGCGACAGAGATAACAAAGTTATCTTTGTAGGTGTATGATTGAGCTAGTCAATAATGGAATACTCGCTTTGTCTTATGAACTAGAGTAATTCGTCAGTCTCCTCCTTGGATTCTTTACTTTCTCTTTCTTCAGTATGTTTATTTTTCCTTTTATTCTTGGGGACATCCTCTTGCAACTCCCTCGGGGAGTATATCCTTCCACTTCTGGTCATGCCCCCAATGCCGGCTATATTGGAGATATCCTCCTTTGTTGGTGAAGATTTCCAATATCTCCACAGTACATCTTTATTTGATTCGTAGGGGAAAGGACGAGGCATAAATAGTCGCACCGGCATCCTTGCCCCTTTTCTTTATTGACTTTGAGAACCAATGGCCAAGGCTTATTATCCTCTTGTGGTGAATCGACCATTGGGGAGAGCTTGATAAAGAGCGGTTTTCTCTCCATCCTTCTGATTGGAAGATGTGTTAGTTAATCCTTCCTTTTTATTATTTTATTTATTTAAAAGTGAAGGAGGGGAAATTAAATATCCAAATGAATGACATGCATGCAAGTAGACAACTATTGAATAAAGAAATTTATTTATTCGCAGAAAGTGTACATTCCCCTATTCCACACTACGAAGCAACTTTTGACAAAAACAGAAAAGCCTAAAGAAACCCACAAGTGGGTCTTGATCTCTATGTAATTCTCTTTCGGCTTCCCGGACGTGACGAGTGAGTGCTTCGGTTAGCTTTTGGACCGCCTGGCTCATATCTTCGTTGTATATTTGAGCCTCTTTGGTCTTCACCTCTTGATGGACGACCAAGGCTTGTAGCTCGTCAAGTTTTGCAAGGGCTCGGTCCTTTTCTCGTAGTACTTGACCATACTGAGCTAACCTATCTCTTTCTTTGCAGCGTAGCTCAGTGAGACTCCTGTTGAGCCTCTGGTTGGCCTCCCATTCTTGGCGTATTTCAGACCGAGTCCTTGTGAGGTCTTGCAGCAACTCCTTGATCGTCTGAGCCTGTTTTTCACATTTGGCCTCAAGGCGTGCTGATTTGGCGGTTATTTCTTGAAGTTGGTTATTCGAGCTGATTCTGGCAGTTTTGGATGCTCGCATAACTTGCTCGTTAGAATCAGCACACTGATCCTTGAGGCGCTCTATCACATGATCCTTCTTCTTGCATTGCCTCTGTAGATCGTCTATGGTGAGGATAGATTCTTGCTCTCTTTCTTCAAGGGCCCCCATCTGGGGTCCCATGATTTCTATCCTCCGGGTCAAGGCATTGACTTGGGTTTGTAGCTCTTCACTGTTTGAAAGCACAACAGGTGAGGCAGATGGTTGTGACATCCCTCTATTTCTTCTCCAGTCCTCGTAGTCACCGAAGGCAGCTACTCGAGCTTTTCCTAGCTCTCTATCTCCCATGAAGACTAGTTTTTCCCATGCTTTTCTTACAACAAGTGAATTAGCAACAGTGCATGGGTCTCCGAAGAAACACAGTCCTCCGAGCTCTTCCCGGGATATTGCAATCTGGGTCCTCATGAGTTGTCTCATAGCTACTCTTGGCGAATAGGCTAAGCAACCCCTGAGTCCTATTAATAGTATGCTCGGATAATCCCCATATCTGATGAGGACTGGGCCGGGTCGGAACCAAGGGCATACCCAGGATAATCGGCTAAAGTCCCATTGTTCTAACTCGACCTTCCACTCCATGGTCAGGCCTCGGTGGAGAGGGATTTTGAAGTAGATTCTCAAAGGGTCGGGGAACATCCCCATGTGACTAGAGGCGTAGAAATGTGTGATACCCCACACAAAAAGCAGTGAAGAGTAACATCTGAGTGTTTTTCCTTGCTTCTATTGATAGAATTCCACTGAAAGCAAGGTGTCCATAATAAGTGCAGGCAAGGGACTCTTTGAGTTCATGTCCCAGGCGAAGAAGGCGTCCATGACGACTTGGTCTACTGTGTCAATATGGAAGGGAAACAAAATTGTTCCAAATATGATTAAAGCCAGGGTTTTGTTAAAAGCAGTCCATTCTACCCTTTTAGCCAAGAGGACAGATGGTCTTCTAACATCGCAACTTTCCAACCCTGGACATTCCTTTTTGCTATCAGGGTAGTCTGTCGAGACGGCAATCGAATGATGGCAGCGATTTGTGCTGCAGGAGTATATGTTCCATGGTGGATATGGACCCCGGCTGATTTGGTTCATTTTAACATAATCTCATACTCCTCCAAAGTAGACACCATATCGAACTGCGGGAATTCAAAGTAGTGCAGACTAAAGTTCCAAAAATGGATTAGAATCCTGATAAAAGTAGGATCGACACAAATCTTCAGCAGGTCGAGAATCCGTCCGTAGGATTTTTTGAAGTCAAAACGGACCTCTGGTGGCATCAATGCGCAAAGCCGTTCCAATTTCTCAGCATGGTATCGGGGAATGTCCACTTTCTTCAATTGTCTACTAGTCCCCTCCATTTTCTAAAAACCAAAATGCATGTTTATGAATATGATGCTTATTGTAGGTATGCATGCGAGTGTTTGTTTTTTTATCATGTTTTATTTCTACATGATGTATGATAGTATTTTGTGTATATTTCGTTTTTCAAAAATAATCTACCTATATGGATGTTTTATGAATTTAATGTTTATGAATAAGGTCCAATTTTTATTTGATTTTTTACGATTTTATTTTACAGTCTTTTATCTCTTCTGTCAGACTGCGTAGCTACTTAGCTTACAAAGAACCTGAAATCAGGCTAGCTAAAAGTTAAACTGTCCAAGATAAAATGGTTTATTGCGAAAGAATAATTTTAGCATCTCTTATCTCTTCTGTCGGACTGCGTGGCTACTTAGCTTACAAAGAACTTGAAACCAGGCTAGCTAACACTACTACAGATAAGGCTTTCAACGTCGGTTATATAAGGCCTTCAACGGTGGTTCTACAACCGACGTTGTATACGGCAACGTTGAAAGCCTACACTTTCAACGTCGGTTATGCATACCCGACGTTGAAAGTCCACACTTTCAACGTCGGGTATGCCTAACTGACGTTGAAAGTGTAGACTTTCAACGTTGGGTATATAGAACCGACGTAGAAACGCTGAATATAAGGAACATTGCATTTGGGTTTTAACTACGTCGGTTATGGTAAAAACCGACGTTGATATTATTATTTTCTACGTCGGTTATTGACACAACCGACGTAGAAAGTCTATTTTTTTTTAAATGGCCGCTTTGTTTATACAGGGTATCCCAATGTTTGTATACAATGTACCTGCAAATTTGAATACAACCTAGGAAGACATTATACAAGATATAAACTAATTGAATGTGCATCCAAAAATATAATTGTATCCAAAATTACAAATATGTATCCAACTACATTTATCTAACAAATACACTAACTACTAATCTAACTAGTAAACTAACTACTAAACTAACTACTAAATTAATAACTAAACTTGCCTACTTCTAACTTTAAGAAACTTATCGGCCCAGGTGTTTCTAATATCTTCAATGGTCTCTATGGGCAACGCTTATTTGTCTGAAAATACCTGTTACAAGAAAAAAAGATAATTTAACAGAGTATCCAATGACACAATATTTAATTTAATTGAATACTAAATTTAAGCAAACCTGATTCCATGTATCCTCAGTCTTGGTAACAAGAATCAGCCACATCCAGTGCATAACATAATATTCGCACTCATAAGATCCTGGTTGCCTATTACACTACAAAAAATAATATATTAATTTGACATATAAAATGAATGATATAATACATAAATATAAAATGACTTACATTAACAAAAATTCAATTTGGAGTCGTGCTTTTGCTTGTATGTACTCCATCAATTGTATTGCAAACCATAAATGCACTGTGCAATACAAAATATAATGAAACAATTAAGTAACAAAACGAGTAATAATTGTTTAAATTATTATAAGAATGTGTACCTATTTGCAATGTATTTTATATCTGCATCAGGTCTCTTGCCCAATGTGCAGAACCAAGCCACAACATTCTCCTTTGGGCAAACAACCAATAGTTGCCAATGATTTCTGCTTACATTACAAAAAGTTAGGATACATAGAATACACTATAAAATTTAATGTGAATAATTTCATACGCTTAAATACTTACTGATATAAATAAGCACCCAAGTAAACTTTCTTCCTTGACTTCATCATCCAATTTTGGATGTATATTTGAACTTCTTCTCTCTTGTTTCCTGATTTTTGTATGGATTGGGGCTCAAAAAATCCATACACATCTTGGGTGCGTTGTTGCTCCGACAATTCATTCATCATCCTAAAGTAGCCAATTCAAAGTACATTAAATATGATGATAACTTCAAATAACATAATTAGTAAATAAAAATATATACTTACATTGTCCAAAATTGTAACACTGCTATGTTTAGACACTGACTGCCAACTGCTATCTCCACAACATCGGTGTGGTCAAGGTAAAGGGGAAAGTTCTTATTGTCTACCCCTAACTTATCTACATCCCACTTCACTTGAAAAGATTCAATATACAACTGTGGGACAACAGATAGTAGTTGAAAAATTGGATTTTCTGGGACATCTACTTCCTTACCTTTACTAGTTTGGGAAGTAGGTACCAGTTTAGGCAACTGGGGTGGCTTCTGAACATCCTACATAAAATAACATTGACTTGAAAAATAATAAGAAATAGTACGAGACTACATATGATAATTAACAGAAAATATATGCAAACCGTTTTCAAAATAGGCCTTATTAGATGTCTAGGTCATGCAATGAAGGTCTGGAGGGCCTGTCCCACTGTCATCACCTCGTCTGTGGGCACAGGTACAAGAGCATAAGCATCTCGAACCTCTTCAATGACCACTTTGGCCAAGTTAGGTGCTAAAGGCACACTATGAATTGTAGAGGTCCCCTCTTCAATTGAACCAACCACCACCAATCGTGGTTCAGATCCATCCTCATCAACATAAAATTCACATTGACCTGATTACACAAAAATAAGACATTAATTATTTAATATGCACATTAATTTTTGTCATGAAGATATCATCCACACATACCTGAGTGGTCAGTGTTGTCTGCAACAACAACAACAACCTCTTGATTAGTAGCAGGAAGCTCTTCATCAGCAGTATTTGGGTAAGCACAACTACCCTTAGTGCTAACCCGTGCGACAGATGGAGGAGGAACATCCATAGGTAGGTGGGTAGGTTGTGTGACACTGTAGACCCCAAATCTTGCCTGGCCTCATAATAAAGACCAGAAGACCTCCTTTTCGAAGATGGATGAAGCCTAAGAAGCCATTAGGAGAGACTATTAGGCCCATACTAGGATAGGAGGGATTTTTTGCATGTAAATAAGGATTTTCACCTTTTAGGGTCGAGACCGCCGTCTCGCTTGTCGGGACCGCCGTCTTGCCACTTCTGCAGGTCGACACCACCGTCTCGTTTGGCGAGACGGCCATCTCGCCATTTTTGCAAGGCAAGACAGCCGTCTCGACCTGACAGGCGCAAATCCCTATAAATGGTCGCGCCTTCACCCTCATTTCACACAGTTCTTCCATTCTCTCTCTTGTCACTTCCTCAAATTCTCTTCCTATAATCCCTCCGAAGCATTTTTGGAGTTTCTGAGAGCTTTCTAGAGTTTTTTATAGCGTTTTCGAGAGATTCCCGGCTCTGTAAAGAGTGAAAGGCTGCCAAAAAGCACCCTAGTTTTCAAGAAATTAATATAAAGCTTGCCTCGGAGGTTTTTACATTCTCCCTCTCTCTTTTATTGCTTTATTTTTAATTATGCAATAGATATTAGGGTCATGTACTCGTAACTTTAATTCTGCAAATAAAAGGGTAAAAGCATCTTTTCATCGGTTTACTTATTTAAATAGCTGGCTTATCATAAGGAACCCGAAAGGGGCGTCGTAAGGGAACTATCACTTCCCTTACACGTAACTAACTCCCTTACCCAACTCTGGTTCTAATGACAAAGTTGGTTTTTCGAAAACCAACACCTTTTCACTCCTTTTCCGATGTTTTCAGTAAAAACATCGATGACGACTCCAAAAGAACCCTTCAAAATTAGTTCCTGGGTTAGCCCAGTTATCGGACAATCCAAGAACACTCTTTCGAAAACCTCGCCTCTAGGTTCAGCCCAATTATCGGACAACCTAAAGGTGTTGTAACCACACCAATAAAAATGCAAAAATCGGAAAGTCGGAACCATCGCGTCGCTCTGACCGCCTCGTTTTGGCGGCGGCAACAGATGGTGACTCCGCTGGGGAAGCCTAGAGAGTTCATCCCATTTAGTGATGGGCCAGCTTAAATAAATAAACCAGGAAATTACGCTTTTACCCTACCTTGTATTATAACATGCTTTAATGCTTGACTTTAATAACTGTTGTTTGTTTATATTTACGCAATTGTTTGAAATACAAATTGTACACAAACCCTTGCACACAATAGTTCCCTCTATACCTGGGGGCAAGTGAGAAATCCATAGGGAGTGGGTGGCAGGTAGGATTCGCTGTAGTGATGGCCTTGTGCCCACCAGTGTGATCGGAAACCACCACTCAAGGTGATAACCTTCCTCTTTTCGCACAAAGACTAACTATGGCCTTAGTGCTAAGCATGGTCGGAAGGCTGGAGAGTGGGGACCCTATAATGGGGGCACCTTGGGGGCCTTAGCCTTGGTGAGAACAGTTAGAACCTACCTTCGCCAATGCACTTTTCTGCAGGAAAACGCTACCTCGTGATTAAAACGACTTCTCGCCTGTTCGCGGATGATCGAATTGTGTGCGTATTTGTTTGTTGCATTTGTTTGTTGCATAGCATAACCAAACAACAGAAAAATCACAAAATATTTTTTGCAATAAACACCCTTATCTCGGACAGTCTGCCTTTTAGCTAGCCTGATTTCAGGTTCTTTGTAAGCTAAGTAGCCACGCAGTCCGACAAAAGAGATAAGGGACGCTAAATATTATTCTTTTGCATAAAGCCATTTTTTATCTTGGACAATCTGCCTTTTAGCTAGTCTGGTTTCAAGTTCTTTGTAAGCTAAGTAGCCACGCAGTCCGACAGAAGAGATAAAAGGCTATAAAATAAAATAATAAAAATCAAATAAAAATCCAATTTAAAACAATAAATGGGACCTTGTTCATAAACATGACACTCATAAATCATTCATATAGGTAGTTTATTTTCAAACAATACGCAAATACCATACATCATGTAGAAATAAAACATGATAAATAGGAAAATAAACACTCACATTCATACCTATAATAAGCATCATATTCATAAAGCATGCATTTAGGTTTTAGAAAATGGAGGGGACTAGTAGACAGTTGAAGAAAGTGGACATTCCCCAGTACCATACTGAGAAGTTGGAACGGCTTTGCGCGATAATGCCACCAGAGGTCCGCTCCGACTTTGAAAAATCCTATGGATGGATTCTCGACCTGCTAAAGATCTGTGTCGATCAAGTTTTCATCAAGGTATTAATTCACTTTTGGAACTCCAGTCTACGTTGTTTCGAATTTCCACAGCTCGACATGGTGCCCACTTTGGAGGAGTACGAAATTGTGCTAAAATGGCCCAAATCAGCTGGGGTTCATATCCGCCACGGGGCATATACTCCTGCAGCACAAGTCGCTGCCATCATCTGATTGCCATTCCGGCAGACTACCCTCATAGAAAAAGGGAATATCCAGGGTTGGAAAGTCTCAATGTTAGAAAACCATCTGTCCAATTTGGCTGAAAGGGCAGAATGGGTCGCCTTCAACAAAACCCTGGCCTTAATCATATTTGGAACAATCTTGTTTCCCTTCCACATCGACACAGTGGACCAAGCCGTTATGGACGCCTTCTTCGCCTGGGACGTAAACTCGAAGAGTCCCTTGCCTGCAATTCTTGCCGACACCTTGCTCTCGGTGGATTTTTGCCGCCAGAAGCAAGGAAAAACACTCTATTGTTGCTCTTCACTACTCTTTGTGTGGGGCATTACATATTTTTACGCCTCTAGTCACATGGGGATGTTCCCCGACCCTTTGAGGAGCTTTTCCAAAATCCCTCTCCAACGACGCTTAACTTCAGAATGGAAGGACGAGTTGGAACAATGGGACGCCAACCATTTATCCTGGGTCTGCCCTTGGTTCCAACCCGGTCCAGTCCTCATTAGATGTGGAGACTATCCGAATGTACCCTTGATAGGACTCAGAGGTTGCATAGCCTATTCACCTAGAGTAGCTATGAGACAACTCATGAGGACTCAAACTACAATTTCTCGAGGGGAACTCGGAGGACTCTGTTTCTTCAGAGACCCATTCACAATTGCCAACTCACTAGCCGTGAGAAAAGCATGGGAGAAACCAGTCTTTATGGGAGATAGAGAGCTAGGAAAAGCTCGAGTGGCTGTCTCTAGTGACTATGAGGTGTGGAGAAAAAGAAGAGGGATGTCTCAACCATCCACCTCACTCCTTACAAGTGCCAATAGTGAAGAGCTGTAAGCTCAAGTCGATGCCTTGACCCAGAGGATAGAAATCATGGGAGCCCAGATGAGGGCCCTTGAAGAAAGAGAACAAGAATCTATCCTCACCATAGATGGTCTGCAAAGGCATTGCAAGAAAAAGGATCATGAAATAGAGTGCCTCAAGGATCAGTGTGCTGACTCTAATGAGCAAGCTATCCGAGCATCCAAGGCTGCCAGAACCAGCTCAGATAGCCAACTTCAAGAAATAACCGCCAAATCAGCACGCCTTGAGACCGAATCAGCAAAACAGGCTCAGACGATCAAGGATTTGTTGCAAGACCTCACCAGGACTCGGTCAGAAATACGCCAGGATCGAGAGGCCAATCGGAGACTCAACCAAAGTCTCACTGAGCTAAGCTATAAAGAAAGAGACGGGCTAGCTCAGTACGACCAAGTAATACAAGACAAGGACCGAGCCCTTGTAAAACTCGATGAACTACAAGTGGTCGTCCATCAAGAGGCGAAGATCAAAGAGGCTCAAAAGTACAGTGAAGATATGAGCCAGGCGGTCCAGAAGCAAAGCGAAGCACTTGCTCGTCATGTCCGGGAAGCCGAAAGGGAATTACACAGAGATCAAGACCCGCCTGTGGGTTTCTTTAGGCTTTTCTGTTTCTGTCAAAAGTTGCTTTGTAGTATGGAATAGGGGAATGTACACCTTCCAACGGATAAATGAAAATTTTCTTTATTCAACAATTGTCTAACTTGCATGCATATCATTCATTTGCATATTTAATTTCCCCTCCTTCACTCTTAATAAATAAGATAATAAAAAAGGAAGGATTAACTGACACGTCTTCCAAATCAGAAGAATGGGGAGAAAGCCACTCCTAATCAAGTTTGCTCCAATGGTTGACTCGCCGCAAGAGGACAATAAGCCTCGACCGTTGGTCCTCAAAAATAAGGAAGAGGGGGCAAGGACACCAGTACGACTATTCATGCCACGTCTTTTCCCCTACGAGTTGAATAAAGTTGTACCATGGAGATATGAGGAATCTTCACCAATAAAAGAGGATATCTCGAATATAGCCGGCATTGGGGGCATGACTAGAAGTGGAAGAATGTACTCCCCCAAGGACTCACAAGAAGATGTCCCCAAAAATAAAGGAAAAAATAAAGATACCGAAGAAAAAGAAAATAAAGAATCCAAGGAGGAGACAGAGGAATTACTCCAGTTTATAAGGCAAAGCGAGTATTCCTTATAGACCAACTCAATCATACACCTGCAAAGATAACCCTGTTATCTCTAATGATGAGTTCGAAACCACACAGAAATGCCCTGATGAAGGTCTTGAGTGAAGTGCACGTACCTCACGCCATATCCCAAGAAAAGGTTGAGAGGATCGTCGGTCACATTATGGCAAGCGATCACCTCACCTTCACAGAGGAAGAACTCCCCCTCGAGGGATCAAACCACAACAAGCCCTTGCACATCTCCATCAAGTGCAAGGAGTACCTCATCACCAAAGTTCTTGTGGATAACGGGTCATCCTTGAACGTGATGCCCAAGTGCACACTGGACAAATTAACTATCCAAGGAACCCGTCTGCGCCCAAGCAGCACTATCATTCGGGCCTTCGACGGATCAAAACGAGAAGTAGTGGGAGAAATTAATTTGCCAATCCAAGTTGGACCCACTATCTTTAACGTCGATTTCCACGTAATGGATATTACTCCAACATACAGTTGTCTCCTCGGCAGGCCTTGGATTCATGACTGTCGCCGCCGTCCGTTCCGATGTCCAGGGACATCTCGAACGTTTATGCGAGCGGTCGCAAAAAGATGGTTTATACTCGCGTTTTTTGTTAAAATGTGTTCATTGCTTCCGAGGTGCTCAACAACTGAACAATCCTCTAATAAAAGCAAGGTTTTTGAAAAGGGGTTCTTATGGAGTCGCCACCAATGTTTTGACCGTAAACATTGGAAAAGGATAAAAAGGCGTTGATTTTAGTAAAAACCAACTTGGCCATTATAACCAGAGTTGGGTAAGGGAGTTAGTTACGTGTGGGGAAGGTGTTAGCACCCCCACAACGCCCCTTTCGGGTTCCCTATGACGGATTAATTCATTTAAGTGAAGATTATAAGAAATTACACGATTACCCTATTTTATTGCATAATATTTAAGAAATGGCTATCTACATGATTTTATTTTATATTGCATACATAAAGCAATAAATAAAGCAGTAAAAGAGAAGAGAAATGAAAAGAACCTCCATAGCAAGCTTTGTATTGCGAATCTTTAATCGTGAGGATGCGTTTTGGCAATCCCTCGCTCTACAAAGACTCTCCTCTCCGAATACAATACCGACTCTACTAAATTTTACAGAAGAATCGAATGCTGGAATGTAATTCCTTAACTGATTGTTACCTTATTAAGGCAATCAGAGAGTTCATTCGAAGTAGGAAGAAAAGACAAGTACTGGGAGTTGTCTGGGGTGTGAAAAAGTGGCAAATGAGCCTCCTATTTATAGTTTTCGCAGCCTGGCAGCTTGGGACAACCGTCCGGGGCCTGGAAAATAGGGATTAGCGTCTGAAGAGGTTGGGACAGCCGTCTGGGATTTGGGACGGCCGTCCCACTCAAATTTGGGACTTGAGACACGCGTCTCAACTTTGGGACGGGCGTCCCACTTGGCCAGGGCAGCTTGGGATGGCCGTTCCACATTTGGGACGGCTGTCTCAACTTGTTTTGGCCAGCTTTTGTGTTCTGGGACCCCAGGAAGCTTTCCTTTCGTTATTCGGACGTCGATTGATGACGATAGATGTCCATTGAAGCTTTATCTTCATATAGGAAGTCTTCTTGACCCTTATTGAGATGTCGGGCGAGCTTTATCTTGTTATAGAAAGTCTCCTTAGCCTTTATTGAGAGACCCGACAAAATTAGGGGTCTACAGCTGCCCCCGCTTCACCTGCCTGGCTAATTTGTTGGCTTAATGTGCCAACAAAATTAGTTGGTAGGGGAAGGAGTTAACCCTTTTGCCCGGTTATCCTTCAGATGCTCCTTTTCTGATCCTCCGGATGATAAATATTTTTGATAGGTACCAACCCCTATCTGGTTTGAGCCTTACTTTATAAGGCTCTGGTGAGTACTTACCCTCACCAGGAATGAGTCTGCATTTCACTAGACTCTTGTGGGTACCTACCCCCACTAGGTATGAACCTTGTTTTGCAAGGCTTTGGTGAGTACCTACCCTCACCTGGTACGAGTTCGCATTTTGCTAAACTCTTGTGGGTACTTACTTCCAAGGTGCTCAACACTTGAACTATCCTCTAATAGAAGCAAGGTATTTGCAACCCATTTTTTGTAATGCTCTGGTGATTATTTTACTCTACCTGATGCATTTTGCTAAGTTTTGATGAGTACCTACCCTCATCCGGTACGAACCTTATTTTATAAGGCTCTAGTGTGTACCTACCCCCACCTGGTACGAATCTGCATTTTTTAGATTCTGATGAGTACTTACCCTCATCTGGTATAAACCATATTTTATAAGGCTCTGGTGGGTACCTACCCCCACCTGGTACGAATATGCATTTTTTAGATTCTGATGAGTACTTACCCTCATATGGTATAAACCTTATTTTATAAGGCTCTGGTGGGTACCTACCCCCACCCGGTACGAACCCCGTTCTGCAAGGCTCTGATGGGTACCTACCCCCACCTGGTACGAACCCCGTTCTACAAGGCTCGATGGGTACCTACCCCCACCCGGTACGAACCCCGTTCCGCAAGGCTCGATGGGTACCTACCCCGACCCAGTACGAACCCCGTTCCGCAAGGCTCGATGGGTACCTACCCCCACCCAGTACGAACCCCGTTCCGCAAGGCTCGATGGGTACCTACCCCCACCCGGTACGAACCCCGTTCCGCAAGGCTCGATGGGTACCTACCCCCACCCGTACGAACCCCGTTCCGCAAGGCTCGATGGGTACCTACCCCCACCCGGTACGAACCCCGTTCCGCAAGGCTTTGATGGGTACCTACCCCCACCCAGTACGAACCCCATTCTGCAAGGCTCTAATGGGTACCTACCCCCACCCGGTACGAACCCCGTTCTGCAAGGCTCTTGTGGGTACCTACCCCCACCCGGTACGAACCCCGTTCTGCAAGGCTCTGATGGGTACCTACCCCCACCCGGTACGAACCCCGTTCTGCAAGGCTCTTGTGGGTACCTACCCCCACCCGGTACGAACCCTGTTCTGCAAGGCTCTTAGGATGCACTTTTTGATAGTCAATCCTATGATCATCTGGTTATGAAGATGTGTTGGCGGCTTACTGTTTGTGATCATGCGCCTATTTCGTAGGGAGTGATTGATTTTTCTTTTTGACTTTTCTGTTAGTCATCCGGTTTTACCGGGGATTCTTTGTTTTTGGCTTTTCTTTTAGCCATCCGGCTTTGCCGGGGATTATTGTTTTTGGCTTTTCTTTTAGCCATCCGGCTTTGCCGGAGATTTCCTGTTGGTCGCCTCTTATTTTAGGCAGGAATTTTCTGGGGATTTGTTGATTTCTTGTTGATTGTGCCTCTTGTTTTTAGGCAGATGCTTCAATAGTGGTGAAGGCTTTATATTTGTTGTTTTTCGCCTCTGAATAGGCTGATGTTCCACTTGAGGATATTTGCTCTTGAGAATACCTCTGAGTAATCAAATGCTTTTTTTTTTGGAAGCTTTGTGCTTGTATTGCCTCTTGCATAGGTTGATTTCCCATTTCTTGGGGATATCAGTTTTTTGCTTGCCTCTGAGTAGGCATAGGCATTCTTGGGAGTGAAGGCTTTGCCTTTCACTGGGGATATTCATATTGGGTGTTATAGGCGATTAACTCCCTGAGGATATGATTTTGTATTTTGCCTTTTGCTGGTAGGCTCGCTGGGGATTTTTCTTTTTGGTGATCCACCAGGGATTTGGTTATTTTCCTGAGATCTATTTTGAATTGCCCCCTAGGGAGAGATGGAGTTTTTGACTCCTTTGTTTTGAGCTGGCTTTGCCTACGCTCTTATTCCGCCGGGGAATGGGTTTTTACCTTTTCTCGCGATTTTATCTCTTTTTCGCGATTTTGGCTTTTTAAATGTGTGCGCCTTTTTATGTACATTGGCTTTTTCTTTGGATGAAAAGATATCTTTTTTCTCTTTTCTTTTTGGTGATCCCAGGGAGTTTTATTGACTTCTTGGGGATCCAATCTTTGATGAATTTTTATGATGGAGTCTTGAGCTCCTGGCTTTGTGAAGCTCTTATTTGAGCTGGAATGTAAACCCCAAATCTTGCCCGGCCTCCAAATAAAGAGTAAAAGATTTCCTATTCGAAGAAGGACGAAGCCTAACAAGGCACTAGGAGAGACTATTAGGCCCCATACTAGGATAGGAAGGATTTTCGGCACAAAAATAAGGTTTCTCGCCTTTTTGGGACGAGACCGCCGTCTCGAAATCGAGACCGCTGTCTCACCTCATGCAAATGGCGAGACTGCCGTCTCGTTTGGTGAGACGGCGGTCTCGCTTTCCCATACGGCGGTCTCGCCACCTGCGAAGGACGAGACGGCGATCTCGACCCTATCAGACGAGAACGGCGGTCTCGCCATTGTCAGACGCGAAAACCTATATATAGGGGCTCCCCCCCCTCATTTCCACACACCACACAGCATTCTCTCCTCCTTCTCTCTAGGATTTCTCTCTCTAGAATCCTTCCGACGCATTTCCGGAGTTTTTGAGTGTCTTTAGAGTGATTTCTGAGCGTTTCGAGAGGTTTCCGACGCTGTAGAGTGAAGGGTTGCCACAAAGCACCCTCTTTTTTAAAGAGAATTAATAGAAGAAGCGTGCTTCGGAGGTTTACATTCTCCCTCTCCACTTTTACCGCTTTATTTAAATTACGCAATAAATAGGGCCATGTAGTCATAATATTTTAATTCCGCAAATAAGAGGGCAAAAGCGTGTTTTTCCGGTTTATTTATTAACAAAATAGCTGGCCTGTCATAGGGAACCCGAAAGGGGCGTCGTAAAGGAACTAACACTTCCTTTACACGTAACTAACTCCCTTACCCAACTCTGGTTCTAATGACCAAAGTTGGTTTTTCGAAAACCAACGCCTTTTAAACCCCTTTTCCGATGTTTCTGGTAAAAACAACGGTGGCGACTCCACAGAACCCTTCAAAAATTAGTCCTTGGGTTAGCCCGGTTATCGGACAACCCAAGGACGACCTTTCGAAAACCTCGCCCCTAGGTTAGCCCAGTTATCGGACAACCTAAAGGCGTTGTAACCACCCATAAAAAAAACGCGAAAATCAAGAGGGTCGAAACCATCGCGTCGCTCCGACCGCCACTTTTTGACGGCGGCGACAGATGGCGACTCTGCTGGGGAAGCCTCGAGAGTTGATCCCATTTAGTGATGGGCCGACTTAAAAATAAATAAACCAAGAAAATAACGCTTTTGCCCTTAACTTGTATTATAACATGTTTTACGGTTTGGCTTTAATAACTGTTGCTTGTTTATACTTACGCAATTGTGTGAAATATAAACTGTACCCAAACCCTTGCACACTACAGTTCCCTCAATACCCGGGGGCAAGTGAGAAATCCATAGGGAGTGGGTGGCAGGTATGGTTTGCTGTAGTGAGGGCCTTGAGCCCACCAGTGTGATCGGAAACCACCACTCAAGGTGATAACCTTCCTCTTTTGGCAACAAGACTGACTATGGCCTTAGTGCTAAGCATGGTCGGACGGCTGGAGAGTGGGGACCCTATAATGGGGGCACCTTGGGGGCCTTAGCCTGGTGAGAACAGTTAGAACCAACCCTTGCCAATTCACTTTTCTGCAGGAAAACCCTACCTCGTGATTAAAACGAATTCTCGCCTGTTCGCAGATGATTGAATTGTGTGCGCATTTGTTTGTTGCATTTTTTTGTTGCATAGCATAACCAAACAACAAAAAAATCACAAAAATATTTTCGTAATAAACACCCTTATCTCGGACAGTCTGCCTTTTAGCTAGCCTGGTTTCAGGTTTTTTGTAAGCTAAGTAGCCACGCAGTCCGACAGAAGAGATAAGGGACGCTAATATTATTCTTTCACCAATAAAACCATTTTATCTCGGATAGTCTGCCTTTTAGCTAGCCTGGTTTCAGGTTCTTTGTAAGCTAAGTAGCCACGCAGTCCGACAGAAGAGATAAAAGGCTAAAAAAAATAAATCTAAAATAAATAAAATAATAATAACAAAATCAAAACATTAATAAAATAATTTTGACAAAGTTGTATCATTCATATCGCATCATGTCATAAGTGGGAAAACCAAGAGAGAAAATAAATGCATAAGGAAAGTATGCATACGCATCATTTTAATAAATCCCTAAAAAATGGGTCTTAGAAGCGTTTTTTGGGAAAAATACTGGGCCAAATCCCCTTTGGGTATTTGTAGCTTGATTCTTCACCTTTTTCTCTTCGTTTTGATATGTTGTGCGTCCAAATCGGACATCTCGGTCAAAAGTTATGCCACTTTGAACATCTACCACCCTTTTGTACTAGTGCATGCATAAATACATTCATTCTAGGGAGCACTAGATATCCCTAAGACAATGGCGAAAGAGGCCCCGAGCACATTTGTGACCTTCGCGACAAGGAAGGGACAAGTGTACTAAGGTGTGATGGTGATTGCCATTATACTTGTCAAATCTGTGATGGAGAAGGAACCATTACACCAAGGTGGGTATGATACCCCACAAAGCGTAAGCTTTAAGGAGGATACCTAAGTCATTGTCTTAAGGAATATCCATCTCATAAATCATTCATTTTAAACAATAAAAATCATTTTGCATTCTATAAAGTGACTGGTATTCTTCATACCCTCATCCGCATACAAAAAAAAAACACAAAATCCCAAACACTATCATACATCATGATAATGTTTAGGAAAAAACAAACACTTGCATACATGCATCCACCAAGCTTCATCCTCACGCATCTAACAATAGACAATCGAAGAAGTGGACATTCCTTAATACCATGAAAAGAGGATTAGGGCATTCGCATGCCATGCACGGGAAGTCAAAAAGCAAATAAATAGAAATTATAACCTGCCTATGGGTTCATTTAGGCTTCTCCACTTTAAAAAAAAATGTACTTCATTGCATTGAGGAATGTACACTGTCTGGATGAAATAAATAAAATTGTTTGTTTTCATCATCTCTTCAAATGTCTATTGCATTCATAAATTGCATTCATTCATTCATTCTCACTTTAATAATAATAAGATAATAAAAAGAGAGGATTAGTCGATATGTTTCCCATGAATTGGAATAAGATGAAGAGCAAACCTTTTGTCGTCAAGTTATCTCCAACGGTTGATTCGCCTAAGGAGGATAATAAGCCTCAACCGTCGGTCATCTGAGTAAATAAAGGAGAGGGGGCAAGGACGTCATCACGTTTGTTCATGCCTCCCACGTCAAAAAAGTTGTACCATGGAGATACGCAAAAACGTCACCCATTAACAAGGATATCTCCAACATAGATAGCATCGGGGGCAGAATTAGAAGTGGAAGAATCTATTCCCCCAAGGAGCTGTAAGATGACGCTCCTACAAATAAAGAAAAAATAAAAAGACTGAAGAAAAACATAATCCAAAGAGGAAACTGAGTAGACTTTGGATTCATGACGCTAAGGCAGTTCTCTCAATGCTCCGCCACAGAGACAAACTCACGGTAGGCGACAAGCTGGTCATGGTTCGAGCTAAAGATGACATTCAGATCAGCGAATCGTCTGCCCTACCTTGAATGGATGCGACTGAAAAGGACCTTTGAAATATCTTTTGCCAATATGAAAAGACTTCCCCAACAATATGAAGGTGACCCACATGATGAGAAAATATGGATATCGCCCAAACCAAGGGCTCATTAGAAACTCTCGAGGAATAAGGGAGCCACCAGATTTTAAAGACAATCCTTTAAAGCATTACCCTACAAAGGATCAAGCTACATGGAGAAAAGGGAAGTCTCCCCTCTGTACCTTGAATCAGATTTTCCCAAACAGAGGGGTTCAAGCGTCAAAAACGACTTTAGTCATTAGGTGTTCTCCTTCTGATTCTTAGGGTTTGTAAATCCACTGACTATTAGAGATTACTCCTCGGGGCCAGCCCGACCCCCGAGCATTGTAGGGCACACATTTCCCTATTAATTACAAAGAATGTCATTCTTACTATCTGCTTCTCTTCTTGCTATTAATGTCTAAACCTCATTAATAACCATGTTTAAGCAAACGTTTTCAAAAGTGCGTCAAAGTAATCAAAATGCGCCATTGACCAAAATAAAAGTCAAATCCATCACCACTGATTGACTAGAAGCACAAAATAAAGTTTTACCTCGTCATAAGTAAAGTCGTGTTTCACCAATGTTGTGCAAAAAAATAATAAAAATCAAAAGAAGCCCATAGAAGCTAAAGGCCAAAAAGAGAGAGCAAGATGCCCGGTAGGAAACCCACCAAAGGGGGCTACGCAAAAGTTAGGGTAAACCCGCTAGGAAACCTGAACAACCATAAAGGGTAGCCTAGGCAAAAATTAGGGTTACACAAAAAAAGGAACTCCGCTAGGTTTCCCAAAGCAAGAAAAATGAAACCTAGACAAAAGTTAAGACATAGCACAACACCCTAGGCTGAAAACCCAAAGGGTAGACTAGGGAAGTCAATCAGTCATAGCAAGCGCCATACAATAAGACGCCACTCCATAAACAAAAAAATTTGTTTAAACTAGCCTAAACACTCTAACCAACCTTGGCTAGCCGTGCTTACAAAAACCATTTTCTGTCAAAATAAAACAATTCTAAAACACAAGCCTTTGAATTAAATATCCTCTTCTTTCTCTTCTCTTGACCCTTACTACTACAACATTCTAGTAATTAGTAGGGAAATGTGGAGATAGTAATTAATAGGAGGATCGACATCCCTAAGGAAAGGGAGGGGTGCACTGACATGGCAAGTCGCTCTACAATTAACACAATCATTCTTCGGTCATGAAAAAATCGAGACGGCAAAATTGGTATAGCCTATCCCTGTCGACGAAAGCGCATAACGTCAGAAGCTCATCAGAAGTAAAAGCACATTGGTTAATCCTTTTGAAAAATTAATTGAAATAGTATTATAGGATGCATATCACAAACATTGCATGCATATGGTAGGCTCCTATCTCTCAAAAAAGAGAAGAAAAAGAAAAAATGACAATAAAAAGAATAATGCCTGCTAGCAGATTCTTAGGCAAAAGATAGGGTAGCCCGCTAGATCGAAAACCCGCAAAGGGCGGTCTAGGCAAAAGTTAGGGCATTCATAAAAAAGGAAAAAGCCCGCTAAGATATCCTAGGCAAGAATTAAGGCAGCCCGCTAGACCGAAAACCCCAAAAGGGCGGTCTAGGCAAAAGACAGGGCTAAACCAAAAAATGAATAAAAGAGAGGGGTCCTTCATCATAATCATAAAAATTCCAGCAGGAAAATGCCAGTCACTTTTCCAGATGCATCAATCAAAAAGAATAGATTGCATTTAGGGCATCCACACGCAAGTAGTCACACAAAACGACTTTGTCAATGTCAAAATTGAAAGAAATAAAATTACTTCAGACAAATAACAAAAAATGAAAAGCATTCATGCATATAAGGAGAATAGCTCCATGTTTGTGATTGAAAACAAGATCACTGAGACTGAGTCTCCAAATAATGCCCTCAAAAAAACGGAGCAAGTCATCAATCAAGCGACTCAGCAGAATAAGAGCTTCTGAAAATCAAGAGCTCCAGCTACCATCCTTCTACCCAAAAAAGAAGACACAAGAAAGTAATAAGTCTCCAAACATTGCTCAAGAAAGAAGAGCGAGTTGTCGTCATCAAATAACTCAGAAGAAATTCTAGAAGCCAAGGCTCCAACATTTTCCCTCCACCCAATAAAAGGAAGGCAATCATCAAGAAAAAGTCGACGGAAAGGCTTAGTCATCCCCAAGAGGATCCCTACTTACTCTGAAGGCAAAACGAAAATACTCCTCACGGCTCAGCATTACCACTACATGAGTCATCAAGCACACTCACCCAAAGTCTCCTCCACACTCCCCAATGGAGAATAAAGGCTTCAAGAGCCCATCATCATCAACAGTCAAAAGAGTCCAATCTTCATACCAACAAGGGCTCAACAAAAAAGGGAAAAAAGAAGAAAACTCTTGCATCCCCAGAGGATGTCCAAAAGAAAAGGCTGAATAAAAATCCTCAAGTGGATCTCCCAAAAATTCTACAAAAAGGAATCAGAAATTCCCATCCCCCAGTGGACTAAGAGCTTAACAAGTATAGCTCGCATCAACATCAATGAAGGAGCCAAGACTGCATTCCTAGAAAAGAAAAATCAGATCCCCAGGAAGTCAACTAATTCCCTAGTGGATCACTAAAGAAATAAAACGTCATCCCTAGTGGACCCCCCCAAAAAGAAGGGAAAAAGCCAGCGTAATAAAAAGAGACTAAAAAGTAAAAAGGCTTACGCTTTATCCCCATAAAAAAGCCAGATTTCAAAATCGCGATAAAAAAGAGATAAATCGCAGAAAAAAAGGAGAAATCAATCCTAACTTTTAGGCAATCAATAAAATCCCTATGTGGGTCACCGTAGTAAAGGGAAAATCAACGAAAAAGAAAGAATCGGAAATCCCAATGAAACAAGAGTATCGGTGAAGCCATCTCATACCAACAACATCCAACAAGGAGTCAAAACTCCATTCACTCAAAGGATCCCCGGGAAGGCAACCAATTCCCCGGTGGATCAATCAAAAAGAAAGATCATCCTAATGAGCCTACTGCAAAGGCAAAACTTCATATTCATCCTCAGAATGTCATTTGCCTATGCATAGGCGAGACCTGGCAAGCATGCAAGAGCCAGTATCCCCATATCAGCCTAGTCAGAGGCAAAACAAATGAAACCAAAAGTCTTCACTTCCGATGAAGCGTCTGCCTACTCAGAGGCATTACCAAAAACTGAATAGGACATTCTCCTACTCAAGAGGCGTCACTCAGATCAACAAATCCCCAGAGGAT
Organism: Sphenostylis stenocarpa; assembly: GCA_963425845.1. Lineage (NCBI taxonomy): Eukaryota > Viridiplantae > Streptophyta > Magnoliopsida > Fabales > Fabaceae > Sphenostylis > Sphenostylis stenocarpa. The sequence continues at coordinate 29,879,965 of OY731402.1, read as the reverse complement.
TCCTGCCTACCTAAGAGGCACTCATAAAAAATCCCCGACAACCAGCAAAGTCGGATGACCACTATCAAAAGGATCAAAACAAAGAAATCCCCAGCAAACCAACAGAGCTAGATGAACACCAACAAAATCCCCAGCGCAGACCGGACGACCAAATCAACGACAAGAGAACACATCTCAACAGACAGCGCATGAGCGATTGAGCAGTAAGCCGCCACTACCACCAGTCCTACGCAGTGGACTGTACCAGCCTGATAGGGGGTTCATACCTATCAACCAGCACACAAGGAGTGCCTAACAGGCGCATGGGCCACCTGAACAGTAAGCCGCCACTACCACCAGTCCTACGCAGTGGACTGTACCAGCCTGATAGGGGGTTTATACCTATCAACCTGCGCACGCGTTGCGCCTGATCTGCGCTCGAGTCGGATCAGTAAGTCGCACCACTACCTTGATGGGGGGTTCATACCCATCCAGTCCCACGCAACGGACTGCAGCTACCAGCCTGATGGGGGGTTCATACCCATCCAGTGCCACGCAACGGATTACAACTACCAGCCTAATGGGGGGTTCATACCCATCCAGTCCCACACAACAGACTGCAACTACCAGCCTGATGGGGGGTTTATACCCATCAACCGAAGGATCGGCTACCGTCAGAAGGAGTATCCTTAGGTTCTACCCCGTGTCCACCGAAGGGATCGGCTACCGTTAGAAGGAGTATCCCGGAAGTGCACGAACACCAACATTTTCCCCAGAAGATCAACCGCCGCAAGACGGAGCATCTGAAGGGTGACCGGACAAGTAGGTCAACTCCTTTACCTTCCTGTCAATTTGTCTGGCACAAAAGGCCAACAACTTACTAGTCAGGTAAAGGGGGGGCAGCTGTAAACCCCAAATCTTGCCCGGCCTCCAAATAAAGAGTAAAAGACTTCCTATTCGAAGATGGACGAAGCCTAACAAGCCACTAGGAGAGACTATTAGGCCCCATACTAGGATAGGAAGGATTTTTGGCACAAAAATAAGGTTTCTCGCCTTTTTGGGACGAGACCGCCGTCTCGAAATCGAGATTGCCGTCTCGCCTCATGCAAATGGCGAGACCGCCGTATCGTTTGGCGAGACGGCGGTCTCGCCACTTGCAAATGGCGAGACGGCGGTCTCGCTTTCCCAGACGGCGGTCTCGCCACCTGCGAAGGACGAGATGACGGTCTCGTTTGGCGAGACGGCGGTCTCGACCCTATCAGACGAGAAAGGCGGTCTCGCCACTGTCAGGCGCGAAAACTATAAATAGGGGCTCCCCCCCCCCCCCTCATTTCCACACATCACACAACATTCTCTCCTCCTTCTCTCTAGGATTTCTCTCTCTAGAATCCCTCCGACCCATTTCTGGAGTTTCTGAGTGTCTTTAGAGTGATTTTTGAACGTTTCGAGAGGTTTCCAACACTGTAGAGTGAAGGGTTGCCACAAAGCACCCTCTTTTTTAAAGAGAATTAATAGAAGAAGCATGCTTCGGAGGTTTACATTCTCCCTCTCCACTTTTACCGCTTTATTTAAATTACGCAATAGATAGGGCCATGTAGTCATAATATTTTAATTCCGCAAATAATAGGGCAAAAGCATGTTATTCCGGTTTATTTATTAACAAAATAGCTGGCCTGTCATAGGGAACCCGAAAGGGGCGTCGTAAAGGAACTAACACTTCCTTTACATGTAACTAACTCCCTTACCCAACTCTGGTTCTAATGACCAAAGTTGGTTTTTCGAAAACCAACGCCTTTTAAACCCCTTTTCTGATGTTTCCAGTAAAAACATCGGTGGCGACTCCACAGAACCCTTCACAAAAATTAGTCCTTGGGTTAGCCCGGTTATAGGACAACCCAAGGACGACCTTTCGAAAACCTCGCCCCTAGGTTAGCCCGGTTATCGGACAACCTAAAGGCGTTGTAACCACCCATAAAAAAATGCGAAAATCAAGAGGGTCGCAACCATCGCGTCGCTTCGACCGCCTCTTTTTGACGGCGGCGACATGGAAGATAGAAATTTTCTTGTTTTCCTCTTTTTGTATACTTTTCTTGATATGCTCTACTTGGAGATTTTTTATTCGGCCTTTTTTCGTTGTGACCTCTATTGGGTAATGAAAAGTTTTTCTTTTCTTTCTGTTACCCCGTGGTGATATGGAGGATTTGACTCCGTATTTTCTTTGATGGACTCTTGTGTAGTCCTTATTCTCCTTTGGGGAATGAAGCGGAGATTTTTGCATGAGTGTGCTTGATGACTCAGGTGGTGATGCTGTTGAGTCGTGAGGTAGTCTTTTTATTTTGCCTCTGGAGTAGGCAAGGGTCCTCTTGGGGATGATCAAGCCTTTCCGTTTGCTTTTTTAGTTTGATGGATTCCTTCTTTTTTGGATGGAAGGATGGTGATCGGGTCTTCAAATGATTATGTTTGATGACTCATATGATGATGAAGTAATTTTTTTAGCCTATGGGGTAGGCAAGGATCCATTTGGGGATCATCAAGCCTTTCTGTTGGCCTTTTTCTGGTGTACCTTCATTTATTGGGATAGAAGGTTAGAGCTAGTTTCCTTGAAGCTCTTTATTTTGCTAAAATGGTTCTGATTTCGCCTTTTTCTTTCACGATCTTGATCTTCATATGGAGACTGGATTCTGGCACCTCCTGTTTTTAATCACAAGTATGGAGACTAGACTCCTTATATGCATTGTAGACCCCAAATCTTGCCCGGCCTCCAAATAAAGAGTAAAAGACTTCCTATTCGAAGATGGACGAAGCCTAACAAGCCACTAGGAGAGACTATTAGGCCCCATACTAGGATAGGAAGGATTTTCAGCACAAAAATAAGGTTTCTCGCCTTTTTGGGGACGAGACCGCCGTCTCAAAATCGAGACTGCCGTCTCGCCTCATGCAAATGGCGAGACCGCCGTCTCGCCAAACGAGACTGCGGTCTCGCCACCTGCGATGGCGAGACGGCGGTCTTGCTTTCCCAAACGGCGGTCTCGCCACTTTGGCATGGCGAGACGGTGGTCTCGTTTGGCGAGACGGCGGTCTCGACCCTATCAGACGAGAACGGCGGTCTCGCCACTATCAGGTGCGAAAACCTATAAATAGGGGCTCCCTCCCCTCATTTCCACACACCACACAACTTTTGCTCTCCCTTCTCTCTATAACCTCTCTCTAGAATTCTTCCGACGCATTTCCGGAGTTTCTGAGTGAGCGTGAAGGGCTGCCACAAAGCACCCTCTTTTTTAAAGAGAAATAAAAAGAAAGCTTGCTTCGGAGGTTTAAACTCTCCCTCTCCACTTTTACTGCTTTAATTTTAAATTATGCAATAGATTAGGGCCATGTAGTCATAGTTTTAAATTCCGCAAAATAAAAGGGCAAAAGCATGTTTTTCCGCTTTATTTATTAAATAGCTGGCCTGTCATAGGGAACCCGAAAGGGGCGTCGTAAAGGAACTAACACTTCCTTTACACGTAACTAACTCCCTTACCCAACTCTGGTTCTAATGACCAAAGTTGGTTTTTCGAAAACCCACGCCTTTTAAACTCCTTTTCTGATGTTTTCGGTAAAAACATCGGTGGCGACTCCACAGAACCCTTCAAAAATTAGTCCTTGGGTTAGCCCGGTTATCGGACAACCCACAGACGACCTTTCGAAAACCTCGCCCCTAGGTTAGCCCGGTTATCGGACAACCTAAAGGCGTTGTAACCACCCATAAAAAACGCGAAAACAAGAGGGTCGAAACAATCGCGTCGCTCCGACCGCCTCTCTCTTTTTGACGGCGGCGACAGATGGCGACTCCATTGGGGAAGCTTCGAGAGTTGATCCCATTTAGTGATGGGCCGGCTTAAAAATAAATAAACCAAGAAAATAACGCTTTTTGCCCTTAACTTGTATTATAACATGTTTTACGGTTTGGCTTTAATAACTGTTGCTTGTTTATACTTACGCAATTGTGTGAAATACAAATTGTACACAAACCCTTGCACACTACAGTTCCCTCTATACCCGGGGGCAAGTGAGAAATCCATAGGGAGTGGGTGGCAGGTACGGTTCGCTGTAGTGAGGGCCTTGAGCCCACCAATGTGATCGGAAACCACCACTCAAGGTGATAACCTTCCTCTTTTGGCAACAAGACTGACTATGGCCTTAGTGCTAAGCATGGTCGGACGGATGGAGAGTGGGGACCCTATAATGGGGGCACCTTGGGGGCCTTAGCCTGGTGAGAACAGTTAGAACCAACCCTCACCAATGCACTTTTTTGCAGGAAAACCCTACCTTGTGATGAAAACGAATTCTCGCCTGTTCGCGGATGATCGAATTGTGTGTGCATATGTTTGTTGCATTTGTCTGTTGCATAGCATAAACAAACAACAAAACAAAAAAAAATATATATCTTTCCAAATAAACCCCCTTATCTCGGACAGTGTGCCTTTTAGCTAGCCTGGTTTCAGGTTCTTTGTAAGCTAAGTAGCCACGCAGTTCCGACAGAAGAGATAAGGGACGCTAAATATTCTTTCGCATAAAGCCATCTCGGACAGTCTGCCTTTTAGCTAGCCTGGTTTCAGGTTCTTTGTAAGCTAAGTAGCCATGCAGTTCCGACAGAAGAGATAAAAGGCTATAAAATAAATAAAATAAAAAAAACAAAATAAAATAAAAATACAAACCGAAACCAAAAAAATTAAATAAACATCTGACAAAGTCAAGTCATATTACATCATATCATGAGCAGAGAAAAACCAAGAGAGAAAATAAAAAGTGAGAACGCATGCAGCATCATTCAAACAGAATCTCTCATGCATATTCATTTTAGTTCAAACACTCAACACGCATTAATAAGGTTCTTCCGGGCATTCTAGAAAGTGGCTGGTCCTCTCCCCACTCTCACTCGTGCACAAAAAGCAAAAGCAATGGAAAACCTGGAGGAGCAGAACCGAAAGCTCACTGCGGAGGTCAATACCCTCCGCGAGCAGATGGCCCAACTGATGGAGGTCGTACGCCAGGGACAAAGTAAGGGCGAAGGCCAGGCTGAACACATCCCTCACCGTGAGGAGGATGAAGAAGAATACTTCTATGACGAGAAGGATGCCAAAACTGCACGCATCCTTACCCCAGAAGTATCTAAACAACAACTCTCCGCCCTGGAAGAGAGGCTCAAAGCAGTAGAAGGGCACAACTTCGACGTCAAGGAGGTGGCAGACATGTGCCTAGTAAAGAACATCCATTTCCCTCCCAAATTCAAGATCCCGGACTTCCCCAAGTACGCCGGGATGACCTGCCCAAAGAACCATCTTACGATGTATTGTCGTAAGTGTCGCCGCCGTCCGTTTCGACGTCCAGGGACATCTCGAACGTTTAATGCGAGCGGTCGCGAAAAGATGGTTTAGACTCGCGTTTTATGTTTAAAATATGTTCATTGCTTTCGAGGTGCTCAACAACTGAACTATCCTCTAATAGAAGCAAGGTTTTCGAAAAAGGGGTTCTTTTGGAGTCGCCACCAATGTTTTGACCTTAAACATTGGAAAAGGAAAAAATGTTGATTTTAAGAAAAACCAAACTTGGCCATTATAACCAGAGTTGGGTAAGGGAGTTAGTTACATGTGGGGAAGGTATTAGCACCCCACAACGCCCCTTTCGGGTTCCCTATGACCGATTAATTCATTTAAGTAGAGATTACAAGAAATTACGCTATTACCCTATTTTATTCGTACAATAAATATGGCTATCTACATGATCTTATTTACATTGCATAAAGCAATAGATAAAGCAGTAAAAGAGAAGAGATTTGAGAAGAACCTCCGTAGCAAGCTTTATATAGCAACTCTCTTATAATAAGGACGCGTTTCGGCAGTCCCTCGCTCTACAAGGACTCTCCTCACGACAAAACTTGACTCAACTAAAATTTTCTAAAAGAATCGAATGCCGGAATATAATTCCTTAACTGATTGTTACCTCTTTAAGGCAATCAGAAAGATCATTCGAAGGAGGGAGAAGAGTAGACAAGTGCTCTGAGTTGTTTGGAGTGTCTGAGGTGTGGAAAAGTGCCAAATTGTTACCTCCTATTTATAGTTTTCGCTACCTGGCACATCTGGGACGGCCGTTTGGGTCGGGACGGCCGTCTGGGTTGGGACGGTCGTCTCGACTGTCCTAGGTTAGTTGGGACGGTCGTCTCGACCTTGGGACGGTCGTCTCGACCTTGGGACGGCCGTCTCGACCTATTTTGGCCAGCTTTTGTGTTCTAGGACCCCTGGGAAGCTTTCCTTTATGTATTCGGACGTCGTTTGATGCCGATAAACGCCCGTTAAAGCTTTATCTTCATATAGGAAGTCTTCTTGGCCTTTATTGAGATGTCAGGCGAGCTTTGTCTTTGTAGGAAGTCTCTTCAGCTTTTATTATCAAGAGGCCGAGCGAGCTTTGTCTTGTCATATGAGATTTTCTCAGCCTTTATTGAGAGACCGGGCAAAATTAGGGGTCTACAACTGCCCCCCCTTCACCTGCCTGGCTAATTATGTTGGCTTAATATGCCGACAAAATTAGTTGGTAGGGGAAGGAGTTAACCCTTTTGCCCGGTTATCCTCCGGATGCTTCTTTGCTGATCCTTCGGATAATAAATATTTTTGATAGGTACCAACCCCTATCTGGTTTGAGCCTTACTTTATAAGGCTCTGGTGAGTACTTACCCTCACCCGGTACGAGCCTGTGTTTCACTAGACTCTGGTGGGTACCTACCCCCACTAGGTATAAACCTTGTTTTGCAAGGCTTTGGTGAGTACCTACCCTCACTCGGTATGAGTTCGCATTTTGCTAAACTCTTGTGGGTACTTACTTCGAGGTGCTCAACACTGAACTATCCTCTAATAGAAGTAAGGTCTTTGCAACCCATTTTTGAAATGCTCTGGTGAGTATTTTACTCTACCTGATGCATTTTCCTAGGTTTCTACGATGAGTATCTACCCTCATCCGGTATAAACCTTATTTTATAAGGCTTTGGTGGGTTTATTCTTCCACTTGGTACGAATCTGCATCTTGACAGATTCTAGTGGTTTTTACACCCCCACTGGGTGCGAATCTGCATCTTGACAGACTCTAGTGGTTTTTACACCCCTATTGGGTGCGAACCTGCATCTTGACAAGGTTCTAGTGGTTTTTACACCCCCACTGGGTGCGAACCTGCATCTTGACAAGGCTCTAGTGGTTTTTACACCCCCACTGGGTGCGAACCTGCATCTTGACAAGGCTCTAGTGGTTTTTACACCCCCACTGGGTGCGAACCTGCATCTTGACAAGGCTCTAGTGGTTTTTACACCCCCACTGGGTGCGAACCTGCATCTTGACAAGGCTCTAGTGGTTTTTACACCCCCACTGGGTGCGAACCTGCATCTTGACAAGGCCCTAGTGGTTTTTACACCCCCACTGGGTGCGAGTCTGCATCTTGACGGACTCTAATGGTTTTTACACCCCCACTTGGTGCGAACCTGCATATTGACAAGGCTCTAGTGGTTTTTACACCCCCACTGGGTGCGAACCTGCATCTTGACAAGGTTCTAGTGGTTTTTACACCCCCACTGGGTGCGAACCTGCATCTTGACAAGGCTCTAGTGGTTTTTACACCCCCACTGGGTGCGAACCTGCATCTTGACAAGGCTCTAGTGGTTTTTACACCCCCACTGGGTGCGAACCTGCATCTTGACAAGGCTCTTCTCATTCAATCTTTTGATTGATGAGTTCATACCCTTAACGGGCTTTTGGAGAATTGTTGGCGGCTTACTGTCTTTGATCATGCGCCTATTCCTTGGGGAATATTTGTTTTGACTTTTCTGTTAGTTGTCTGGTTTTACCGGGGTTTCTTTGTTTTTTGGCTTTTAGCCATCCGGCTTTGCCGGGGATTCTTGTTTTTGGCTTTTCTTGTTTAGCCATCCGGCTTTTGCCGGGGATTCTTTGGGTTTTGTCTTTTCCTTTTAGCCATCCGGTCTTTGCCGGGGATTCTTTGTTTTCGGCTTTTCTTGTTTAGCCATCCGGCTTTTGCCGGGGATTCTTGTTTTTGGCTTTTCTTGTTTAGCCATCCGGTCTTGGCCGGAGATTCTTTGTTTTGGCTTTTTCTTTCAGCCATCCGGTCTTGGCCGGGGATTCTTTGCTTTGGCTTTTTCTTTTAGCCATCCGGCTTTTGCCGGGGATTCTTCGTTTTTGGCTTTTTCTTTTAGCCATCCGGCTTTTGCCGGAGATTCTTCATTTTGGCTTTTTAGCCATCCGGTCTTGACCGGGGATTCTTTGTTCTTGGTTTTTTAGTCATCCGGTCTTGGCCGGGGATTCCTGTTGATTCCCTCTTTTTAGGTAGGAATCCACTGGGGATTTGTTGATTTTTGATCGTGCCTCTTGATTAGGCAGATGCTTCGATAGTGGTGAAGGCTTTTTACTTGTTGTTCGCCTCTGAATAGGCTGATGTTCTACCTGAGGATATTTGCTCTTGATAATACCTCTGAGTAGGCAGATGCTTTATTGGAAGCTTTGTGCTTGTATTACCTCTTATAGGTTGATTTCCCATTTCTTGGGGATATCGGTTTTTGCTCGCCTTAGGCAGAGGCTCTTCTTGGGAGTGAAGGCTTTGCACTTCGTCGGGGATATCCATATTGGGCGTTATAGGTGATTAACTCCCTGAGGATATGAATTTGTAGTTTTCCTTTGCTGGTAGGCTTGCTGGGGATTTTTCTTTTTGGTGATCCACCAGGGATTTGATCGTTTTCTGGGGATCTTTTTGAATTGCCCCCTAGGGAGGAATGGAGTTTTTGACTCCTTATTTGACACTGTTGTTTGAGCTGGCTTTGCCTATGCTCTTATTCCTGCTGGGGAATGGATTTGTATGTGCGCCTTTTATGCACATTGGCTTTTACTTTAGATGAAACGATATCTTTTTCTCTTTTCTTTTTGGTGATCCCTGGGGAATTTTTCTTTTCTTGGGGGATCTAATCCTTGATTTGATTTTTTTTTTATGATGGAGTCATGGCTCCTGACTTTTGTGAAACTCTTTATTGAGCGTAATGAAGAGATTTTCTTCTTTTCTCTTTTTGGGATTCACCGAGGAGTCTGTCTGTTTCCTGGGGATCCAAATTTGATGGAGTCCTGGCTCCTGGCTTTGTGAAGCTTCTTATTTGAGCTGGAAGATGGAAAAAATTTTGTTTTCCTCTTTTTGTCTTTTTGTAGACTTTTCTTGATATACTCTTCTTGGAGAGATTTTTTTTATTTGGCCTTTTTCGTTGTGGCCTTTATTGGGGAATGAAAAGTTTTTCTTTCTTTCTTTGTCGTTGCCCCCTGGTGATATGGAGGATTTGACTCCGTATTTTCTTTGATGGACTCTTGTGTAGTCCTTATTCTCCTTTGGGGAATGAAACGGAGACTCTTGCATGAGTGTGCTTGATGAATCAAGTGGTGATGCCGCTGAGTCGCGAAGTAGTCTTTTTGTTTTGCCTCTGGAGTAGGCAAGGATCCGCTTGGGGATGATCAAGCCTTTCCGTTGGCTTTTCTGTTTTGATGGCTTCCTTCTTTCTTGGATGGAAGGATGTTGATTGAAGTTCCAAATGATTCTGGTTGACGACTTATGTGATGATGATGCTGAGTCATGAAGTAATTTTTGTTTTACCTCTGGAGTAGGCAAGGGTCCGGTTGGGGATCATTGAGCCTTTCCGTTGGCTTTTTTCTTCGATGTACCTTGTTTTATTGGTGTAGAAGGTTGGAGCTAGTTTTCTTGGAGCTCTTTATTCTGCTGGAATGGTTTTGATTTCACCTTTCGCGATTTTGATTTTCATATGGAGACTGGATTCGGGCGCCTCCTGTTTCCAATCACAAGTATGGAGACTATCCTCCTTATATGTATGTTTATTATTTTTGTTTGAAGAAAATTATTTTTCTTGATTTTGACAAAGTCGTATTATGCAACTACTTTGTGTGTGGATGTCCTAAATGCAATCTATTGTTTATTTATTTTTGATGCATTTAGAAAATAACTGGCCTTATCTCGTTGGCTCTTTACGAATATGCTGATGGGCTTCTTCTTTATGACCATGATGATGGGCTCATCTTTTACTCATCTCTTGGTTTTAGCCTTATCTTTTGCCTAGACCGCCCTTTACGGGTTTTCGATTTAGCGGGCTGCCTTAATTTTTGCCTAGAATATTTTAGGGGGCTTTTGCCTTATCTTTTGCCTAGATCGTTCTTTTGGGGTTTCCGATCTAGCAGGCTACCCTAGTTTTTACCTAAGAATATCCTAGCAGGCATTTATTCTTTCATTATTTTTATGCTTCCTCTTTTTAGATGCATGTTTGATTTTTGATTAAAGGTCTTTGCGCATATTTATGATTTATCAATAAAGAGGCATTTCCAAATATTTGGTCAAGAGAAAGGAAATGAAAGGGAATTTTATTGATAAATGAGCAAAAGTTTTATTTCTTTTATAGAAGGATTTCAAAAAGGTATTTAGAAGAATGGGTGGTCAAGATATTTAGAACAGTCATGTCTATGATATCTGCCTCCCAGTTTTCCTAATTGCTTCAGTTGAGATGCCTGAGCTCAGAGTGAAGACTATGCAGACTGCTTGCTTCTGGAAGAATGTTACTTTAACCATTGCTCTTAGTTTCTTTTTTTTTATTTACTTTTTTTTTACCTCTTCTTTTTGCCTAGGACGTATCCTAGCGAGGAATATGGACCCTATCTTTTGCCCAGGAATCACTACTACAAATAAAGCTTTCAACGTCGGTTCTGGAAGGCTTTCAACGTCGGTTGTTGAACCGACGTTGTATCAGGCGACGTTGAAAGTATGATTTTTTAAATTAATAATTTTATTTATTTACAACCCCTTTACCCCTTTTATTTATCTAGAAGTCTCCCCTCTCTTTATATTATATTTTTATTAGGTCCTCCATCTCTTTATATTATATTTTTTAGAAGTTTATTAATTTTTTAAGAGAATTGTCATTGGCAGGATTCAAACCTAGTACTTTAGAGTTGGAGGCCGATACTCCAACCACTAAACTACTAGAATTTTCTCGATAATAACTTACAAATAAATTATATTTATATACAAATAAATATATATCCGTGTAAATATATAAATATATAAATACAAATATATTTATATATTTTGATATATTTATATAGTTATATATTTATATGTTGGATGTGAGGGCACACTCGAAAGTGAAAGTGTGTGTCGAGTGGGTTTTCAAAATTTGATGCTAAATTTGTGAGCGGTATCTTTATATGAGTTTGTAATTTAATGACAGAATATAATCTTTATAATTTTATTTATATAATGATATAAAATAAATTTGGGAAACGCGTTATTTTCTCTCAAGCAAAAAATACCAATTTTCGCTCAAGCGAGACTTGAGTAAGTGAATTTCGTGAGCTTTAACATATTTTCACTCAAGCAAGAGTCAATCACACTTTCACCCTCGATCGAAAAATACCAATATAATTTATTTGTAAGTTATTATCAAAAAATTATAGTAGTTTAGTGGTTGGGATATTAACTTTCAACCCTAAAATACTGGGTTCAAATGCTATCGATGACAATTCATTAACTTAAGAGAATTTTTGGTCTGAAAATAAAAATAAAAATACTTTCCGAGAAAATATATACAAATAAATATATATTTACATGGATATATATTTATTTGTATATAAATATAATTTATTTGTAAGTTATTATCGAGAAAATTCTAGTAGCTTAGTGGTTGGAGTATCGGCCTCCAACTTTAAAGTACTGGGTTCGAATCCTGCCAATGACAATTTTCAAATTTAAGTGAGTTTTTGGGTGAAAAAAAATAAAAAAAAAGACTTTCCACGTCGGTTCATATGGGAACCGACGTGGAAAGTGTCAATAAGTAAAAAATAAAAAAAAAATACTTTCAACGTCGGTTTATATGGGAACCGACGTAGAAAGTACTTTCTACGTCGATTGACTAAGAACCCACGTAGAATGTGTTTACTATTCAACTTTCAACGTCGGTTCATCTGGGAACTGACGTGGAAAGTACTTTCTACGTCGTCTCAGCTATAACCGACGTTAAATGATGACGTAGAAAGTATATTTTGTAGTAGTGAATGCCCTTTGCGGGTTTTCATTCCTGACGGGTCTTGAGCAATGTCTTCAAGCATAATACTTCTTCACCGCATCGGAGTTCATTAGGTGTCGAAGTTTTTTTCCATCCATGTTGGCGAGGATAAGAGCCCCTCCCGAGAAAGCTTTGATCCCATTCAGCTTCTATTAATTTTACTTCCATCATCATGTGCTTTTGTCAACATGATTAGCTGTACCGATTTGTCGTCTCGGATCTTTGTTAAAACCGAAGAGTAATCATTTTGAATATAGAGCAATTATCATATCAATGCCCCTCTTCCTTTCCTTAGGGATTTCAATCCTCTTATTGATCACTATATTTCCACATTTCCCAGTCAATTACTTGAATGCTTTGTGGTGAAGGGTCAAGAGAATAGAAGGAAAGGGATTTATTGCAAAGGCTTGTGTTTTAGTGAGATTTTTTATGAAATAATAGTTTCTGTAAGAATGGCTAGCCAAGGTGGGTCGGTGTTTAGGCTAGTTTAAACAAACATTTTGTTTTAATGAGGTGGCATCTTCAACTGCCTATTTATGACTGATTAGCTTTCCTAGTCTGCCCTTTTGGGTTTTCAGCCTAGGATTTTGCCCTTTTATCTTTTTGTCATGGCCTTTTGACCTTGACGGGCTTCTTTTAATAATAATTTCTTTTCTCAAAATATTGTCGAAACACGATTTTCTTATTCGTGTCTCTAGCTAATCAACCATGTTAACTTTGGCTTCATTTTGTCTATGGCATTTGGAACAAAACGTTTGTCTAAACATGGTTATTTATGGGGTATATACATTTTTAGCAAGAAGAGAAGCAGATAGTAAGAATAGCATTCTTTTGTAATTTCAGGGAAATGTGTGCCCTAGAGATGCTCGGGGTCCGGGCCTACCCCGAGGAGTGATCTCTAATAGTCATTGGGTTTATGTCCCTTAAAATCGGAAGAAGGACATCTAATGACTAATGCTACCCTTGATGCTAATATCCCTCCTTTTCGGAAGATCGTCTTTAAGGTATGGAGGGAAGACCTCCCTTTTCATCGTATGGTTTGATCTTTCGTGGGGTCGTACCTTAAACCATATTTTAAAGGATTATCTTTGAAATCCGGTGGCTCTTTTATTCCTTGAGCATTCTTTCCAAGCCCTTGTCTGGGCTGTATCCATATCTCTTCATTATATGGGCTACTTTTAAATTGCTAGGAAGTCTTTCCATATTTTCAAATTTGGTGGACGGCTTGCTGATTCGAATGTAGTCTTTAGCTTGAACTATGATCAACTTGTAGCCTACCACGAATTTGATTTTTCAGTGGAGCATTGAAGAAACTGCCCTTGCACCGTTAATCCAAGGTCTACTTAATCTTCCCCTTGGATTCTTTTTCCTTTTCCTCTTCGGTTTCTTTATTTTTCCTTTGTTTTTTAGGAGCATTATCTTGTAGTTCCTTGGGTGACTAAATTTTTTTTGCTTATCGTCCTGCCCCCAATGCTGGCTATATTGGAGATATCTTCATTGACGGACAATTATTCTGTATATATCCATAGTACAACTTTATCTGATGTATAAGAGAAAAGACGAGGCATAAATGAGCACAAAGGTGTTATTGCCCCTTCCCTGTCATTATCAATTTGGGTATCGACATTTACTTCTTTCTTATTGTCTCCTTGTCCCAGATTGATGGCCTCAGTTTTTTCTTAATGGGGCTGTATTAATTGAGCTCCTTTTTCCAACGAGTCTTTGCATGTCCGGGAAATGGTCCCCTCCTCACCGTCTCGACTCAATCCATTCGCCTTCGGCTTTCATATCCCGCAGAGAGTTTTCAATCACAGTACATGACTTGTTTATATGGTCTATATTTGGGTTTAGATTTTATTCAATTATTTTGGAATGAGAGAGAAAAGAATAACAAAGAATATGAATATTATGAATAATGCCTCGTTGTATTCATAGAAGAAAATATTTACAAAGCCCATTTTAATAAAAAATCTCGTGATCATGGGCGGGGATCACGAGAGATACATCGGAAGCTTTTCGATATATATTTTTTGTTATTTATTATTATGTTTTTTTTTTTTTTTTAGAGATGACAAAAATGATGATCCCTAAATTGCTGGTCCTCCCTATCCCGTCCTTTATTCGGGCTTTGATAAGGGTTGGTCATCCACCTTTGGAGTAGATGCGTCAAAGGTAATCCATCCTGCCTCTATTAGATTCTGGACCTTGTGCTTTAAGGCCATATAGTTTTCAACGGAGTGTCCAGGGGAACCTGAATGGTAATCACAGTTTTCATTAGCTTTATACCATTCTGGGTATGGTGGCTCCATTTTCTTGGGAGGGACGCGCACGAGGAGTTTGGCATCCAATAATTTTGAAAATAGACTTCCATAAGAGGTTGAAATTGGAGTGAATTTTCTCTCTTGTCTGCGTGGTTTGGTTTGTTGCGATGAAGAAGAAGGGATGTCAATGTTGATTGCATTCACGGTTCCTTCCTTCTTCTTTCCATGGCTCTTCTTAACATTTGGAGTAGAGAAGTTGGAGGAAGTCTGCTGTGCAATTCTTCCGCTTTTCAGACCTTGCTCTACTCTTTCTCCTATAATGACCACATCCGCGAAGAGTGTTGATGTGTTCCCTATCATTTTGTCATAATAGGGACCAGTCAAAGAATTGATGAACATGGATGTAGTTTCCTTATCAGATAGAGGAGGTTTTACTTGAGCTGCTAATTCCCTCCATCTTTGGGCATATGCCTTAAAGGTTTCATCGTCTTTCTTGCTTAGCAGTTGTAGATCTGCTCTTTCAGGGGTCAGATCAATATTGTACTTATAGCGATGAAGAAAAGCATCCGCCAGATGTCTCCAGGTTTGGATTTGCCCTCCTTCCAGTTGCATATACCAATTTAGGGCTGATTCAGCTAAGCTTTCCTGAAAGCAATGGATCAAGAGCTTTTCATTGTCCGCATATGCAGCCATCTTACGGCAGTACATTGTAAGATGGCTTTTGGGGCAGGTCATTCCCATGTATTTTGGGAAGTCCGGAGTTTTGAACTTGTTAGGGAATTGAATATTTTTGACAAGGCACATATCAGCCGCCTCCTTAACATCAAAATTATGCCCCTCCATGGCTCTCAATCTCTCTTCAAGGGCAGTAAGTTGTTGTTTTGATACTTCTGGAGCATGAATATGTACTTCCCTCGTACCAGATTGGTCATGCTCATCATTGGGTTCTTCCTCCTCTTCTTGGTGGGAGGCTTGTCCACTTTGAGGACCCTCTTTATGGAGATTTTGCTGGCGCATCATTTCCAGCATTTGAGCCATTTGCTCTTTCAGCGTGTTGAGCTCAGTGGTGAGCTTTCGATTTTGCTCCTCTAGCTGTTCCATCTTCTTAGCTTTCTGGGCACGCGTGAGGACAGGCGGAAGACCAGCCACTTTCTAAATGATTTTAACAATTTTATTATAGCTTTTTATTTTAAATGATTAGCGTGAAATAGATATGCCTTAGACAATAGCTTCGGTATCTTCTTGAAAGCCTATGTTTTAAGGGTACAATACCCATCTTAATGTGTTAACTTCCTTTTTTCAAAGGTTGCCAACATACCTTAGCGTACTTTTGTTATTGTCTAAGGATATCTAATACATCCTAGAATGAATGTGCTTTATGCATGCACTACAAAAATATTTTTTATGACAACATATATTGAAAGTGGAATAACTTTTGACTCGGTTGTCCGATTTGGACGCACAGCATGTCAAAACAAAGAGAAAAGGGTGAAGAACAAGGTTGCAAATGCCCGAAGAGGATTTGGCCCAGTAATTTTCCCAAAAAACGCTCCTAAGACCTATTTTTTGGAGGTTTATTAAAATGATGTGCATGCTGCAATTATTTTCTCTCTTAGTTTTACCACTTATTGGATGATATGGTATGAATGATACGACTTTGTCGAAAAATCTTTTTATTATAAAAGGCATTTTTATTGCTTTAATTGTTTTTATATTTTTTATGACCCTTTATCTCTTCTGTCGGTCAATGTGGCTACTTGGCTTACAAAGAACCTGAAACCAGGCTAGCTTAACTGAAGAATGTCCGAGATAAAGTTGGTTTATCTTATCACTTTTATGATTTTTAGGGTTTTTCACTATTTTGTTTGTTGTATGATTACCCTATGCTAATGCATCAATACAAATGCAGCAAACGAATGCACACACAATTCATACATCCACGAGCAGAGCCACGCTTATTTAATCATGAGGTAGGGTTTTCCTGCAGAAACGTGCTTGGTTTAGGTGGTTCTACACTGTTCTCACCAAGGCCAAAGGTCCCCAAGGTGCCCCCATTATAGGGACCTCTCAATCTCTCAGTCCTCGGGTCATGCACGGAACTCCGTGGCGACATCCTTAGACCAAAAGAAGAGAGTTATCACCTTGAGTTGGTGGTTTCCGACAACGGTTGTAGCCCCGTGTGCCAACAAGTCGGTCATATCTGCCACCCACTCCCTATAGGTATTCACTCTTGCCCCCGGGTATAGAGGGACTATTGTGTGCAAGGGTTTTTGTGTGCAATTTATATTTCAACAATTTGCAGAAAATAATCATACAGCAATTTATTAAAGCCATACAATAAAACATACGGAAAAGGGTAAAGGCGTAATTTCAAATCTTTACTTAGTTTGAATTTTATCCATCACTAAATGGGATCAACTCTCTAGCTTCCCCAGCGGAGTCGCCATCTGTCGCCGTCGTCCGTTCCGACGTCTAGGGACATCTCGAACGTTTAATGCGAGCGGTCGCGAAAAGATGGTTTAGACTCGCGTTTTATGTTTAAAATATGTTCATTGCTTCCGAGGTGCTCAACAACTGAACTATCCTCTAATAGAAGCAAGGTTTTCGAAAAAGGGGTTCTTTTGGAGTCGCCACCAATGTTTTGACCTTAAACATTGGAAAAGGAAAAAATGTTGATTTTAAGAAAAACCAAACTTGGCCATTATAACCAGAGTTGGGTAAGAGAGTTAGTTACGTGTGGGGAAGGTATTAGCACCCCACAACGCCCCTTTCGAGTTCCCTATGACAGATTAATTCATTTAAGTAGAGATTACAAGAAATTACGCTATTACCCTATTTTATTCGTACAATAAATATGGCTATCTACATGATCTTATTTACATTGCATAAAGCAGTAAAAGAGAAGAGATTTGAGAAGAACCTCCGTAGCAAGCTTTATATAGCAACTCTCTTACAATAAGGACGCGTTTCGGCAGTCCCTCGCTCTACAACGACTCTCCTCACGACAAAACTTGACTCAACGAAAATATTCTAAAATAATCGAATGCCAGAATATAATTCCTTAACTGATTGTTTCCTCTTTAAGGCAATCAGAAAGATAATTCGAAGGAGGGAGAAGAGTAGACAAGTGCTCTGAGTTGTCTAGAGTGTCTGAGGTGTGGAAAAGTGCCAAATTGTTACCTCCTATTTATAGTTTTCGCTGCCTGGCACATCTGGGACGGCCGTCTGGGCCGGGACGGCCGTCTGGGTTGGGACGGCCGTCTGGGTTGGGACGGCCGTCTCGACTGTCCTAGGTTAGTTGGGACGGCCGTCTCGACCTTGGGACGGCCGTCTCGACCTGTTTTGGCCAACTTTTGTGTTCTGGGACCCCTGGGAAGCTTTCCTTTATGTATTCGGACGTCGTTTGATGCCGATAAACGCCTGTTAAAGCTTTATCTTCATATAGGAAGTCTTCTTGGCCTTTATTGAGATGTCAGGCGAGCTTTGTCTTTGTAGGAAGTCTCTTCAGCTTTTTTTATCGAGAGGCCGAGCGAGCTTTGTCTTGTCATATGAGATTTTCTCAGCCTTTATTGAGAGACCGGGCAAAATTAGGGGTCTACAGTAAGATGGCCGCCCATGCTGAGAATGAAAAACTCCTGATCCACTGCTTCCAGGAGAGTCTGGCGGACACAACTCTCAACTGGTATATGCAGCTAGAGAGAGGGCAGGTCCAGAGCTGGAAACAGTTGGCTGATGCTTTTCTTCATCGTTACCGATACAACATTGATCTGACTCTTGATAGGTCAGATCTCAGGACTCTGAGCAAAAGGAACGACAAACCTTTCAAAGCATATGCCCAAAGATGGAGGGAAATGGCTGCCCAAATAGAGCCTCCTTTGACTGACAAGGAGACAGTGGCTATGTTCATCGATTCACTGATTGGAGCGTACTACGACAAGGCAATAGCCAGTACCTCCAACCTTTTCTCAGACATAGTCACTGTGGGGGAAAGAGTAGAGCAGGGACTGAGGAGCAGGAAGATAGCATAGTCTTCCCAAGCTGGGGTCTCATTCAGGAAGCCTATCGGCAAGAAGAAGGACGAATTTGTGCATGCAATCAACTTCGCCACCCCTTCTTCTGCCTCGCAAACGGCCAGGCAACCCCGCAAGAAAGAGAGGAAGTTCACTCCAATCTCCACTTCCTATGGAATGTTGTTGCCTCAGCTGTTGGAAGCCAAGCTCCTAACCTGCGCTCCTCCCAAGAAACAGTTGGAGCCTCCCTACCCCGAATGGTACAAGCCAAACGAGAAATGCGCTTACCATTCGGGTTCACCCGGACACTCTATAGAAAATTGCTTGACCCTTAAGTATCGGGTTCAAGAATAAATCGACGCCGGGTGGATAACTTTCGACGCCTCTGCTTCCGATGTCGACGCCAAACCTCTATCAAAGCCGGAGTAGTAGAAAGGGGGGACTAGGAGGATCAACCATAGGGTGTCCTTTTTTAAGCTTTTCTCTATATTTCCTGCGGTCCCTGCCCGTGGCTGCAGGAATGTTGATTAAAAGGGCTTGTACATACATTTCCATTTTCATTAATACACGAGGCATTTTGTCATATTCATTCTTTTCCCTCTTCTATTTATTATTCTTTCAAAAATAAATTGAATAATAAAATCTATGACTAAAACAGAACCTGAAACACATCATGTTTGTGATTGATGAATCTCTGTGGACCCCAGAAACGGAAAGTGAATGGGTCGAGTCCGACAGTGAGCAGGAGACCATCTCTCCAGACATGCAAAGAATGCTGGAAAAAGAAACACGCATCATACAACCGCATCAGGAAGAGATAGAAACCGTTAATTTGGGAGAAGGGGATGATGAGAAAAAGGTGAACATCGGCACACAAATAAAAGGAAGCATAAGAGAAGAATTGATACGGCTTTTGAAGGAATATATGGATGTGTTTGCTTGGTCTTACCACGACATGCCTGGGCTCGACACGAGTATAGTGGAGCATAGATTGCCATTAAAAGAGGGGTTCCGACCTGTGAAACAAAAACTCAGAAGAATCAAACTGGACTGGTCCTTAATGATAAAGGAGGAGGTGCAAAGGCAGCTGGACGCCAATTTCCTTATAGTCTCTAAATACCCAGAATGGTTGGCCAACATAGTACCCGTCATCAAAAGGACCGGGAAGGTCAGGGTGTGTGTGGATTATAGGGACCTCAATCGAGCAAGTCCAAAAGACGACTTTCCCCTACCCCATATAGACACACTGGTAGACCATACCGCTACCAACACGCTTTACTCCTTCATGGACGGGTACGCGGGATACAACCAAATCAAGTTGGCCGTTGAGGATAGAGAAAAAACCTCCTTTATCACACCATGGGGCACCTTTTGCTATCGCGTAATGCCCTTCGGACTCAAGAATGCAGGGGCTACTTATCAAAGGGCTATGGTCACACTATTCCATGACATGATCCACAAGGAAATAGAAGTATATGTGGATGACATGATCGCCAAATCTAGAAATGAAATGAACCACATTCAATACCTCAAAAAGCTCTTTGACCGACTCTGAAAGTATCAACTCAAACTGAACCCAACGAAATGTACTCTCGGGGTACGTTCAGGAAAACTACTAGGGTTCATTGTCAGTGAAAGGGAAATTGAAGTGGACCCCGACAAAACCAAGGCAATTTTGGAAATGCCTCCACCAAGCACGGAAAAGGAGGTCAGAGGTTTTCTGGGCCGGATCAATTACATTGCTCGTTTCATCGCACAGTTAACAGATAAATGTATACCCATCTTTAAACTGTTGCGCAAAAACCAACCAACGGTGTGGAATGAAGAATTCCAACAAGTGTTCGATAAGATCAAAACATGTTTAACCAATCCGCCAGTATTGGTACCACCCGCTGAAGGGAGACCTCTCATCCTATATTTATCAATACTTGAAGAGTCCATGGGATGTGTGCTCGGCCCACATGATGAAACTGGGAAGAAAGAACGAGCCATTTATTATCTCAGTAAGAAATTTCTAGACTACGAAACTCGCTATACAACATTCAAAAAAACCTATTGCACATTGGTGTGGGTCACTCAGCGTCTCCGACAATATATGGCTCGGCATACAACCTGGTTGGTATCCAAAATGCACCCAATTAAGTATCTCTTCGAGAAGCCCATTTTAACTAGAAGAAGAGCTAGGTGGCAGGTTCTCCTCTCAGAATTCGATATCATTCATGTCACCCAGAAAGCTATTAAAGGAAGTCCCCTAGCAGATTATCTAGCCCACGGATCAACAGACGAATATCAGTCCTTACAAGATGACTTTCCCGATGAGCATATTATGCATATCGAACACGAAGAGACCAAAGAAGAAGCATTGACTATGTTTTTCGATGGGGCCTCAAACATGCTTGGACACGGGATAGGAGCTATTTTGATATCCCCCGAAAGGAAACACATTCCTTTAACGGCCAGGCTTAAATTCGATTGCACCAACAACATGGCCGAATACGAAGCATGTGCGCTAGGGATCCAAGCGGCTTTAGATCATGGGGTCACTAAACTCAAAATATTCGGTGATTCATCCCTTGTCATCTACCAACTTAAAGGTGAATGGGAAACCCGCAACTCAAAACTAATCCCATATCTAGAACACATTCAAGACTTACTTTCAAGAATGGAAAGTGTCACCTTCCAATACATCCCTCGGGAAGACAATCAAATTGCAGACGCCCTTGCCACCCTATCATCCATGTTTTTCCTAGATCAAGGACATGAGATGCCAATTATTCAAGTTAAGTTGCATGACAAACAAGCTTTTTGCATGGCAGTGAACAGCGAGCGCGACCAAAACCCCTGGTATCATGATATCAAACAATATCTCATGAGGGGCGAATATCCCGAGGGAATCACCGACAATGATAAGCGAACCATTCGTAAGAGGGTCACAGGGTTCACGTTGATTGAAGGAACCCTCTACAAAAAGAGCCCCGATTCCACTCTCTTAAGGTGTGTGGACCAAGAAGAAGCTCGAACCTTGATAAAGGAAATCCACAAAGGAGCTTTTGGGACCCACGCATCTGGGCATGTCATGGCCAAGAAGATTCTAAGGGCAGGATACTTTTGGTCCACAATGGAAACCGACTGTCACCAGTATGCCAAGAAGTGTCACAAATGCCAAATTTATGCTGATAATATTCGTGTGCCGCCCGCACCTCTCAGTAACCTGGCTACACCATGGCCATTTTCTATGTGGGGCATGGATGTCATCGGACCCATTGAACCCAAAGCGTCTAACGGCCATTGCTTCATCTTGGTAGCAATCGACTATTTCACCAAGTGGGTTGAGGCGACGTCATATGCGCATGTGACTCGGAAAGTGGTGACCACCTTCATCAAGAAAAACATTATATGTCGGTACGACATCCCTCATAAGCTCATTACCGATAATGGGACCAATCTCAATAATAAAATGATGGAGGAGTTATGCTAAGACTTCAAAATACAACATCACAATTCTTCTCCGTACCGACCAAAGATGAATGGTGCAGTAGAGGCAGCCAATAAGAATATCAAGAAAATCATCCAGATAATGGTAGTAACCTACAAAGATTGGCATGAAATACTTCCCTTCGCCTTACATGGCTACCGAACGTCAGTACGAACCTCCACAGGGGCTACCCCATTTTCCCTCGTATACGGAATGGAGGCCGTACTACCAGTAGAGGTCGAAATACCGTCCCTACGAGTTGTCATGGAAGCAAAATTGATAGAAGCCGAATGGGTCCAAAGTCAGTACGATCAGCTAAACCTAATCGAAGAAAAACGACTAGACGCCATATGTCGGGGGCAAGCTTACCAAAAGAAGATCAAGAAAGTCTACGACAAAAAGGTTAATCCTCGCACTTTCCAAGAAGGGGATCTGGTGATAAAGAAATTGCTTCCATCCCAGAAAGACAAAATTGGGAAGTGGACAACAAACTACGAAGGGCCCTTTGTGGTCAAGCGAGCCTTCCCAGGAGGAGCCCTCATCCTCACAAACATGGACGGAGAAGAGCTCTGATATCCTGTCAATTCAGATGCGGTCAAGAAATACTACGCCTAAAGACATTACTCATGACCCGTCAGGGCAAAAACTCGCAAAGAGCATCCTGGGCAAAAGATAGGGTCCACATTCCTCGCTAGGATACGTCCTAGGCAGAAATTAGAGGTTCAAAAAAAAAAAAAAAAAACAAAGAGAGCAATGGTTACCTTAGCCGAAAACCGCAAAGGCGACTAAGGTAATACAAAGCAAACTTCGCATAGTCTTCACTCCGGGTTCGAGCATCTCAATTGAAGTAACCGGGAAAAATGGGGAAACAAAGATCACAGACACGATTGTGGCACCCTCATACAGTTTAGCCAACCCTGGCCAGCCTTGCTTACAAATTCTTTTGTAAATCCCCATGTAAAAATAAACCATCTGTTTATATCAATAAAAATTGCCTTTTCTTCTCTTTACCTACTTGTGTGAATGCCTTTGTATTAATGAAATATGAGCATGCATAAAACAAGCAATTCAAGAAATCATAAAAACAAGACGAATGACACCAACCAGGGCCAAGCAAAAACTACATGGATAGCCTGCTAGATCGAAAACCCGTAAAGGGCGGTCTAGGCAAAAGATAAGGCCTTCATAAAAAGAAAAAAAAGCTTGCCAAAATATCTCAGGCAAAAATCAAAACCCGCTAGATCGAAAACCCGCAAAGGGCGGTCTAGGCAAAAAAAGAAAGTATCGGTCACTTTCTAGACACCCTCAACTAAAACAAATTGCATAGGAAGCATCCACACACAAGTAGTCACACAAAAATGACTTTGTCAAAAGTAAAACAAACAAAAATACTATAGAAAAATAAAAAGCATCCATATAGAAAGATCAACTTTATGCTTGCATTCATCGAAAATAACCGAAAAAAGGTACCCCGGTAAAACTTCACCGACCTTTTTGCCTTAACCAAAAGTTTCTTCGAATACCAAGTAAAAATCGAACAAGAAACAAGAATCATTTGACCAACCAGCAAGAATCGGATAATCACCACCAAAAATCAAAAACAAAGAATCCCCAGCAAACAAGCAAGCTGGATGAGCACCCACAAAATCCCCGGCACAACCCGAAGTGTCGCCGCCGTCCGTTCTGACGTCTAGGGACATCTCAAACGTTTATGCGAGCGGTCACGAAAAGATGGTTTAGACTCGCGTTTTATGTTAAAATTATGTTCATTGCTTCCGAGGTGCTCAACAACTGAACTATCCTCTAATAGAAGCAAGGTTTTCGAAAAAGGGGTTCTTTTGGAGTCGCCACCAATGTTTTGACCTTAAACATTGGAAAAGGAAAAAAGATGTTGATTTTAAAAACCGCACTTGGCCATTATAACCAAAGTTGGGTAAGGGAGTTAGTTACGTGTGGGGAAGGTGTTAGCACCCCACAACGCCCCTTTTGGGTTCCCTATGACGGATTAATTCGTTAAGTGAAGATTATAAGAAATTACGCTATTACCCTATTTTATTCATACAACATTTAAATATGGCTATCTACATGATTTTATTTACATTTCATATATAAAGCAATAAATAAAGCAGTAAAAGAGAAGAGATTTGAGAAGAACCTTCATAGCAAGCTTTATATTGCAACTCTTTTACAATAAGGATGCGTTTCGGCAATCCCTCGCTCTACAACGACTCTCCTCACGAATACAGACTCGACTCGACTAAAATTTTATAGAAGAATCGAATGCCGGAATATCATTCTTTAACTGATTGTTACCTATTTAAGGCAATCAGAAAGATCATTCGAAGTAGGGAGAGAAGAAGACAAGTCTTGGGCATTGTCTGGTGTGTGAAACATGGCAAATGAGTCTCCTATTTATAGTTTTTCGCTGCCTGAACATCTGAGATGCCCTACTGAGTTGGGACGGCCGTCTGGGTTGGGACGACCGTCCCAACTGCCTCTTTTACAAAGGCTGAGACCACCTGAAACCTGGGACTGGCAGTCCCAGTTGGGACGGCCGTCCCACTTGGCCAGGGAAGGTTGGGACGGTCGTCTCGACCTTGGGACGGCCGTCTCGACCTGTTTTGGCCAGCCTTTGTGTTCTGGGACCCCTGTGAAGCTTTCCTTTCTGTATTCGGACGTCGTTTGATGCCGATACATGCATGTTAAAGCTTTATCTTCATATAGGAAGTCTTCTTGGCCTTTATTGAGATGTCAGGCGAGCTTTGTCTTTGTTGTAGGAAGTCTTTTTAGCCTTTATTGAGAGACCAGGCAAAATTAGGGGTCTACAGCTACCCCCCCCCCCTTCACTTGCCCAGCTAATTTGTTGGCTTAACATGCCGACAAAATTAGTTGGTAGGGGAAGGAGTTAACCCTTTTGCCCGGTTATCCTTCGGATGCTTCCTTGCTGATCCTCCGGATGATAAATATTTTTGATAGGTACCAACCCCTATCTGGTTTGAGCCTTACTTTATAAGGCTCTGGTGAGTACTTACCCTCACCCGGTATGAGTCTGTGTTTCGCTAGGCTCTTGTGGGTATCTACCCCCACTAGGTATAAACTTTATTTTGCAAGGCTTTGGTGAGTACCTACCCTCACCCGGTATGAGTTCGCATTTTGCTAAACTCTTGTGGGTACTTACTTCCGAGGTGTTCAACAATTGAACTATCCTCAAATAGAAGCAAGGTATTTGCAACCCATTTTTGTAATGCTCAGGCAAGTATTTTACTCCACCAGATGCATTCTGTTAAGTTTTGATGAGTACCTACCCTCATCCAATACAAACCTTATTTTTATAAGGCTCTGGTGGGTACCTACCCCCACTTGGTGCGAATCTGCATCTTGACAGACTCTTATGGGTACCTACCCCCACCTGGTACGAATCTGCATCTTGACAGACTCTTGTGGGTACTTACCCCCACCTGGTGCGAATCTGCATCTTGACAGACTCTAGTGGTTTTTACACCCCCACTTGGTGCGAATCTGCATCTTGATAGACTCTTGTGGGTACCTACCCCCACCCGGTACGAATCCGCATCTTGACGGACTCTAGTGGTTTTTACACCCCCACTTGGTGCGAATCCGCATCTTGACGGACTCTTGTGGTTTTTACACCCCCACTTGGTGCGAATCTGCATCTTCACGGACTCTAGTGGTTTTTACACCCCCACTTGGTGCGAATCCGCATCTTGACGGACTCTTGTGGGTACCTACCCCCACCTGGTACGAATCGCATCTTGACGGACTCTAGTGGTTTTTACACCCCCACTTGGTGCGAATCGCATCTTGACGGACTCTTGTGGGTACCTACCCCCACCTGGTACGAATCCGCATCTTGACGGACTCTAGTGGTTTTTACACCCCCACTTGGTGCGAATCCGCATCTTGACGGACTCTTATGGGTACCTACCCCCACCTAGTACGAATCCGCATCTTGACGGACTCTAGTGGTTTTTACACCCCCACTTGGTGCGAATCGCATCTTGACGGACTCTAGTGGTTTTTACACCCCCACTTGGTGCGAATCCGCATCTTGACGGACTCTTGTGGGTACTTACCCCCACCTGGTACGAATCCGCATCTTGACGGACTCTAGTGGTTTTTACACCCCCACTTGGTGCGAATCTGCATCTTGACAAACTCTTGTGGGTACTTACGCCCACCTGGTACGAATCTGCATCTTGACAAACTCTAGTGGTTTTTTACACCTCCACTTGGTGCGAATTTGCATCTTGACAGACTCTTGTGGGTACTTACCCCCACCTGGCACGAATCTGCATCTTGACAGACTCTAGTGGTTTTTACACCCCCACTTGGTGCGAATCTGCATCTTGACAAACTCTTGTGGGTACCTACCCCCACCTGGTACGAATCTGCATCTTGAAAGACTCTAGTGGTTTTTTACACCCCACTTGGTGTGAACCCTATTCTATAGGGCTTTTTGAGATATTCTCAAAAAATCCTTATCGGATTTTTTTCTTGACTTTTTTGTTTTAGTCATCCGGTTTTACCGGGGATTTCATTGTTTTGGCTTTTTCTTTTAGCCATCCAGTTTTTGCCGGGGATTTCATTGTTTTGGCTTTTTCTTTTAGCCATCCGGCTTTTGCCGGGGTTTCTTTGTTTTTGGCTTTTTCTGTTAGCCATCCGGCTTTTGCCGGGGTTTCTTTATTTTTGGCTTTTTCTGTTAGCCATCCGGCTTTTGCCGGGGTTTCTTTATTTTTGGGTTTTTCTGTTTTAGCCATTCGGTCTTGGATGGGGATTCTTGTTGATTGCCTCTTTTTAGGCAGTGATCCTCTGGGGATTTGTTGATTTTTGTTGGTTGTGCCTCTTGATTAGGCGGATGCTTCACTAGTCGTGAAGACTTTATACGTTGTTTTTCGCCTCTTGTGTAGGCTGATGTTCTACTTAAGGATATTTGCTCTTGATAATACCTCTGAGTAGGGAGATGCTTTATTGAAAGCTTTGCGGTTTGGACCTGTATTTCATCTTGCATAGGTTGACTTTCCATGACTGTATTACGGCCTTTCTCTGTAGTGGCCTCTGTTAGGGGATGAAAAAGTTTTTCTTTTCCTTTGTTGTTGCCCCCTGGTGATATGGAGGATTTGTCTCCGTATTTTCTTTGATGGACTCTTGTGTAGTCCTTATTCTCCTTTGGGGAATGAAGCGGAGATTCTGGATAAGTGTGCTTGATGACTCATATGGCGATGAAGTTGAGTCGTGAGGTAATCTTTTTGTCTTGCCTCTGGCGTAGGCAAGGATCCGCTTGGGGATGATCAAGCCTTTCCGTTGGCTTTTTTCTTCGATGTACCTTCTTTTATTGGTGTAGAAGGAAGATGATTAGAGCTATTTTCTTTGAAGCTCTTTATTTTGCTGAAATGGTTTTGATTTTCACCTTTCGCGATTTTGATTTTCATATGGAGACTGGATTCTGGCGCCTCCTGTTTTCAATCACAAGTATGGAGACTAGACTCCTTATATGCATGTTTATTATTCTTGTTTGAAGAAAATTATTTTTTCTTGATTTTGACAAAGTCGTTTTGTGCAACTACTTTGTGTGTGGATGTCCTAAATGCAATCTATTTGTTTATTCATTTTTTATGCATTTAGAAAGTAACTGGCCTTCTCCCGTTGGCTCCTTACGAATACATCGATGGGCTTTCTTTTTTATGGCCATGATGATGGGCTCCTCTTTTATTCATCTCTTGGTTTTAGCCCTATCTTTTGCCTAGACCGCCCTTTACGAATTTTCGATCTAGCGGGCTGCCTTAATTTTTGCCTAGAATATCTTAGGGGGCTTTTGCCTTATCTTTTGCCTAGATCGTTCTTTTGGGATTTCCGATCTAGCAGGCTACCCTAGTTTTTACCTAAGAATATCCTAGCAGCCATTTATTCTTTTATTATTTTTATGCTCCTCTTTTTAGATGCATGCTTGATCTTTGATTAAAAGTCTTTGCGCAAATTTATGATTTATCAATAAAGAGGCATTTCCATAATATTTGGTCAAGAGAAAGGAAATGAAAAGGAATTTTTATTGATAAATGAGCAAAAGTTTATTTCTTTTATAGAAGGATTTCAAAACGTATTTAGAAGAATGGGTGGTCAAGGTTGGCTATACGGTATAGGCTTAAACAGTCATGTCTATGATATCTGCCCCCGGTTCTCCTAATCGCTTCAGTTGAGATGCTTGAGCTCAGAGTGAAGACTATGCAGACTGCTTGCTTCTGGAAGAATGTTACTTTAGCCACCTTTTTGGTTTTCGACTAAAGTAACCATTGCTCTTAGTTAGTTTTTTTTTTTTTTTACCTCTACTTTTTGCCTAGGACGTATCCTAGCGAGGAATATGGACCCTATCTTTTGCCCGGGAATGCCCTTTGCGGGTTTTCATTCTCGACGGGTCTTGAGCAATGTCTTCAAGCATAATACTTCTTCACCGCATCGGAATTGATTGGGTGTCGAAGTTCCTCTCCATCCATATTGGTGAGGATAAGTGCCCCTCCCGAGAAAGCTCTTTTGACCACAAAGGGTCCTTCGTAATTTGCTGCCCATTTTCCAATTTTATCCTTCTGGGCCGGAAGCAGTTTCTTTATTACTAGATCCCCTTCTTGATAAGTATGAGGGTGGACCTTTTTATCATAAGCCTTTTTTATCTTCCTTTGATAGGCTTGTCCATGGCATATAGCATTCAATCGCTTTTCATCGATAAAATTTAATTGATCGTATCGACTTTGCACCCATTCAGCTTCTGTTAATTTTGCTTCCATTATGATTCGCAAGGAAGGTATTTCGACCTCTATTGGCAATACGGCCTCCATTCCATATACAAGGGAGAACGAAGTAGCTCCTATTGAGGTTCGTACAGATGTTCGGTAACCATGAAGAGCAAAAAGCAACATTTCATGCCAATCCTTATAGGTTTTAACCATCTTTTGAACAATCTTCTTGATGTTTTTGTTGGCCGCTTCTACTGCTCCATTAATTTTCGGCCGATAAGGAGAGGAATTATGATGTTGAATTTTGAATTCCTGGCATAGTTCTTCCATCATCTTATTATTCAAGTTGGTTCCATTATCAGTAATAAGACGATGTGGATTGCCATATCTACATATGATATTCTTCTTAACAAAGGTGACCACTACCTTTTTAGTCACATGTGCATAAGATGCAGCTTCTACCCACTTAGTGAAGTAGTCAATAGCTA
Organism: Sphenostylis stenocarpa; assembly: GCA_963425845.1. Lineage (NCBI taxonomy): Eukaryota > Viridiplantae > Streptophyta > Magnoliopsida > Fabales > Fabaceae > Sphenostylis > Sphenostylis stenocarpa. Next base: position 29,850,866 of record OY731402.1, on the reverse strand, counting down.
CCAAAATGAATCGATGGCCATTGGATGCCTTAGGTTCAATAGGTCCGATAACATCCATGCCCCACATAGCGAATGGCCAAGGGATAGCCATAACATTGAGTGGTACTGGTGGAACATGTATATTGTCCACGTGTACCTGACACTTGTGACATTTTCTGGCGTACTGATAACAATCTTTTTCCATTGTGGACCAAAAATATCCTACCCTGAGGATTTTCCTAGCCATGATATGCCCTGGTGCATGAGTCCCGAAGGCTCCTTCATGTGTTTCTTTAATTAATGCCTGAGCTTCTGCAAGATTGACGCATCTTAGCAAAGTAGAGTCAAAGTTCTTTTTATAAAGGGTTTCTCCTATTAACATAAACCCTATGGCCCTTTTTCGAATGATCCTTTTATCATTGTCACTGATTCCCTCGGGATATTCACCCTTTGTCAAGTATCGCCTTATGTCATGATACCAAGGGGTTTTATCTTTTTCATTGTCTATCATCATACAAAAGGCTTGTTTGTCGTGCCTTTTGACCTGGATGATGGGAATCTCATGTTCTTGTCCTAATGCAAACATGGATGATAATGTTGCCAATGCATCTGCGATCTGATTATCTTCCCGAGAGATATATTTGAAACTGATGTTTTCCATTTTGGAAGTCATGCTACGGATGTGCTCCAGATAAGGGATAAATTTGGAATTTCTAGTTTCCCATTTGCCCTTGAGTTGGTAAATAACAAGGGATGAGTCACCGAATACTTTGAGTTTAGTCACCCCATGGTCCAAAGCTGCTTGAATACCTAGAGCACAAGCTTCGTATTCCGCCATATTATTTGTGCAATCAAAGTTTAATCTGGCTGTTATTGGGATATACTTCTTTTCGGGAGATATTAAAATAGCTCCGATCCCATGTCCCATTTGAAAGTGATGAAGATCTTAGTGAAATACTTTGGCAAAGATCTCATTGATTTGATGAAGTCAAAGATGAAGTCAAAAGGCTACTTTGCAGCAGTCAACAAGTCACTCAGATAAAAGAGTTAGAAGATTAGCGTGTCTAACAAATGCTTAGGTAAAACCACTTTATCTTTTCTGCTGCATAAAGTTTCTTCTCTTAAATGATTTTGCAAAATGCCTGAAAAATCGTTTTAAACAAATTAAAAACAAAGCATTATGACAAAAGCTTTCTTAATAATGTTTTTAACTGATATAGTTTTGAAAGAACCGATTAAAATCTCTTAGAATATTCCAAGAAGTAATTTTACAGTATTTTAATTGATACAAATTGCTTTCAATCGATTAAAACCCTTTAGAACTCGTTATGACCGATCAGAATACAAATATGACCGGTCAGAATCAAATTTGACCGATCAGATTTGAATTATAAGCGATCAGAACTTTTCCAATCGATTAAAACACGTTTCAATCGATTAAAATCACTTAAAGGGTCAGAATGATCGATCAGAATGTAGTTATGACCGATCAGAGTTGGTTATGATCGATCAGAATTGAATTACGACCGATCAGATCTGTTTCAATCGATTAAATCGATTAAAATAACTTGGAAATTTTTTTACAGAGTTTCAATCGATTAAAACGTGTTTCAACCGATTAAAACAACTTAGAAAAATTTTGTACTAAGTTTTAATCGATTAAAACTTCTTTTTATCAGTTAAAACAACTTGAAAAGTTTTATAAGAAAGTTCTGCAGTATATCAATCGATTAAAACACGAAACAACCGATTGAATCAAACTTAGAAAAGTTTTGTAAAGTGTTTTAATTGATATAACCGTTGCAGTATCAACTAAAACAATTCTGTTAAAGAAACAAGAACGCATTAATGGATTGAAAGGACTTTTAACAGATTGAAACGGCTATTTCAACAGATTAAAACAAACTTTCAACAGATTAATTAATGCAGCAGTTTTTGAAATTACTCTTTAAAAACAGTTTTGCTTGAACTTTTTAAACATACATTGAATATCAGTTTTTACACATCCTTAAGCAATCAATCAAGCAACTTTAGCACTCTTTCAAGAAAGATTCGCAACAGTTTTTTTGAAGTTATTTTGAAAATCTTTCTTGAGGCAACTTGCATTCTTTTGAAGAAGAAACTCTCTGTAGATTTGGATAAACTGGTTTGAGCTTTCTAGTTTCTTCTTTGTCAATTCTTTTTCATTCTTTTGTATTGTGTTGTGCCTGGAATTTGGGCACAAGTTTCTCTCATGCTGGAAGTTGGTTGTGGAGGTTATCAAGAACTGGAATTTGGTTCTTGGTGGAGAGGTTGAGTACAGGAACTGGAATTTGGTTCTTGTACTGTGTGGTGCCTGGAATTTGGGTACTGGTTTCTCTGCAGCTGGAATTTGGTTGCAGAGGTTATCAAGAACTGGAATTTGGTTCTTGGTGGAGAGGTTAAGTGCGGGAACTGGAATTTGGTTCTTGTGTTAGATTAGGTGTAAGATTGTTGAATCTGTAAAACATTTAATCTAGTGGAACCCAGCTGGAATTTGGTCGGAGACTAGACGTAGCCCTGGTATTGGGTGAACCAAGTATAAAATATCGGTGATATCTTCCTTAACCTTTCTCTCATTTAAATTCAGTTGCTGCGCTTATTTTGATTGATTGCTTTGCGATTCAAGAATAGATTAGTAAACTTAATTTTCGAATTAGATAATCTGTGATTTGCGAAAAACTATCAAAGATCAATTCACCCCCCCCCCTCTTGATCTAAAACTACTTTTCTAACAATTGGCATCAGAGCGAGGTGCTTGAAAGTTATTCAAGTTACTTCGATCCATGGCTGGAAACAAATTTTCTGAGGGAGCGTGTATTGATAGACCTCCACTGTTGTGTGGAACAGATTATCTATTCTGGAAAATAAGGATGAAAATCTTCATTGAATCTGTTAGTATAAATGCTTGGAATGTTATTGAACAGGAAACTGATATTGCTAACAGAATCCAAGATGATTGTATTGCCAAGAATATCATCGTATCCGCCCTTAACAGAAATGATCTTTTCGAGGATTGCACATTGTCAAACTGCTGCACAAATGTGGAAGATCCTTGAAAAGACCTATGAAGACGCACTAGAAATATGCTTGATGGTCAACTCGGAATCACCAAATACCGAGTGTAAGTTCTGAATCTATGAACTATAGCTCATTACAAGATGCTTTCTTTGAAATACATACAAGTAGCAAAGAAATTAGAAACTGAAAACAAAAAATTGAAAAGCATGAATAGGTTATTAGAAAACAAGATCATTATTCTTGAAAAGAAAATAATTGATGAAGAAACTAAGAATGAAAAGTCAGAATTAGAGAATAATACTGATTGCATGTGTGATGTTGAAGATTGTAAAAATTGTCCTGAGTTACAGAAACAAGTATCATATCTAGTAAAAACTTCATCTAAATTAGCACAAGGAAAGATTAATCTTGATAGGATACTTAATTCCCAAAAATTAGTTATTGAACGTGGTGGCATAGGTTATACACCATCTATTGGAAAGAAAACCAGAACATTCAAAAATTATTTTGCATATAGTAAAACAGTTTCATCTCCATTTATTAAATGCTTTTACTGTATGAAAAAAGGACACTCTGTTAAATATTGCAGAATTAAGAAATATTCCGTACCTAAAGGTAGAATGAAATGGGTTCCAAAAATTAACTCATTTCAAATAACCTGATCAGGACCCAGTAACTATAAAGGGTACCAGAAAAAATTCTTAATTTGTTTTGCAGGAACAAGTTTGGGAATCCCTTGAAGTTCAGAGCTGCGAATCAGGTTCTGATTATTTAAACTGATTGTTTTAATTGATATATAACAGTATTAATCGATTAAAATAACTTACAGAGATATTAATAAATATGTCCGTACAGTTTTAATCGATTGAATTGCGAATCAATCGATTAAAATGTTCTCAGGATTTGAGTTTAACTGTTTTAATCGATTAAAATGAATTTATATCAACTAAAATCAATAAGGTATCAAATTTAATCGATTCATTTTCGTTTTAATCGATTTAAATTCTGGTATCATCTTCTAAATCTCTTCCAGTACAGAAATAATCGATTCTTTCAAGTATTAATCGATCATTTTACTATTGCATTTTCAAAACGAATATTAAAGACCAAACTAATAGAATAATTTGTTAATTTGTTCCTGAAAATCATTTTTATAACATCAAATTGAAATTTGGTCAGCAAAACAGAGTCAGAAACCCAAGGTTTTATGATAATCAGAATCTGCATAATATGTTTAAAATTTCTTTGACCGAGTCAAACATATTCCCAATAACTGCAGTACTCACTGTCCTGAATCATCAAACCAAGTTCTGAACTTATCATATATTTCTTCTGTTTTCATATTTTCAAAACCTTCTCTCAATTCTCTGCTACAAACATGATTCAAACTGTAGATATCTACATTTCTCTTAATACTTTACATGAAATGCTGCGTGGTAATTAATATCTGCTTCTGATAATAAGTTGTTGATTACTAAGAAGTATGATCAGATAACTTGGACACACGTTTACATTTGATTTCTGGATATTACCTAGCAATATATGTGAGATAATTTTGGGCATGCATTAGCTCAAGACTCTTGGTGAAATTCACTGGAATTGTGCAAACTCTGATAATTCGTCTTAATCATCAAAGTCACGAGGTGTCACCGTAAGGAAACAAATCGAGACAACGAATTCAAGAATTGAATGAAAAACTACAAGTGCCACAGGGAATGTGTGTTTTATGGTCGATACAGGGATCAATTTTATACTGATGATCTGGCATCCTTAACAACAAAACAACAAGAGGATCTTTTCAGTGATTCTAAAGGAATTTCAGATGTTTTGATGCCCATAATAATAGTGATGTATGAGATATGTATGGATATGGTCATTGACCGAGGAATCCTGGACTACTGTCATCACTAGATCTGTTTCGTATGCTTGTGTTTCAGTATATGATACCACTGGAAACAACAAAGTTGAAGAAGATTCATTCCTCAGAGATGATGATGACTGATCCATTTGAAGGGAAGAATAACACGCTATCATTCTCCTTCATACTACATTGAGGATGTAGTTATTTGCTTGGATGGTGAAAACTGCAGAGTTCATAATAGGAAAAACAGCTGTGGTGTCTCAATGGTTGATAAAGCAAAATTGGTTTCAGCAAAAAGTGAAGCCTATGGCCTTTTAAAGATGGTAAGGATAAAATGACTGAATCATGAATTCTGATACCGGACACAAATAATCAGGGAAGTATGGATAAAAAGGGTCCCTTCTTACCTTATCTCTTATATCTTATTGCTTTTTGATGCTTATTTTTCTGGGTCAGTAACATTACTGGTTATATACCAGGCACATTTACTTTAACTTTGACTGATATAATATAGGTTTTAATTTGGATAAAACTAACATAGATAGAATTAGATCAAAGATCCCTGAGAATTTTAATTCTGATATTGTTGGATCTATTAGTTGATATCGTTGTTAAACATCTTTCTAGATAATCAGTTCACAACATATCCACTAAATCGGATATATGAAATTCGCATCGGATATGACAGAAGTTTTCAAATCGAATGTTTTAATCAATAAAAACATCTTTTAAATCGATTAATTGCACTAAAGTTTCATGTTTGCAAAATCTTAAATGTTTTAATCGATTAAACCCTTCTTTCAATCGATTAAAATCATTACCTAGAACATTTTAATCGATTCTGTTCTGTTTTTAATCGAATTTTATTCTGAAAAGAAAAATTAAAGGCTTTAGTTAATGATTGTTCCTGTAACATGCTACTAAAGCGTGATTCCCTTATCTTTACACGTGTTAATTGTATTCATTACAAACGTGTTAATGAAGATAAGTTTGAATCAACTTTAATTGATATTTACATGAGTAAAAAAATTGCTTTCCTTTTATTTTCAAAAACTCAAACTGTTGAAAACCTTTGCATTTCATTATTTCTCTTCTGTTCCCTATTTTTGATGAAGTCAAAAGGGGGAGAAATAGTTGCTTTACTTTAGGATCAATTCTCACATTAAGGAAGCATCATTTTAGGGGGAGAAATAAGTTTTAGGGGGAGAAATAACACATTAATACATTTTTAAATTTCTCACTAAACTGTATTATCAAGTGACTTCTCTTGCAGAGTTTGTTTTTTCAAAATGGTGTTTGTCTTCATCAAATAGGGGGAGACTGAAAGTGATGAAGATCTTAGTGAAATACTTTGGCAAAGATCTCATTGATTTGATGAAGTCAAAGATGAAGTCAAAAGGCTACTTTGCAGCAGTCAACAAGTCACTCAGATAAAAGAGTTAGAAGATTAGCGTGTCTAACAAATGCTTAGGTAAAACCACTTTATCTTTTCTCCTGCATAAAGTTTCTTCTCTTAAATGATTTTGCAAAATGCCTCAAAAATCGTTTTAAACAAATTAAAAACAAAGCATTATGACAAAAGCTTTCTTAATAATGTTTTTAACTGATATAGTTTTGAAATAACCGATTAAAATCTCTTAGAATATTCAAAGAAGTAATTTTACAGTATTTTAATTGATACAAATTGCTTTCAATCGATTAAAACCCTTTAGAACTCGTTATGACCGATCAGAATACAAATATGACCGGTCAGAATCAAATTTGACCGATCAGATTTGAATTATAAGCGATCAGAACTTTTTCAATCGATTAAAACACGTTTCAATCGATTAAAATCACTTAAAGGGTCAGAATGATCGATCAGAATGCAGTTATGACCGATCAGAGTTGGTTATGATCGATCAGAATTGAATTATGACCGATCAGATCTGTTTCAATCGATTAAAATGCATTTCAATCGATTAAAATAACTTGGAAATTTTTTTACAGAGTTTCAATCGATTAAAACGTGTTTCAACCGATTAAAACAACTTGGAAAAATTTTGTACTAAGTTTTAATCGATTAAAACTTCTTTTTATCAGTTAAAACAACTTGAAAAGTTTTATAAGAAAGTTTTGCAGTATATCAATCGATTAAAACACGAAACAACCGATTGAATCAAACTTAGAAAAGTTTTGTAAAGTGTTTTAATTGATATAACCGTTGCAAGTATCAACTAAAACAATTCTCGTTAAAGAAACAAGAACGCATTAATGGATTGAAAGGACTTTTAACAGATTGAAACGACTATTTCAACATGATTAAAACAAACTTTCAACAGATTAATTAATGCAACAGCTTTTGAAATTACTCTTTAAAAACAGCTTTTGCTTGAACTTTTTAAACATACATTGAATATCAGCTTTTACACATCCTTAAGCAATCAATCAAGCAACTTTAGCACTCTTTCAAGAAAGATTCGCAACAGCTTTTTTGAAGTTATTTTGAAAATCTTTCTTGAGGCAACTTGCATTCTTTTGAAAAAGAAACTCTCTGCAGATTTGGATAAACTGGTTTGAGCTTTATAGTTTCTTCTTTGTCAATTCTTTTTCATTCTTTTGTATTGTCTTATGCCTGGAATTTGGGCACAAGTTTCTCTGCAGCTGGAAGTTGGTTGCGGAGGTTATCAAGAACTGGAATTTGGTTCTTGGTGGAGAGGTTGAGTACAAGAACTGGAATTTGGTTCTTGTACTATGTGGTGCCTGGAATTTGGGTACTGGTTTCTCTGCAGCTGGAATTTGTTTGCAGAGGTTATCAAGAACTGGAATTTGGTTCTTGGTGGAGAGGTTAAGTGCAGGAACTGGAATTTGGTTCTTGTGTTAGATTAGGTGTAAGATTGTTGAATCTGTAAAACATTTAATCTAGTGGAACCCAGCTGGAATTTGGCTGGAGACTAGACGTAGCCCTGGTATTGGGTGAACCAGTATAAAATACCGGTGATATCTTCCTTAACCTTTCTCTCATTTAAATTCAGTTGCTGCGCTTATTTTGATTGATTGCTTTGCGATTCAAGAATAGATTAGCAGACTTAATTTTCGAATTAGATAATTTGTGATTTGCGAAAAACTATCAAAGATCAATTCACCCCCCCCCTCTTGATCTAAAACTACTTTTCTAACACCATTAAGTTCGAAGCTCCATCGAAAAACATGATCGACTCATCATTTTCAAGTTCTTCGTGTTGGATGTGCATTATATGCTCATCTGGAAAATCATCTTGGAGGGATTGATATTCGTCAGTTGGCCCATGTGCCAAATAGTCTGCTAAAGGACTACCTTTGATAGCTTTCTAAGTGACATGAACAATATCGAATTCTGAGTGGAGTACTTGCCACCTGGCTATCCTTCCGGTCAAGATGGGTTTTTCAAACAGATATTTGATTGGGTCCATTTTGGAAATTAACCAAGTTGTATGTCTGACCATATATTGTCGAAGACGTTGAGTTGCCCACACCAATGCACAACATGTTTTTTCAAGTGGTGTATAACGGGTCTCATAGTTTAGAAATTTCTTACTGAGGTAATATATGGCTTGTTCTTTTTTACCCGTATCATCTTGCTGATCGAGCACACATCCCATGGACTCGTCGAGTACTGAAAGGTAAAGAATTAGGGGCTTTCCTTCCACAGGTGGTACCAATACTGGGGGATTGGTTAGGCACATTTTGATTTTTTCAAAAGCTTGTTGACATTCGTCGTTCCAAACTTTCGGTTGGTTTTTACGCAATAACTTGAAGATAGGCGTACACTTGTCCGTTAATTGCGCGATGAACCGTGCGATGTAGTTTATTCGGCCTAAGAACCCTCTGACTTCTTTTTCTGTTCTTGGTGGGGGCATTTCTATGATTGCCTTTGTTTTGTCAGGGTCTACCTCAATTCCTCTTTTACTGACAATAAACCCAAGGAGTTTTCCTGATCGTACTCTGAATGTGCATTTAGCAGGATTGAGCTTAATCTGATATTTTCGAAGCCGATTGAATAACTTCTTTAAGTATTGGAGGTGATCTATTTCGTTTTTGGACTTAGCGATCATGTCATCCACATATACTTCGATTTCTTTGTGGATCATATCATGAAATAATGTAACCATAGCCCTTTGATAAGTAGCCCCTGCATTCTTAAGTCCAAAAGGCATTACTCTATAATAGAATGTACCCCACGGTGTAATGAAGGAAGTTTTTTCTCTATCTTCAACGGCCAATTTTATTTGGTTATACCCTGCATATCCATCCATGAAAGAATAGAGAGTATTTGTAGCGGTGTGATCTACCAGCATATCAATATGCGGTAAGGGAAAATCATCTTTTGGACTTGCACGGTTTAAATCCCTGTAATCTACGCGTACTCTGATTTTTCCATTTTTCTTTACAACTGGCACAATGTTGGCCAACCATTCAGGGTATTTTGACACAATCAGAAAATTGGCGTCCAACTGTTTTTCTAATTCTTCCTTAATTTTTAAGGACCATTCAGGTTTTACTCTTCTGAGTTTTTGCTTAACAGGCCAAAATCCCTCTTTTAGTGGTAATCGATGCTCCACTATGCTTTTATCAATCCCAGGCATATCATTGTAGGACCATGCAAACACGTCCACATATTCTTTTAATAGTTGTATCAGACTCTCCCTGACATCACCGTCAATTTGGGTTCCAATATTTACTTCTTTCTTATTATCTTCTTGTCCCAAATTGATGGCCTCAGTTTTCTCCTGATGGGGCTGTATTGATTGAGATTCTTTTTCCAACAGTCTTTGCATGTCCGGGAAATGGTCCCCTCCTCATCTGTCCGACTCAATCCATTCGCCTTCGGCTTTCGGATCTTCCAGAGAGTTTTCAATCACGGACATGACTGTATGGTTATGCTTTGTTTTAGATTTCTTTATTAAAGGTGCGAGAGAGAAAAGAATGAAAGGGAATATGAATATTATGAAAAATGCCTTATTGTATTGACAAAAAGAAATATTTACGAAGCCCACTTTAATCAAAAATCCTGTGATCATGGACGAGGATCACGAGAGATACATCGGAAGCTTGAATATTTTTTATTTTTTATGTTTATTATATATTTTTTTAGAGATGGCAAAAATGATGAGCCCTAAATTGCTTGGTCTTCCCTATCCCATCTTTTATTTGGGCTTTGATAAGGGCTGGTCATCCACCTTTGGAGTAGATGCGTCAAAGGTAATCCATCCTGCCTCTATCAGATTCTGGACCTTGTGCTTTAAAGCCATACAGTTTTCAACGGAGTGTCCCGGGGAACCTAAATGGTAATCACAGTTTTCATTAGCTTTGTACCATTCTGGGTAAGGTGGCTCCATTTTCTTGGGAGGGACGCGTACGAGGAGTTTGGCATCCAATAATTTTGAAAGCAGACTTCCATAGGAGGTTGGGATTGGAGTGAATTTTCTCTCTTGTCTGCGCGGCCTGGTTTGTTGCGAGGAAGAAGAAGGGATGGCAATGTTGATTGCGTTCACAGTTCCTTCCTTCTTCTTTCCATAGCTCTTTTTAACATTTGGAGTGGAGGAGTTGGGGGAAGTTTGCTGTGCAATTCTTCCACTTTTCAGACCTTGATCTACTCTTTCTCCTATAATGACTACATCCGCGAAGAGTGTTGATGTGTTCCCTATCATTTTGTCATAAAAGGGACCAGTCAAAGAATTGATGAACATGGATGTAGTTTCCTTGTCAGATAGAGGAGGTTCTACTTGAGTTGCTAATTCCCTCAATCTTTGAGCGTATGCCTTGAAGGTTTCGTCGTCTTTTTTGCTTAGTAATTGTAGATCTGCTCTTTCAGGGGTCAGATCAATGTTGTACTTATAACGATGAAGGAAAGCATCCGCCAGATGTCTCCAGGTTTGGATTTGCCCTCCTTCCAGTTGCATATACCAATTTAGGGCTGATTCAGCTAAGCTTTCCTGAAAGCAGTGGATCAGGAGCTTTTCATTATCCGCATATGCAGCCATCTTACGGCAGTACATTGTAAGATGGCTTTTGGAGCAGGTCATTCCCATGTATTTTGGGAAGTCCAGAGTTTTGAACTTGTTAGGGAATTGGATATTTTTGACGAGGCACATATCAGCTGCCTCTTTAACATCAAAATTATGCCCTTCCATGGCTCTCAATCTCTCTTCAAGGGCAGTCAATTGTTGTTTTGATACTTCCGGAGCATGAATATGTACTGCCCTTGTACCAGATTGGTCATGCTCATCATTGTGTTCCTCCTCTTCTTCTTGGTGGGAGGCTTGTCCACTTTGAGGACCTTCCTTATGGAGATTTTGCTGGCGCATCATTTCCAGCATTTGAGCCATTGGCTCTTTCAGCGTGTTGAGCTCAGTGGTGAGCTTTCGGTTTTGCTCCTCTAGTTGTTCCATCTTTTTAGCTTTCTGGGCGCGAGTGAGGACGGGCGGAAGACCAGCCACTTTCTAAATGATTTTAACGATTTTTATTATAGCTTTTTATTTAAAATGATTGATGTGAAATAGATATGCCTTAGACAATAGCTTTGGTATCTTCTTGAAAGCCTATGTTTTAAGGATACCATACTCGCCTTAGTATGATAACTTCCTTTTTCAAAGGTTGCTAGAACACCTTAGTGCACTTATCTCTTCTAAGAAGGTGATAAACGCACTTGGGTCTCTTTTGCTATTGTTTAAAGATATCTAATACATCCTAGAACGAATGTGTTTATGTATGAGAGATTTATTATGATGATGTTTATGCATACTTTTCTTAGTGCGTTTATTTTCTCTCTGGGTTTTACCACTTATTGGATGATGTGGTATGAATGATACGACTTTGCCAAGAATCTTTTTATTATAAAAGGCATTTTTTATGGCTTTAATTTGTTTTTATATTTTTTATGACCCTTTATCTCTTCTGTCGGTCAACGTGGCTACTTAGCTTACAAAGAACCTGAAACCAGGCTAGCTTAACTGAAGACTGTCCGAGATAAAGGTGGTTATCTTATCACTTTTTGATTTGTAGGGTTTTTCATTTTGTGTTTGTTATATGATTACCCTATGTTAATGCATCAATACAAATGCAGCAAACGAATGCACACACAATTCATTCACCCATGAGCAGAGCCACGCTTATTTAATCACGAGGTGGGGTTTTCCTGCAGAAACGTGCTTGGTTTGGGTGGTTCTAAACTGTTCTCACCAAGGCCAAAGGTCCCCAAGGTTCCCCCATTATAGGGACCTCTCAATCTCTCAATCCTCGGGTCATGCACGGAACTCCGTGGCGACATCCTTAGACCAAAAGAAGAGAGTTATCACCTTGAGTTGGTGGTTTCCGACAACGGTTGTAGCCCCGTGTGCCAACAAGCCGGTCGTATCTGCCACCCACTCCCTATAGGTATTCACTCTTGCCCCCGGGTATAGAGGGACTGTTGTGTGCAAGGGCTTTTGTGTGCAATTTATATTTCAGACAATTTGCAGAAAATAATCATACAGCAGTTATTAAAGCCATACAATAAAACATACGGAAGAGGGTAAAGGCGTAATTTCAAATCTTTACTTAGTTTGAATTTATCCGTCACTAAATGGGATCAACTCTCTAGCTTCCCCAGTGGAGTCGCCATCTGTCGCCGCCGTCTGTTCTGACGTCTAGGGACATCTCGAACGTTTATGCGAGCGGTCGCGAAAAGATGGTTTAGACTCGCGTTTTATGTTAAAATTATGTTCATTGCTTCCGAGGTGCTCAACAACTGAACTATCCTCTAATAGAAGCAAGGTTTTCGAAAAAGGGGTTCTTTTGGAGTCGCCACCAATGTTTTGACCTTAAACATTGGAAAAGGAAAAAAGATGTTGATTTTAAAAACCGCACTTGGCCATTATAACCAGAGTTGGGTAAGGGAGTTAGTTACATGTGGGGAAGGTGTTAGCACCCCACAACGCCCCTTTCGGGTTCCCTATGACGGATTAATTCGTTAAGTGAAGATTATAAGAAATTACGCTATTACCCTATTTTATTCATACAACATTTAAATATGGCTATCTACATGATTTTATTTACATTTCATATATAAAGCAATAAATAAAGCAGTAAAAGAGAAGAGATTTGAGAAGAACCTCCGTAGCAAGCTTTATATTGCAACTCTTTTACAATAAGGATGCGTTTCGGCAATCCCTCGCTCTACAACGACTCTCCTCACGAATACAGACTCGACTCGACTAAAACTTTATAGAAGAATCGAATGCCGGAATATCATTCCTTAACTGATTGTTACCTATTTAAGGCAATCAGAAAGATCATTCGAAGTAGGGAGAGAAGAAGACAAGTCTTGGGCGTTGTCTGGTGTGTGAAGCATGGCAAATGAGCCTCCTATTTATAGTTTTTCGTTGCCTGAACATCTGAGACGCCCTACTGAGTTGGGATGGCCGTCTGGGTTGGGACGTTCGTCCCAACTGCCTCTTTTACAAAGGCTGAGACCACCTGAAACCTGGGACTGGCAGTCCCAGTTGGGACGGCCGTCCCAGTTGGCCAGGGAAGGTTGGGACAGCCGTCTCGACCTTGGGACGGCCGTCTTGACCTGTTTTGGCCAGCCTTTGTGTTCTGGGACCCCTGGGAAGCTTTCCATTCTGTATTCGGACGTCGTTTGATGCCGATACACGCCCGTTAAAGCTTTATCTTCATATAGGAAGTCTTCTTGGCCTTTATTGAGATGTCAGGCGAGCTTTGTCTTTGTTGTAGGAAGTCTTTTTAGCCTTTATTGAGAGACCGGGCAAAATTAGGGGTCTACACAGAGGACCATTCAGAAAGGTCCAAGTACATTTACCGACACAGAAATCACTCCCCAAGGAGTGCCTGACCGGCGCATGGGCCACCTGAACAGTAAGCCGCCACTACCACCAGTCCTACGCAGTGGACTGTACCAGCCTGATAGGGGGTTTATACCTATCATCCTACACGCGCGTTGCGCCTGATCTACGCTCGAGCCGGATCAGTAAGTCGCATTACCACCCTGATGGGGGGTTCATACCCATCCAGTCCCACGCAACGGACTGCAACTACCAGCCTGATGGGGGGTTCATACCCATCCAGTCCCATACAACGGACTGCAACTACCAGCCTGATGGGGGGTTTATACCCATCAACCGAAGGATCGGCTACCGTCAGAAGGAGTATCCTGAGGTTCTACCACATGTTAACCAAAGGGATCGGCTACGTCAGAAGTAGTATCCTAGAGGTACACAACACAACATTTTCCCCAGAAGATCAGCCGCCGCAAGATGGAGCATATGAATGGTGACCGGGCAAGTAGGTCAACTCCTTTACCTTCCTGTCAATTTGTCTGGCACAACAGGCCAACAGATGACTAGTTAGGTAAAGGGGGTGCAGCTGTAGACCCCAAATCTTGCCCGGCCTCCAAATAAAGAGTAAAAGACTTCCTATTCGAAGATGGACGAAGCCTAACAAGCCACTAGGAGAGACTATTAGGCCCCATACTAGGATAGGAAGGATTTTCGGCACAAAAATAAGGTTTCTCGCCTTTTTGGGGACGAGACGGCCATCTCAAAATCGAGACGACGGTCTCGCCACCTGCGAATGGCGAGACGGCGGTCTCGTTTTCCGAGACGGCGGTCTCGCCACTTTGGCATGGCGAGACGGCGGTCTCGTTTGGCGAGACGGTGGTCTCGACCCTGTCAGACGAGAATGGCGGTCTCGCCACTGTCAGGCGCGAAAACCTATAAATAGGGGCTCCCTCCCCTCATTTCCACACACCACACAACTTTTACTCTCCCTTCTCTCTAAAACCTCTCTCTAGAATCCCTCCGACGCATTTCCGGAGTTTCTGAGTGCCTTTGTGAGCGTTTTTCGGCGTCTAGAAAAGTTTCCAGTGCTGTGTAGAGTGAAGGGCTGCCACAAAGCACCCTCTTTTTTAAAGAGAAATAAAAAGAAAGCTTGCTTCGGAGGTTTAAACTCTCCCTCTCCACTTTTATTGCTTTAATTTTAAATTATGCAATAGATTAGGGCCATGTAGTCATAGTTTTAAATTCCGCAAAATAAAAGGGCAAAAGCGTGTTTTTCCGGTTTATTTATTAAATAGCTGGCCTGTCATAGGAACCCGAAAGGGGCGTCGTAAAGGAACTAACACTTCCTTTACACATAACTAACTCCCTTACCCAACTCTGGTTCTAATGACCAAAGTTGGTTTTTCGAAAACCAACGCCTTTTAAACTCCTTTTCCGATGTTTTCGGTAAAAACATCGGTGGCGACTCCACAGAACCCTTCAAAAATTAGTCCTTGGGTTAGCCTAGTTATCGGACAATCCAAGGACGGCCTTTCGAAAACCTTGCCCATAGGTTAGCCCGGTTATCGGACAACCTAAAGGCGTTGTAACCACCCATAAAAAACACGAAAACAAGAGGGTCAAAACCATCGTGTCGCTCCGACCGCCTCTCTCTTTTTGACAGCGGCGATAGATGCGAATCCACTGGGGAAGCGTCGAGAGTTGATCCCATTTAGTGATGGGCCGGCTTAAAAATAAATAAACCAAGAAAATAACGCTTTTTGCCCTTAACTTGTATTATAACATGTTTTACGGTTTGGCTTTAATAACTGTTGCTTGTTTATACTTACGCAATTGTGTGAAATACAAACTGTACACAAACCCTTGCACACTACAGTTCCCTCTATACCCGGGGGCAAGTGAGGAATCCATAGGGAGTGGGTGGCAGGTACGGTTCGCTGTAGTGAGGGCCTTGAGCCCACCAGTGTGATCGGAAACCACCACTCAAGGTGATAACCTTCCTCTTTTGGCAACAAGACTGACTATGGCCTTATATGCATGTTTATTTATTTGAAGAAAATTATTTTTCTTGATTTTGACAAAGTCGTATTATGCAACTACTTTATGTGTGGATGTCCTAAATGCAATCTATTTGTTTATTTAATTTTGATGCAATTAGAAAGTAATTAGCCTTCTCCCATTGGCTTCTTATGAATACGCCGATGGGCTCCTCCTTTATGACCACGATGATGGGCTCCTTTTTTATCCATCTCATAGTTTTGGCCCTATCTTTTGCCTAGACCGCCCTTTACGGGTTTTCGATCTAGCGGGCTGCCTTAATTTTTGCCTAGAATATCTTAGGGGGCTTTTGCCTTATCTTTTGCCTAGACCGTTCTTTTGGGGTTTCCGATCTAGCAGGCTACCCTGGTTTTTTCCTAAGAATATCCTAGCAGGCTTTTATTCCTTTATTATTATTTTTTATGCTTCCTTTTTTTTAGATGCATGCTTGATCTTTGATTAAAAGTCTTTGCGCATATTTATGATTTATTAATAAAGAGGCATTTCCATAATATTTGGTCAAGAGAAAGGAAATGAAAGGGAACTTTATTGATAAATGAGCAAAAAGTTTTATTTCTTTTATAGAAGGATTTCAAAAGGTATTTAGAAGAATGTGTGGTCAGGGTTGGCTATACTGTATAGGCTTAAACAGTCATGTCCATGATATCTTCCCCCTGGTTCTCCTAATTGCTTCAATTGAGATGCTTGAGCTCAGAGTGAAGACTATGCAGAATGCTTGCTTCCGGAAGAATGTTACCTTAGCCGCCTTTCGGTTTTTGACTGAGGTAACCATTGCTCTTAGTTAGTTTTTTTTTCTTTTTCTTTTCTTTTTTTTTTACCTCTACTTTTTGCCTAGGACATATCCTAGCGAGGGATATAGACCCTATCTTTAGCCCAGGGATGCCCTTTGCGGGTTTTCATTCCTGACGGGTCATGAGTAATGTCTTCAAGCAAAATACTTCTTCACCGCATCAGAATTGATCGGGTGTCGAAGTTCCTCTCCATCCATATTAGTGAGGATAAGTGCCCCTCCTGAGAAAGCTCATTTGACCACAAAGGGTCCTTCGTAATTTGCTGCCCATTTTCCAATTTTATCCTTCTGGACTGGAAGCAATTTCTTTATCACTAGATCCCCTTCTTGATAAGTATGAGGGTGGACCTTTTTATCATAAGCCTTTTTTATCTTCTTTTGATAGGCTTGTCCATGACATATAGCGTTCAGCCGCTTTTCATCGATAAGGTTTAATTGATCGTATCGACTTTGAACCCATTCAGCTTCTATTAATTTTGCTTCCATTATAATTTGTAGGGAAGGTATTTTGACCTCTATTGGCAATACGGCCTCCATTCCATATACAAGGGAGAATGGAGTAGCTCCTGTTGAGGTTCATACAGACGTTCGATAACCATGAAGAGCAAAAGGCAACATTTCATGCCAATCCCTATAGGTTTTAACCATCTTTTGAACAATCTTCTTGATGTTTTTATTGGCTGCTTCTACTGTGCCATTCATTTTGGGCCGGTAGGGAGGGGAATTATGGTGTTGAATTTTGAAATCTTGGCATAATTCCTCCATCATCTTATTATTCAAGTTGGTTCCATTATCAGTAATAAGACGATGTGGGATGCCATATCGACATATGATACTTTTCTTAACAAAGGTGACCACTACCTTTTTAGTCACATGTGCATAAGATGCGGCTTCTACCCACTTAGTGAAGTAATCGATAGCCACCAGAATGAATCGATGGCCATTGGATGCCTTAGGCTCAATAGGTCCGATAACATCCATGCCCCACATAGCAAATGGCCAAGGGATAGCCATAACATTGAGAGGTACCGGTAGAACATGTACATTGTCCGCATGTACCTGACACTTGTGACATTTTCTGACATACTGATGACAGTCCTTTTCCATTGTGGACCAAAAGTATCCTGGCCTGAGGATTTTCCTAGCCATGATATGCCTTGGTGCATGAGTCCCGAAGGTTCCTTCATGTATTTCTTTAATCAATATCTGCACTTCTTCGAGATTGACGCATCTTAACAAAGTGGAATCAAAATTCTTTTCATAAAGGGTTTCTCCTATCAACATAAACCCTATGGCCCTTTTCCGAACGATCCTTTTGTCATTGTCACTGATTCCCTCGGGGTATTCACCCTTTGTCAAGTATCGCCTTATGTCATGATACCAAGGGTTTTTGTCTTTTTCACTGTCTATCATCATACAAAAGGCTTGTTTATTGTGTCTTTAGACTTGGATGATGGGCATCTCATGTTCTTGTCCTAATGCGAACATGGATGATAATGTTGCCAGTGCATCTGCAATCTGGTTATCTTCCCGAGGGATGTACTTGAAACTGATTTTCCATTTTTGAAGTCATATTACGGATGTGCTCCAAATAAGGGATTAATTTGGAATTTCTAGTTTCCCATTCACCCTTGAGTTGGTAAATAACAAGGGATGAGTCACCGAAAACTTTGAGTCTAGTCACCCCATGATCCAGAGCTGCTTGAATACCTAGAGCACAGGCTTCATATTCCGCCATATTGTTCGTGCAATCAAAGTTTAGTCTGGCTGTTACTGGGATATACTTCTTTTCGGGAGATATTAAAATAGCTCCGATCCCATGTCCCAATAGGTTTGAAGCTCCATCGAAAAACATGATCCACTTATTATTTTCAAGTTCTTCATGTTGGATGTGCATTATGTGCTCATCTGGAAAATCATCTTGGAGGGATTGATATTCGTTAGTTGGCCCATGTGCCAAGTATTCTGCTAAAGGACTGCCTTTGATAGCTTTCTGAGTGACATGAACAATGTCGAATTCTGAGAGGAGTACCTGCCACCTAGCTATCCTTCCGGTCAAGACGGGTTTTTCAAACAGGTATTTGATTGGATCCATTTTGGAGATCAACCAAGTTGTATGTCTGACCATATATTGTCGAAGGCGCTGAGTTGCCCACACCAATGCACAACATGTTTTTTCGAGTGGTGTATAACGGGTCTCATAGTTTAGATATTTCTTACTGAGGTAATATATGGCTTGTTCTTTTTTACCCGTATCATCTTTGTTGACCGAGCACACATCCCATGGACTCGTCGAGTACTGAAAGGTAAAGAATCAAGGGCTCTCCTTCCATAGGTGGTACCAATACTGGGGGATTGGTTAGGCACATTTTGATTTTTTCGAAAGCTTGTTGACATTCATCATTCCAAACTTTTGGTTGGTTTTTACGCAATAACTTGAAGATGGGCGTACACTTGTCTGTTAATTGCACGATGAACCGTGCAATGTAGTTTATGCGGCCCAAGAACCCTCTGACTTCTTTTTCTATTCTTGGTGGGGGCATTTCTACGATTGCCTTTGTTTTATCAGGGTCTACCTCAATTCCTTTTTTACTGACAATAAACCCCAGGAGTTTTCCTGATCGTACTCCGAATGTGCATTTAGCCGGATTAAGCTTGATCTGGTATTTTCGAAGTCGATTGAATAATTTCTTTAAGTATTGGAGGTGATCCATCTCGTTTTTGGACTTGGCGATCATATCATCCACATATACTTCGATTTCTTTGTGGATCATATCATGAAATAATGTAACCATAGCCCTTTGATAAGTAGCCCCTGCATTCTTAAGTCCAAAAGGCATTACTCTATAACAGAATGTACCCCACGGCGTAATGAAGGAAGTTTTTTCTCTATCTTCAACAACCAATTTAATTTGGTTATACCCTGCATATCCATCCATGAAAGAATAGAGAGTATTTGTAGCGGTATGATCTACCAGCATATCAATATGTGGTAAGGGAAAATCATCTTTAGGACTTGCACGATTTAAGTCCCTATAATCTACGCATACTCTAATTTTTTCATTTTTGTTTATACCGGCACGATGTTTGCCAACCATTCAGGGTATTTTGACACGATTAAAAAATTGGCATCCAACTGTTTTTCTACTTCTTCCTTAATTTTCAAGGACCATTCTGGCTTTACTCTTCTGAGCTTCTGCTTAACAAGCCGAAATCCCTCTTTTAGTGGTAATCTATGCTCCACTATACTTTCATCAATTCCAAGCATATCATGGTAGGACCATGCGAATATGTCCACGTATTCTCTTAATAATTGTATTAGTCTTTTCCTGACATCATCATCAATTTGGGTACCAATATTTACTTCTTTCTTATTATCTTCTTGTCCCAAATTGATGGCCTCAGTTTTCTCCTGATGGGGCTGTATTGATTGAGCTTCTTTTTCTAACAGTCTTTGCATGTTCGCGGAAATGGTCCCCTCCTCACTGTCTGACTCAATCCATTCGCTTTTGGCTTTCGGATCTTCCAGAGAGTTTTCAATCACAGACATGACTGTACGATTATGCTTTGTTTTAGATTTCTTTATTAAATGTGTGAGAGGGAAAAGAATGAAAAAAAAAATGAATATTATGAATAATGCCTCGTTGTATTGATAGAAAGAAATATTTACAAAGCCCATATTAATCAAAAATCCCGTGATCATGAGCGAGGATCACGAGAGATACATCGAAAGCTTTTTAATATATTTTTTTATTATATATTTTTGTATTTTTTATTAGATGACAAAAATGATGATTCCTAAATTGTTGATCTTCCTTAGCCCATCCTTCATTCGGGTTTGGAAAGAGGCTGATCATCTACTTTTGGAGTAGAGGCGTCAAAGGTAATCCACCCTGCATCTATTAAATCTTGGACCTTATGTTTTAAGGCCATGCAGTTATCCACGGAGTGTCCCGGAGCATCCGAATGATAATTGCATTTTTCGTTCGGCTTATACCATTCTGGATATGGTGGCTCCATTTTCTTGGGAGGGATGCGCGCAAGGAGTTTAGCATCCAACAATTTTAACAGCAGACTTCCATAGGAGGTAGGTATTGCAGTGAATTTCCTCTCTTGTCTGCGCGTCTTGGTCTGCTGTGAGGAAGAAGAAGGAATGGCAATGTTGATTGCATTCATGGTTCCTTCCTTCTTCTTTCCAAAGCTCTTCTTAATGTTTGGAGTAGAGGAATTGGAGGAAGTATGCTGTGCAATTCTTCCGCTTTTCAGTCCTTGCTCTACTCTTTCTCCTATAATTACCACATCCGCGAAGATTGTTGACGTGTTCGCTATCATTTTGTCATAATAGGGACCAGTTAGAGAATTGATGAACATGGATGTGGTTTCCTTGTCGGACAGAGGAGGTTCTACTTGTGCTGCCAATTCCCTCCATCTTTGGGCATATGCTTTGAAGGATTCATCATTTTTCTTGCTTAGCAATTGTAGATCTGCTCTTTTAGGGGTCAGATCAATATTGTATTTATAGCGACGAAGAAAAGCATCTGCCAAATGTCTCCATGTTTGGACTTGCCCTCCTTGCAGTTGCATATACCAGTTTAGGGCTGATTCAGCTAAGCTCTCCTGAAAGCAATGTATCAGGAGTTTTTCATTGTCAGCAAATGCAGCCGTCTTATGGCAGTACATCGTAAGATGGCTTTTGGGGCAAGTTAGTCCCATGTATTTTGGGAAGTCCGGAGTTTTGAATTTGTTAGGGAATTGGATGTTTTTAACGAGGCACATATCAGCCGCCTCTTTTACATCAAAGTTATGCCCCTCCATGGCTCTCAGCCTCTCTTCAAGAGCAGTAATTTGTTGCTTTGATACTTCCGGAGCATGAATATGTAATGTTCTTGTATCAGATTGGTCATGCTCATCCTGAGGTTCCTCTTCTTCTTCTTGGTGAGAGGCTTGTCCACTTTGAGGACCCTCTTTATGGAGATTCTGTTGACGCATCATTTCCAACATTAGAGCCATTTGCTCTTTCAGCGTATTAAGCTCAGTGGTGAGCTTTCAGTTTTGTTCTTCTAGTTGCTCCATCTTTTTAGCTTTCTGAGCACGCGTGAGGACGGGCAGAACACCAGCCACTTTCTAAATGATTTTAACGATTTTTATTATAGCTTTTTATTTCGAATGATTAATGTGAAATAGATATGCCTTAGACAATAGCTTTAGTATCTTCTCAAAAGCCTATGTTTTAAGGGTACCATACCCACCTTAATGTGCTAACTTCCTTTTTTCAAAAGTTGTCAACATACCTTAGCGCACTTATCTCTTCTAGGAAGGTGATAAATGCACTTGGGTCTCTTTTGCTATTGTCTAAGGATATCTAATAAATCCTAGAATGAGTGTGTTTATGAGAGACTTTGTTATGATGATGTTTATGCATACTTTTGTTAGTGCATTTATTTTCTCTCTTGGTTTTACCACTTATTGGATGATGTGGTATGAATGATACGACTTTGTCGAAAATATTTTTATTGTAAAAGATATTTTTATGGCTTTAATTTTGTTTTTATATTTTTTATGACCCTTTATCTCTTCTGTCGGTCAACGTGGCTACTTAGCTTACAAAGAACCTGAAACCAGGCTAGCTTAACTGAAGACTGTTCGAGATAAAGTGGTTTATCTTATCACTTTTATGATTTTTAGGGTTTTTCACTATTTTATTTGTTGTATGATTACCCTATGCTAATGTAGCAAATGAATGCACACACAATTCATACATCCACGAGCAGAGCCACGCTTATTTAATCACGAGGTAGGGTTTTCCTACAGAAACGTGCTTGGTTTAGGTGGTTCTAAACTGTTCTCACCAAGGCCAAAGGTCCCCAAGGTGCCCCCATTATAGGGACCTCTCAATCTCTCAGTCCTCGGGTCATGCACGGAACTCCGTGTCGACATCCTTAGACCAAAAGAAGAGAGTTATCACCTTGAGTTGGTGGTTTCCGACAATGGTTGTAGCCCCGTGTGCCAACAAGTCAGTTGTATCTGCCACCCACTCCCTATAGGTATTCACTCTTGCCCCTGGGTATAGAGGGACTGTTGTGTGCAAGGGTTTTTGTGTGCAATTTATATTTCAGACAATTTTGCAGAAAATAATCATACAGCATTTATTAAAGCCTTACAATAAAAAATATGGAAGAGGGTAAAGGCGTAATTTCAAATCTTTACTTAGTTTGAATTTTATCCGTCACTAAATGGGATCAACTCTCTAGCTTCCCCAGTGGAGTCGCCATCTGTCGCCGCCGTCCGTTCTGACGTCCAGGGACATCTCGAACGTTTATGCGAGCGGTCGCGAAAAGATGGTTTAGACTCGCGTTTTTTGTTAAAATGTGTTCATTGCTTCCGAGGTGCTCAACAACTGAACTATCCTCTAAAAAAGCAAGGTTTTTGAAAAGGGGTTCTTATGGAGTCGCCACCAATGTTTTGACCGTAAACATTGGAAAAGGATAAAAAGGCATTGATTTTAGTAAAAACCAACTTGGTCATTATAACCAGAGTTGGGTAAGGGAGTTAGTTACATGTGAGGAAGGTGTTAGCACCCCCACAACGCCCCTTTCGGGTTCCCTATGACGGATTAATTCATTTAAGTGAAGATTATAAGAAATTACACGATTACCCTATTTTATTGCATAATATTTAAGAAATGGCTATCTACATGATTTTATTTTATATTGCATACATAAAGCAATAAATAAAGCAGTAAAAGAGAAGAGAAATGAAAAGAACCTTCGTAGCAAGCTTTGTATTGTGAATCTTTAATCGTGAGGATGCGTTTTGGCAATCCCTCTCTCTACAAAGACTCTCCTCTCCGAATACAATACCGACTCTACTAAATTTTACAGAATAATCGAATGTTGGAATGTAATTCCTTAACTGATTGTTACCTTATTAAGGCAATCAGAGAGTTCATTCAAAGTAGGAAGAAAAGACAAGTACTGGGAGTTGTCTGGGGTGTGAAAAAGTGGCAAATGAGCCTCCTATTTATAGTTTTCGCAGCCTGGCAGCTTGGGATGGCCGTCCGGGGCCTGGAAAACAGGGATGAGCGTCTGGAGAGGTTGGGACGGTCGTCTGGGATTTGGGACGGCCGTCCCATTCAAATTTGGGACTTGAGACGCGCGTCTCAACTTTGGGACGGGCGTCCCACTTGGCCAGGGCAGCTTGGGACGGCCGTCCCACATTTGGGACGGCTGTCTCAACTTGTTTTGGCCAGCTTTTGTGTTCTGGGACCCCGGGAAACTTTCCTTTCGTTATTCGGACGTCGATTGATGCCGATAGATGTCCATTGAAGCTTTATCTTCATATAGGAAGTCTTCTTGACCCTTATTGAGATGTCGGGCGAGCTTTATCTTGTTATAGGAAGTCTCCTTAGCCTTTATTGAGAGACCGGCCAAAATTTGGGGTCTACAATGACGCTAAGGTAGTACCTTCGACGCTCCACCAGAAAGTCAAGTTCATAGTGGATGACAAATTGGTCACGGTCCAAGCAGAAGATGATATCCTGATCAGTGGACCGTCCACCCAACCTTATGTGGATGCGGCTGAAGAGGCCCTTGAAACATCTTTTCAAGCGCTCAAAATCACCAACATAGAGAGACTTCCCAAAAACACAAAGGTAGCCCGCATGATGATGAAGCATGGTTACCATCTTGGCCAAGGACTGGGGGCAGACTCCTAAGGCATGAGGGAACCCCAATAATTCAAAGATAATCCTTTCAAATGTGGTCTAGGATATGACCCTACCAAGGGCCGAGCAGAAAGAGGAAAAGGGAAGTCTCCCCTCCGCACACTCAAGCAAATTTTCCGAAGCGGAGGGACGCAAGCATCAAGAGCTACCCTAGTCATCAAGAGATCTTTTTCTTCATTTAAGGGATGTAAACCCCATGATTGTTAGAGATTATCCCCCGGGGCTAGCTCGACCCCCGGGCATTTTAGGGCACATATTCCCTTATTAATTAATAAAGAATATACTTCTTACTATCTGTTTCTCTTCTTGCTATTTCATGACTAGACCTCACAATAACCTTGTCTAAGTAAACGAAAAAAGGAAAAAAAGAACAAAAAGCGCATCCAAATAATCAAAATTCGCCATTGCCATTACAATCAAGCTAGTTGGTTTGAAGCACCAAATAAGGCTTTACCTCACCATAAAAAAAAGTCATGCTTCGCTAATATTGTGGAAAAAATTAATAAAAAGCCCATAGAAGCCAAAGGCCAAAAAGAAAAAAGGGCAAAATACTCGGTAGGAAACCCACTAAGGGGGCTACACAAAAGATAGGGTCAACCCGGTAGGATACCCGAACAAAAATAAAGGGTAGACTAGGCAAAAGTTAGGGTTACAAAATAAGGTCTGCTAGGATTCCTTAAACAAATACAAAAAAAAGGAACCTAGACAAAAGATAGGGCCAAAAACACAATATCCTAGTTCGAAAACCCAAAGGGCGATCTAGGGAGATCAACTAGCTATAAAAAGCAATGGAAATAAGCTAAGGCGCAAATACAAAAAGGGAAATGTTTGCTTAGACAAAAGCTTAAACACCCAAACCTAACCTTAGCCAACCATTCTTACAAAATCCTTTCTAAATAAAATTGACCGTCTAAAACACAAGCCATTGAATTTGTCTTCTTACTTCTTTTCTCTTGACCCTCACAACAATATTCTAATAATTAATTTGGGAATATGGAGGCGTATAGTCAACAAGAGGATTGAAATCCCTAAAGTGAAGGAAAAGGGACACTACATGGCAAAGTGTGCTCTACAAAAAAGAGAGAAAAGCAAAGCAAAAGAGAAAAAGAAAAAGCAAATTATTCTTCAGTCATAAGAAGTCCGACATGGTACAACCAAGTACAAGCACACAGATCAAAAGGCACTCGATGCTACAAGACACGTCAGTTAACTCCTTCTGAAAAACTAATTGAAATAGGCATTATAGGACATCAAACATGAAAACATTGCATGCATAAAATGTTTTTGAACCAGGTCCTATTTTCTTACAAAAAAAAATCTCTCTGAATTGAGACAGTCGTCTCGCATTTCCAGACCGCCGTCTCGATCTCCAGCAAAACGAGACCGCCGTCTCGACCAACGAGATCGCCGTCTCAACTTGACAAAAAACGAGACCGCCTTCTCGCTTGGTGAGACGACCGTCTCGCTTAAGGCCAAAGTCGAGACCGCCGTCTCGAGGTTCCAGACGGACGTCTCGACTTGCACGAAATTGAGACCGCCGTCTCGACTTCCCAGACGGCGGTCTCAAATTTGAAAAAATTTCTATAAATAGAGGGGGGCTTAGGGGGGTCTCCACACCTCCTCTTGCACTCCCACTCTCTATTCTCTCACTCTCAAGCACCCTACTGTCAAGATGCACCGTGGAAGTCAGTCCAGAAAGAGAAGGGGCTCTGCCGGCCCTAGCAGCTCCTCAGCTCCCACTCCGTAGGACCCCACGCAGCTTTCACCAATACACCAGGCTCGCCTAGTGTAGACCCCAAATCTTGCCCGACCTCCAAATAAAGAGTAGAAGACCTCCTATTCGAAGATGGATGAAGCCTAAAACGCCACTAGGAGAGACTATTAGGCCCCATACTAGGATAGGAAGGATTTTCGGCACAAAAATAAGGTTTCTCGCCTTTTTGGGGATGAGACCGCCGTCTCGAAATCGAGACCGTCGTCTCGCCTCATGCAAATGGCGAGACCGTCGTCTCGTTTGGCGAGACGGCGGTCTCGCCACCTGCGAATGGCAAGACGGCGGTCTCACCACCTGCGAAGGACGAGATGGCGGTCTCGTTTGGCGAGACGGCGGTCTCGACCCTGTCAGACGAGAACGGCGGTCTCGCCACTGTCAGGCGCGAAAACCTATAAATAGGGGCTCCCTCCCCTCATTTCCACACACCACACAGCTTTTGCTCTCCCTTCTCTCTAAAACCTCTCTCTAGAATCCTTCCGACGCATTTCCGGAGTTTCTGAGTGCCTTTGTGAGCGTTTTTCGGCGTCTAGAAAAGTTTCTAGCGCTGTGTAGAGTGAAGGGCTACCACAAAGCACCCTCTTTTTTAAAAGAAATAAAAAGAAAGCTTGCTTCGGAGGTTTAAACTCTCCCTCTCCACTTTTACTGCTTTAATTTTAAATTATGCAATAGATTAGGGCCATGTAGTCATAGTTTTAAATTCCGCAAAATAAAAGGGCAAAAGCGTGTTTTTCCGGTTTATTTATTAACAAAATAGCCGGCTCTGTCATAGGGAACCCAAAGGGGTGTCGTAAAGGAACTAACACTTCCTTTACGCGTAACTAACTCCCTTACCCAACTCTGGTTCTAATGACCAAAGTTGGTTTTTCGAAAACCAACGCCTTTTTAACTCCTTTTCCGATGTTTCCGGTAAAAACATCGGTGGCGACTCCACAGAACCCTTTAAAAATTAGTCCTTGGGTTAGCCCGGTTATCGGACAACCCAAGGACGACCTTTCGAAAACCTCGCCCCTAGGTTAGCCCGGTTATCGGACAACCTAAAGGCGTTATAACCACCCATAAAAAACGCGAAAACAAGAGGGTCGAAACCATCGCGTCGCTCCGACCGCCTCTCTCTTTTTTACGGCGGCGACAGATGGCGACTCCGCTGGGGAAGCCTTGAGAGTTGATCCCATTTAGTGATGGACCAGCTTAAAAATAAATAAACCAAGAAAATAACGCTTTTGCCCTTAACTTGTATTATAACATGTTTTACGGTTTGGCTTTAATAACTATTGCTTGTTTATACTTACGCAATTGTGTGAAATACAAACTGTACACAAACCCTTGCACACTACAGTTCCCTCTATACCCGGGGGCAAGTGAGAAATCCATAGGGAGTGGGTGGCAGGTACGGTTCGCTGTAGTGAGGGCCTTGAGCCCACCAGTGTGATCGGAAACCACCACTCAAGGTGATAACCTTCCTCTTTTGGCAACAAGACTGACTATGGCCTTAGTGCTAAGCATGGTCGGACGGCTGGAGAGTGGGGACTCTATAATGGGGGCACCTTGGGGGCCTTAGCCTCGTGAGAACAGTTAGAACCAACCCTCACCAATGCACTTTTCTGCAGGAAAACCCTACCTCGTGATAAAAACGAATTCTCGCCTGTTCGTGGATGAATGAATTGTATGTTCATTTGTTTGTTGCATTTGATTGCATAGCATAACCAAACAACAGATAAAAACAAAATTTTACAATAAACACCCTTATCTCGGATAGTCTGCCATTTAGCTAGCCTGATTTCAGGTTCTTTGTAAGCTAAGTAGCCACGCAGTCCGACAGAAGAGATAAGGGACGCTAATATTATTCTTTCGCCAATAAAACCATTTTATCTCGGACACTCTGCCTTTTAGCTAGCCTGGTTTCGGGTTCTTTGTAAGCTAAGTAGCCACACAGATCGACGTGAAGAGATAAAAGGCTATAAAAATAAAAAAATAAAAAAAAATAAAATACATAAATAAATCCAATAAACAAAGATAATTTTGACAAAGTCGTATCATTCATATTGCATCATGTCATAAGTGGAAAAATCAAGAGAAAAAATAAATGCATAAGGAGAGTCTACATACGCATCATTTTAATAAACCCCTGAAAAGGGGGTCTTAGAAGCGTGTATTGGGAAAATTACCAGGCCAAATCCCTAACTTGGTTCTTCACCCTTTTCTCTTCGTTTTGATATGTTGTGCGTCCAAATCGGACATCCCAGTCAAAAGTTATGCCACTTTGAACATCTTCTGCTCTTTTGTACTGGTGCATGCATACATACATTCATTCTAGGGGGCACTAGATATCCCTAAGACAACGGCGAAAGAGGCTCCGAGCACATTTGTGACCTTCGCGACAAGGAAGGGACACGTGTACTAAGGTGCGATGGTGACTCCCATTATACTTGTCAAATATGTGATGGGGGAGGAACCATTACATCGAGGTGGGTATGGTACCCCACAAAGCGTAAACTTTGAGGAGGATACGTAAGCCATTGTCTTAAGGAATATCCATCTCGTAAATAATTTGTTTTAAACAATAAAAATCTTTTGACATTCTAGAAAGCGGCTGGTATTCTTCATGTCCTCATCCGCATACAAAAAAAAACACAAAAATCCCAAACACTATCATACATCATGTTAGAAAATAAAACATGATAATGTTTAGGAAAAAACAAACACTTGCATACGTGCATTCACCAAACTTCATCCTCATAACATGCATCTAATAATAGACAATCGAAGAAGTGGACATTCCTCAATACCATGAAAAGAGGATTAGGGCATTCGCATGCCATGCACGGGAAGTCAAAAAGAAAATGCATAGAAATTTTAAACCCGCTTATGGTTTCCTTTAAGCTTTCCGCTTTTAAAAATGTGCTTCGGAGCATTGCATTGAGGAATGTACACTGTCTAGATGAAACAAATAAAATTGTTTGTTTTCATCATTCAATCGTCTATTGCATTCATAAATTGCATTCACAAATTGCATTCATTCTCACTTTAATAAAAATAAGATAATAAAAAAAAAGGATTCATCGATGTGCTTTCCAGGAATCAAAGTAGGATGAAGAGCAAGCCTTTTGTCGTCAAGTTATCTCCAACGGTTGATCCGCCTAAGAAGGATAATAAGCCTCAACCGTTGGTCATCTGAGAAAATAAGGAAAAGGGGGCAAGGATGCCGTTACATTTATTTATGTCTCGAACCAAATAAAGTCGTACCATTGAGATACACAGAAACATCTTCCATCAATGAAGATATCTCCAGCATAGCCAACATTCGGGGGCAAAATTAGAAGTGAAAGAATCTACACCCCCAGGAGCTATAAGACAAATGCTCCCAAGAATAAAGGAAAAAATAATAAGACCTAAGGAAACATAACCCAAAGAGGAAATTGAAGAGACTTTGGATTCATGACGCTGAGACAATTCTTTCAACGCTCCGTCAAAGAGACAAACTCAGGGTAGGCGACCAGCTAGTCACAGTTTGAGCTAGAGACGACATTCAAATTAGCAAATCATCTGCCCTACCTTGAATGGATGCGGCGGAAATATCTTTTGCCAATATGAAAAGACTTCCCCAACAATATGAAGGTGACCCACATGATGAGAAAATATGGATATCGCCCAAACCAAGGGCTCATTAGAAACTCTCAAGGAATAAGGGAACCACCAGATTTTAAAGACAATCCTTTGAAGCTTACCCTACAAAGGATCAAGCTGCACGGAGAAAAGGGAAGTCTCCCCTCCGCACCTTGAATCAGATTTTCCCATATAGAGGGGTTCAAGCGTCAAAAGCGACTTTAGTAATTAGGTGTTCTCCTTCTGATTCTTAGGGTCTATAAATCCAATGACTATTAGAGATTACTCCTCGGGGCTAGCCCGACCCCTGAGCATTGTAGGGCACACATTTCCCTATTAATTACAAAGAATGTCATTCTTACTATCTGCTTCTCTTCTTGCTATTAATGTCTAAACCTCATTAATAACCATGTTTAAGCAAACGTTTTCAAAAGTGCGTGTAGACCCCAAATCTTGCCCGACCTCCAAATAAAGAGTAGAAGACCTCCTATTCGAAGATGGATGAAGCCTAAAAAGCCACTATGAGAGACTATTAGGCCCCCATACTAGGATAGGAAGGATTTTCCGTACGAAAATAAGTTTCCTCGCCTCTTTGGGACGAGACCGCCGTCTCGAAATCGAGACCGCCGTCTCGCCTCAGGCAAGTGGCGAGACCATCGTCTCGTTTGATGAGATGGCGGTCTCGCCACCTGCGAATGGCGAGACGGCGGTCTCGTTTGGCGAGACGGCGGTCTCGCCATCCGCACAGGACGAGACGGTGGTCACGTTGGGCGAGACGGCGGTCTCGACCCTGTCAGATGAGAATGGCGGTCTCGCCACTGTCAGGCGCGAAAACCTATAAATAGGGGCCTTCCCCCCTCATTTCCACACACCACAAGCTTCTAGCTCTCCCTTCTCTCTAAAACTTCTCTCTAGAATCCCTCCGACGCATTTCCGGAGTTTCTGAGTGTCTTTGAGAGCATTTTTCGGCGTCTAGAAGAGTTTCAGACGTCTTGTAGAGTGAAGGGCTACCAAAAAGCACCCACTTTCTAAAGAGAAATAACAAAGAAAGCTTGCTTCGGAGGTTCAAATTCTCCCTCTCTACTTTTTACTGCTTTAATTTAAATTATGCAATAGATTAGGGTCATGTAGTCATCATTTTAAATTCCGCACAATAAAACGGGCAAAAGAGTATTTTCCGGTTTATTTATAAAAAGTTGGCCTATCATAGGGAACCCGAAAGGGGCGTAGTGAAGGAACTAATACTTCCTTTACCACGTAACTAACTCCCTTACCCAACTCTGGTTCTAATGACCAAAGTTGGTTTTCAAAAAACCAACGCCTTTTAAACCCCTTTTCCGATGTTTCTGATAAAAACATCGGTGGCGACTCCATAGAATCCAAAATAAATAAGTCCTTGGGTTAGCCCGGTTATCGGACAACCCAAGGACACCTTTCGAAAACCTCGCCCCTAGGCTAGCCCGGTTATCGAACAGCCTAAAGGCGTTGTAACCACCCATAAAAACGCGAAAACGAAAGGGTCGAAAAAACCATCGCGTCGCTCCGACCGCCTCTTTTTCAGAAGGTGGCGACAAATGGCGACTCCACTAGGGAAGCCTCGAGAGTTGATCCCATTTAGTGATGGGCCGGCTTAAATAATAAATAAACCAAGAAAATAACACTTTTGTCCTTAACTTGTATTATAACATGTTTTAATGTTTGGCTTTAATAAATTGTTGTTTGT
The DNA here is from genome assembly GCA_963425845.1 of Sphenostylis stenocarpa. Classification (NCBI taxonomy): domain Eukaryota; kingdom Viridiplantae; phylum Streptophyta; class Magnoliopsida; order Fabales; family Fabaceae; genus Sphenostylis; species Sphenostylis stenocarpa. The sequence goes on along the minus strand of OY731402.1, from coordinate 29,819,521 downwards.
TTATACTTACGCAATTGCTTGAAATATAAACTGCACACAATCCCTTGCACACAACAGTTCCCTCTATACCCGGGGGCAAGTGAGAAAACTATAGGGAGTGGGTGGCAGGTACGGTTCACTGTAGTGAGGGCCTTGAGTCCACCAATGTGATCGGAAACCACAACTCAAGGTGATAACCTTCCTCTTTTGGCAACAAGACTGACTATGGCCTTAGTGCTAAGCATAGTCGGACGGCTGGAGAGTGGGGACCCTATAATGGGGGCACCTTGGGGGCCTTAGCCTGGTGAGAACAGTTAGAACCAACCCTTGCCAATGCACTTTTCTGCAGGAAAACCCTACCTCGTGATAAAAGTGAATTCTCTCCTGTTCGTGGATGATCGAATGGTGTGTGCATATGTTTGTTGCATTTGTCTGTTGCATAGCATAAACAAACAACAAAACAACAAAAACCAAAATATATTTTTCACAAATAAACACCCTTATCTCGGACAGTCTGCCTTTTAGCTAGCCTGGTTTCAGGTTCTTTGTAAGCTAAGTAGCCACGTAGTTCCGACAGAAGAGATAAGGGACGTTAAATATTCTTTCGCATAAAGCCACATTTTATCTCGGACAGTCTGCCTTTTAGCTAGCCTGGTTTCAGGTTCTTTGTAAGCTAAGTAGCCACGCAATTCCGACAGAAGGGATAAAAGGCTATAAAATAAACAAACAAATAAAATCCATTTTTCCAAAGTCTGTAAATAAGTCCTGGTCCAAAAAAATTATACACATAAAACATTCATATAGATAGTTTATTCTTTCAAAATCAAAATACGCAAACATCATGTAGAAAAACATGATAAATAGAAAATAAACACTCACATACATTCAAATAAGCATCCATTTCATCAAAAATACATTTTGATTTTAGAAATGGAGGGGACAAGTAGGCAAACAAAGAAGGTGGACATTCCCCGTTTCCATACTGAGAGGTTGGAACGGCTAAGCACAATAATGCCATCGGAGGTCCGCGCCGACTTCGAAAAATCCTACGGACGGATTTTAGACCTCCTAAAGATATGTGTCGATCAGGTGTTCCTAAGGGCACTGATCCACTACTGGAATCCAAATCTGCGATGTTTCGAGTTTCCGCAGTTCGACTTGGTGCCCACCCTAGAGGAGTATGATACCATGTTGAGGTGGCCCAAATCAGCCGGGGTCCACGTCCGCCACGAAGCATATACTCCCGCAGCACCAGTCGCTGCCCTTATTCAGTTGCCATTCCGCCAGAGTACCCTGATAAAGAAGAGGAACACCCAGGGTTGGAAAGTAACGATGTTAGAAGACCACCTGTCCTACCTGGCTGAACGGACAGAGTGGGTTGCCTTTAACAAAACCCTGGCACTAATAATTTTTGGAACAGTCTTGTTCCCCTTCCATTTCGACACAATAGATCGGGCCATCATGGACGCCTTCTTCGCTCGGGACGTGAATTCGAAAAGTCCCTTGCCTCGCTTTTCTTGTTGACACCTCGCTCTCGGTGGAATTTTGTCACCGAAGCGGGGCAAAATACTCCGCTCGCTGCTCTTCATTGCTATTTGTGTGGAGCGCCACTCACCTGTACTCCTCTAGTCACATGGGGATATTCCCCGACCCTTTGAGAAGTTTCTCCAAGATCCCCCTCCGGCGTCGTCCGACCTCGGAATGGAGGGATGAGTGGGAACGCAAGGACGCTAACGGTATATCCCGGGTCTCGTCCTTGGTTCCGACCCGCCCAATTCTCATCGGATGTGGGGACTATCCGAGTGTACCCTTGATAGGACTCGGGGCTGCATAGCTTACTCACCTAAAGTAGCTATGAGGCGGCTCATGAGGACCCAAACTACCATTTCCCGAGGGGAGCTCGGAGGACCGTGCTTCTTTGGAGACCCATGCACCATCGCCAACTCACTAGCCGTGAGAAAAGCATGGGAGAGGCCAGTCTACATGGGAGACAGAGAGCTAGGAAAAGCTCGGGTGGCTGTCACCAGTGACTATGAGGCATGGAGAAATAGAAGAGGGGTGGCTCAATCATCCACCACACCTACCACGAGCGCCAAAAATGAAGGGCTGCAGGCCCAAATCGACGCCTTGACCTAGAGGATAGAGATCATGGGAGCCCAGATGAGGGCCCTTGAAGAAAAGGAGCAAGAATCTATCCTCACGATTGATGGTCTGCGAAGGCAAGGCAAGAAAAAGGATCATGAAATAGAGCGCCTCAAGGACCAATGTGCCGACGCTAACGAACAAGCTATCCGAACATCCAAAACTGCCAGAACCAGTTCGGATAGCCAACTGCAAGAGATAACCGCCAAAACGGCACACCTTGAGGCCGAATCAGCTAAGCAGGCTCAAACGATCAAGGAGTTGTCGGAAGGGCTCCTCAAGGCTCGGTTAGACATCCGCCAAGAGCGAGAGGCCAACAGGAGACTCACCAAAAGTCTCTCTGAGCTACGCCACAAAGAAAAAGAAGGGATAGCTCAGTATAGCCAAGTACTTCAAGAGAAAGACCGAGCCGTTGAAAAGCTCGATGAACTACAAGCCTTGGTCGTTCATCAAGAGGCGAAGATCAAAGAGGCTCAACAATATAGTGAAGATATGAGCCAGGCGGTCCGCAAGCAAAGCGAAGCACTTGCCTGTCATGTCCGGGAAGCTGAAAGGGAACTACAGAGGAATCAAGACCCTCCTGTGGGTTTCTTTAAAGTTTTCCGCTTTTGCCAAAAGTTGCTTCGCAGTATAGAATAGGGGAATGTACACCTTTTCTGTTAAATAAATAAAATTCTTTTTGTTCAATGACTGTCTACTTGCATGCATGAACATTCATTTGCATATTTTAAATTTCCCCTCCTTCACGCTTAATAAATAAAGATAATAAAAAGGGAGGATTAACTAACACGTCTTCCAACTCAGAAGAATGGAGAGAAAGCCACTCCTAATAAAGCTCACCCCAACGGTCGACTCGTCGCAAGAGGAAAAGAAGCCTCGACCGTTGGTCCTCAAGAGTAAAGAAGAGGGGGCAAGGATGCCAGTGCGACTATTTATGCCACGTCCTTTCCCCTATGAGTCAAATAAAGCTGTACCATGGAGATATGGGGAATCTTCACCAATTAAAGAAGAAATAACGAACATAGCTGGCATTGGGGCCACAACTAGAAGTGGAAGAATCTACTCCCCCAAGGACACACAAGAAGAGGTCCTCAAAAATAAAGGAAAAAATAAAAAGACCGAAGAAGAAAAAGAAAATAAAGAATCCAAGGAGGAGACAGAGGAATTACTCCAGTTTATAAGGCAGAGTGAGTATTCCATTATAGACCAGCTCAACCGAACACCTACAAAGATCACATTGCTATCTTTGATAATGAGCTCGGAACCGCATAGAAACACCCTACTGAAGGTCTTGAGCGAGATGCATGTACCTCACACAATATCCCAAGAAAAGGTCGAGAGGATCGTCGGTCACATCACAGCAAACGATCACCTCACCTTCACAGAGGAAGAACTCCCCCTAGAGGGGTCAAACCACAACAAGCCCTTGCATATCTCGGTTAAATGCAAGGAGTACCTCATCGCCAAAGTTCTTGTGGATAATGGGTCATCCCTGAACGTGATGCCCAAGTGCACACTAGATAAGTTGACTATCCAAGGAACCCGTCTGTGCCCAAGCAGCACCATCGTTCGAGCCTTCGACGGATCAAAACGAGAAGTAGTGGGAGAGATCAATTTGCCAATCCAAGTTGGACCCACTACCTTCAACGTCGATTTCCATGTGATGGACATTACTCCAGCGTACAGCTGTCTCCTTGGCAGGCCTTGGATTCATGACGCTAAGGCAGTACCTTCGACGCTCCACCAGAAAGTCAAGTTCATAGTGGACGACAAACTGGTCACAGTCCAAGCGGAAGACGATATCCTGATCAGTGGACCGTCCGCCCAACCTTATGTGGATGCGGCCGAAGAGGCCCTTGAAACATCTTTTCAAGCGCTCGAAATTTCCAGCATAGAGCGACTTCCCAGAAGCGCAAAGGTAGCCCGCATGATGTTGAAGCACGGTTACCATCCTGGCAAGGACTGGGGGCAGATTCCCAAGGCATGAGGGAACCCCCAGAATTCAAAGATAATCCTTGCAAGTATGGCCTAGGATATGACCCTACTAGGGGCCGAGCGGAAAGAAGAAAAGGGAAGTCTCCCCTCCGCACACTCAAGCAAAATTTCTGAAGTGGAGGGGTGCAAGCGTAAAGAGCCACTCTAGTCATTAGGAAAACTTTTTCTTTGTTTAAGAGATGTAAACCCCATGATTGTTAGAGACTATCCCCCGGGGCGAGCCCGACCCCCGGGCATTTTAGGGCACATATTCCCTTATTAATTAATAAAGAATGATTCTTTCTATCTGCTTCTCTTCTTTCTACTTCTGACTAGACCACGTGAATAATCCTGTCTAAGTAAACATAAAAAAGAAGAAGAATAAAAAGCGCTTCCAAATAATCAACATTTACCATTGCTATTGCCATCAAGCTAGTTGATTAGAAGCACATAAGAATAAGGCTTCACCTCACCCGTAAAGAAAGTCATGCTTCGCCAATACTGTGAACAAAAAATAAATCCACAAAAGAAAAAGCCCAGAGAAGCCAAAGGCCAAAGAAAAGGGCAAATTACCCGGTAGGAAACCCACTAAGGGGGCTACACAAAAGATAGGGTCGACCCGGTAGGATACCCGAACAACAATAAAGGGTAGCCTAGGCAAAAGTTAGGGTTACAAATAAGGTCCACTAGGATTTCTCCAAAAATTTTACAAAAGAAGGAACCTAGACAAAAGTTAGGGCCAACACACAGTATCCTAGTTCGAAAACCCAAAGGGCGATCTAGGGAAATCAGCTAGCCATTTAAAAAGCAATGGAAATAAAACCAAAGAGCGCAAATACAAAAAGAAAGGAAGAATGTTTGCTTAGACAAAGCCTAGACACCCAGGCTTAACCTTAACCAGCCATTCTTACAGAACCCTTTTATCAATAAAAATCAACCCTCTAAAACACAAACCATTGATTTTTACCCTTTTACTTCTTTTCTCTTGACCCTCACGACAATATACTAATAATTAATTTGGGAATATGGAGGCGTATAGTCAACAAGAGGATTGAAATCCCTAAAGCAAAGAAAGAGGGACACTACGTGACAAAAGGTGCTCTACAAAAGAAAAAGAAGAAAAATAGAAAATAGAGAAAGAAAGAAATTACTCTTCGGTCACAAGAAGTCCGGTATGGTACAGCCAAAAGTAAACGCAGCAAGTCAAGAGGCACTCAGCGCAACGAGACACGTTGGTTAAATCCTTCTGAAAGCTTAATCAAAATAGGCATTATAGGACATTAAAACATAAAAACATTGCATGCATAAAATGTTTTTGAACAAGGTCCTATTTTCTTTTCAAAAAAAAAAAAAACCTTCCGTAAATCGAGACCACCGTCTCGGTTATCCTGCACCGCCGTCTCGGTTACCCTCCAAGACGAGAACGCCGTCTGGACCCACCGGACCGCCGTCTCGACTCAGGCGAAAATGAGACCGCCGTCTCGCTCGACCAGACCGCCATCTCGTTAAGCCCAACGTCGAGACCGCCGTCTCGATGGACCGGACCGCCGTCTTGATTTGGAGGAGACACGAGACCGCCGTCTCGCCTTCCTAGACGGCGGTCTCGAATTGGAAAAAAATCCAATAAATAGGGGGCGCGCTTGGGGGGTTTCTCACAACTCTCCTTGCCTCCAGAACCTCCCTTTCTCAACTTTTGCTCTCCCAAGCACCCCATACTCAAAATGTTTGGTAGAAGCGCTTCTAGAAAGAGAAGGAGCACCGCTGGTGCCAGCAGTTCTGCAGCACCGCCACCCCAAGATCCTTCGTAACTATCACCGCAGCACCAAGCCCGCCTTGACAAAATCTGGACCTATGCGTGGCACCCGATGCTGAAGCTGGACTTCAGCCTCCTGGCAGAATTTGGATGGGAGGATGACGTCTGGGCCCACATTGACAGCGTCGGGTGGGGTTTTCTGCTGCAACCACCACCCACACATGTGTACCCACAGACGGTACTAGAATTCTTGGCCTCGGTCTCCTACTCTGAGGTCCCCTCCACGGTCCCGGACCTGCCGCCCACTAAGATGGTGACCTACTTCATGGGTGGAAGTTACCAGGCCACCACCCTCGACGAGTTCAACATGGCCATTGGGTTCGTCCGGCCTGATGACACAGTGACCCAGGAATACCGGGAGGCCATCTGCTCCCGGCCCACCAACCTCACTGCCGCCGAGATGTGGAACGAGCTCACGGGAGCCACCACGCTGCCCACGCTGATGAGGGGCTCCGTGCTGCCCCCAGCACTCCGCATCTGCCACAAGCTACTGGCAGGAACCATCCGTGGGAGAAAAGAGAGTCAGGGCAAGGTCTCCCTCCCTGACCTCTTCGTACTTTATTGCATGAGCCAGAAGCGGCGCTGCAACCCCGGCTACTTCTTCCTGAGAGCCCTCAAGGACTTCGGGAACAAATCAGCAGGGGTCGTTCTTGTGGCTCCCCTCATCACTCCCCTAGCTGAAAGATGGGGGTGCCCTGGCCAGGAAGAGCTGGCCCACAACCTGTGACACGAATCCATCGGCGGGTCAATCTTGGTCAGCATGGGAATGCTGATCCGCAGAGGGACCCAGCTGGCCCTCCATCTTACACTAGATTTCGCACTAGATCTCCAGGGGTTGGTGGCAATGCAGGATATCCCCACGCCCCCCGAATTCCAGCAGCAGCAGCAGCAACAACAACAACCACCACCGTACACGGACGATTTCGCCGGTATGAACCGCAACGTGAACGATTTGCGCCGGCAGCTCGACCAAATGACGGTGCGTCAAGAGACCTACCATACCCGACAAGAGGAGATGTACCAGCATCAGCAGGTGATGCGGTAGGAATGGACGACATTCCAGCAAGAATACCGCGACGAAGCCAAGAGCAAGCGGACTTCCGATATCACATCTACCAGCAATTCGCCCGCAGATCATCTCCAGAAGATAGCCCTTAGGGACGATACTTGCCTGAAGAAAAAGTGGTTGTAATAAAATTTCCCCATAAATAAAATTTTATTTCATGCATCTCTTTGGCGCCCTTTGCAAAAGCTAGCGTAACGAGAAAAAAAGCTTAAAAAGGAAAAAGGCATACGCTCAATAAGAAAAGCCAAAATCCTAAATCGCGAGAAAAAAGAGATAAAACCGCGAGAAAAAAGGCAGGATCTCAACCAATAAAATTTCGACTACCAAATCAAAGTTGAACAAAAACAAGACTCAATTCGACCAACCGACAAGAGTCTGGATAGTCGCCACCAAAAGTCAAAAACAAAAATCCCCAAGAATCGACAAAGCCGGATGAAACACAAAATCCCCAGTACAACCCGGATGACCATTCAAAGAGGTTCAAGAGCATCTACCGACAACGAAAATCATTCCCCAAGGAGTGTTTGATGGGCGCATGAGCTACCCGAGCAGTAAGCCGCCACCACCACCAGTCCTACGCAGTGGACTGTACCAGCCTGATAGGGGGTTTATACCTATCAACCTGCGCACGCGTTGCACCTGATCTGCGCTCGAGCCGGATCAGTAAGTCGCACTACCACCCCGATGGGGGATCATACCCATCCAGTCCCACACAACGGACCGTACCACCCCGATGGGGGATCATACCCATCCGGTCCCACACAACGGACCGTACCGACCGATGGGGGTTCATACCCATCCAGTCCCACACAATGGACTGCATCTACCAGCCTGATGGGGGGTTCATACCCATCAACCGAAGGATCGACTACCGTCAGAAGGAGTATCCTGAGGTTTTACCACGTGTTAACCAAAGGGATCGGCTACGTCAGAAGTAGTATCCTAGAAGTGCACGAACACCGAAGTTTTCCCCAGAAGATCAACCGCCACAAGACGGGGCATCTGAAGGGCAACCGGGCAAGAGGATCAACTCCTTTACCTTCCTGTCAATCTGTCTGGCACAATAGGCCAACAACTGACTAGTCAGGTAAAGGGGGGGCAGCTGTAGACCCCAAATCTTGTCCGGCCTCCAAATAAAGAGTAGAAGACCTCCTATTCGAAGATGGATGAAGCCTAAAAAGCCACTAGGAGAGACTATTAGGCCCCCATACTAGGATAGGAAGGATTTTTCGTACGAAAATAAGTTTCCTCGCCTCTTTGGGACGAGACCGCCGTCTCGAAATCGAGACCGCCGTCTCACCTCAGGCAAGTGGCGAGACCGCCGTCTCGTTTGATGAGACGGCGGTCTCGCTTCCCCAGACGGCGGTTTCGCCATCCGCGCAGGACGAGACGGCGGTCTCGACCCTGTCAGACGAGAACGGCGGTCTCGCCACTGTCAGGCGCGAAAACCTTTAAATAGGGGCCTCCCCCCCCCCCCCTCATTTCCACACACCACAAGCTTCTAGCTCTCCCTTCTCTCTAAAACTTCTCTCTAGAATCCCTCCGACGCATTTCCGGAGTTTCTGAGTGTCTTTGAGAGCATTTTTCGGTGTCTAGAAGAGTTTCAGACGTCTTGTAGAGTGAAGGGCTGCCAAAAAGCACCCTCTTTTTAAAGAGAAATAACAAAGAAAACTTGCTTCGGAGGTTCAAATTCTCCCTCTCTACTTTTTACTGCTTTAATTTAAATTATGCAATAGATTAGGGCCATGTAGTCATCATTTTTAATTCCGCACAATAAAAAGGGAAAAAGAGTATTTTCCGGTTTATTTATAAAAAGTTGGCCTATCATAGGGAACCCGAAAGGGGCGTAGTGAAGGAGCTAATACTTCCTTTACCACGTAACTAACTCCCTTACCCAACTCTGGTTCTAATGACCAAAGTTGGTTTTCGAAAAACCAACGCCTTTTAAACCCATTTTCCGATGTTTCCGGTAAAAACATCGGTGGCGACTCCATAGAACCCAAAATAAATAAGTCCTTGGGTTAGCCCGGTTATCAGACAACCCAAGGACACCTTTCGAAGACCTCGCCCCTAGGCTAGCCCGGTTATTGGACAGCCTAAAGGCGTTGTAACCACCCATAAAAACGCAAAAACAAAAGGGTCAAAAAAACCATCGCGTCGCTCCAACCGCCTCTTTTCCAGACGGCAGCGACAGTGCGTTAAAGTAATCAAAATGCGCCATTGACCAAAATAAAAGTCAAATCCATCATCACCGATTGACTAGAAGCACAAAATAAAGTTTTATCTCATCATAATAAAGCCGTGTTTCACCAATGTTGTGCAAAAAGAAAACAAAAATCAAAAGAAGCCCATAGAAGCCAAAGGCCGAAAAGAGAGGGCAAGATACCCGGTAGGAAACCCACCAAGGGGGCTACGCAAAAGTTAGGGTAAACCTGCTAGGAAACCCGAACAACCATAAAGGGTAGCCTAGACAAAAATTAGGGTTACAAAATAAAGTCCGCTAGGTTTCCAAAGCAAGAAAAAGAAACCTAGACAAAAGTTAGGACAAAACAAAACACAACATCCTAAGCTGAAAACCCAAAGGGCGGACTAGGGAAGTCAATCAGTCATAGCAAGCGCCATAGAACAAGACGCCACTCCATAAACAAAACGTTTGTCTAAACTAGCCTAAACACTCTAACCAACCTTGGCTAGTCGTGCTTACAAAAACCATTTTTGTCAAAATAAAACAATTCTAAAACACAAGCCTTTGAATTAAATATCCTCTTCCTTCTTTTCTCTTGACCCTTACCACTACGACATTCTAGTAATTAGTAGGGAAATGTGGAGATAGTAATCAATAGGACGATCGGCATCCCCAAGGAAAGGGAGGGGCGCACTGACATGGCAAGTCACTCTACAATTAACACAATCATTCTTCGGTCATGAAAAAATCGAGACGGCAAAATTGGTACAACCTATCCCTGTCGAAGAAAGCACATAACGTCAGAAGCTCATCAGAAGCTCAAGCACATTGGTTAATCCTTTTGAAAAATTAATTGAAATAGTATTATAGGATACATGTCGCAAACATTGCATGCATATGATAAGCTCCTATCTCTCGAAAAAAAAAAGAGAAATAAAAAATGACAATAAAAAATAATGCCTGCTAGCATATTCTTAGGCAAAAGATAGGGTAGCCCGCTAGATCGAAAACCCACAAAGGGCGGTCTAGGCAAAAGTTAAGGCATTCATAAAAAAGGAAAAAGCCCGCTAGGATATCCTAGGCAAGAATTAAGGCAGCTCGCTAGACCGAAAACATCAAAAGGGTGGTCTAGGCAAAAGATAGGGCTAAACCAAAAAATGAATAAAAGAGAGGGGCCCTTCATCATAATCATAAAAATTCCAGCAGGAGAATGTCAGTCACTTTTCCAGATACATCAATCAAAAAGAATAGATTGCATTTAGGGCATCCACACACAAGTAGTCGCACAAAACGACTTTGTCAATGTCAAAAATGAAAGAAATAAAAATTACTTCAGACAAATAACAAAAAACGAAAAACATTCATGCATATAAGGAGACTAGCTCCATGTTTGTGATTTAAAACATGATCACTGAGACTGAGTCTCCAAATAATGCCCTCAAGAAAATGGAGCAAGTCGTCAATCAAGCGACTCATCAAAATAAGAAGCTTCCAGAAGCCAAACCTCCAATCATCGCCCAATAAAAGAGGGCACAATCATCAGACATCATAAAAGAAAAGCCGACGGAAAGGCTTAGTCATCCCCAAGCGGATCCTTGCCTACTCTAAAAGGCAAACAAAAAATACTCCTCACGGCTCAACATTACCACCACATGAGTCATCGAGCACACTCACCCAAAGTCTCCTCCACACTCCCCAATGGAGAATAAAGGCTTGAAGAGCCCATCATCATCAACAGTCAAAAGAGTCCAAATTATCAAGGGCTCAACAAAAGGAAAGAAGAGAAAAGAAGAGAAAAGAAAACCCTTGCATCCCCAGCGGATGTCCAAAAGGCCATGACAGAGAGGGCCGAATAAAAATCCTCAAGTGGATATCCAAAAAGTCTACAAAAAAGAATCAGAAATTCCCATTCTCCAGTGGAATAAGAGCTTCACAAGTTTAGCTCGCATCAACATCAATCAAGGAGCCAAGACTCCATCCCTAGAAAAGAAAAATCAGATCCCCAGGAAGTCAACTAATTCCCTGGTGGATCACTAAAGAAATAAAACGTCATCCCTAGTGGACCTCCCAAAAAGAAGGGAAAAAGCCTGCGTGTATAAAAGAAACTAAAAAGTAAAAAGGCGCACGCATTATAAAAAAGCCAGATTTCAAAATCGCGATAAAAAAGAATTAAATCACGAAAAAAGGCGAAATCAAATAAAAATCATTACTCCCTAAGTGGATCACCTCAGAAAAAGTAAAAATCAACCAAAAAAGAAGGAATCGGAAATTCCATTCCTCCAACAAAAACAAGAGTATCGGCAAAGCCATCTCATACCAACAACATCCAACAAGGAGTCAAAACTCCATTCCCTCAAGGGGGGGGGGCAAGTCAAAATTAGATCCCCGGGTAGGCAACCAATTCCCCGGTGGATCAATCAAAAAGAAAGATCATCCCCAGTGAGCCTACTGCAAAGGCAAAAACTTCATATTCATCCTCAGAATGTCATTTGCCTATGCATAGGCAAGACCTGGCAAGCAAGAGCCAGCATCCCCATAAGGGAATATCAACCTAGTCAGAGGCAAAACAAATGAAACCAAAAGTCTTCACTTCCGATGAAGCATCTACCTACTCAGAGGCGTTACCAGAAACTCAATGGATATCTGCCTACTCAAGAGGCGTCACTGTTGCCGCCGTCTCAAAAAGAGAGAGGGTCGGTCGGAGCGACGTGATGGTCTTTCGACTCTTCTTCTTCGATTTTCGCGTTTTTTATTGGTGGTTACAACGCCTTTAGGTTGTCCGATAACCGGGCTAACCTAGGGGCGAGGTTTTCAAAAGTATCCCTGAGTTGTCTGATAACCGGGCTAACCTAGGGATTTATTTAGTTGGGTTCTATGGAGTCGCCACCGATATTTTTACCATAAACATCGGAAAAGGGGTTTAAAAAGGCGTTGGTTTTCGAAAACCAACTTTGGTCATTAGAACCAGAGTTGGGTAAGGGAGTTAGTTACGTGTAAAGAAAGTGTTAGTTCCTTTACAACGCCCCTTTCGGGTTCCCTATGATAGGCTGGCTTATTTGAATAAATAATTAAACTGGAAAATAGCGCTTTTATCCTTTTATTATGCGGTATTTAAATTTATGACTACATGGCCCTAGCTTCTATTGCGTAATTTAAATGGCGGTAAAATAAATAGAGAGGGAGAATATGCACCTCCAAAGCAAGCTTTTATATTTCTTTAAAGAGAGGGTGCGTTTTGGCAACCCTTCACTCTACAAACTCTCAGAAAACTCCGGAAATGCGTCGGAGGGATCCTAAAGAAGATTTAGAACGCTCAAAAATGCTCCTAAAGACACTCAGAAACTCCAGAAATGCTTCAGAGGGATTCTTAGAGAGAGAAAGTCTAGAGAGAAGGGAGAGCTCTGTAGCTGTGGTGTGTGGAAATGAGGGGGGGAGAGCCCCTATTTATAGGTTTTCGTGCTATCAGGTGGCGAGACCGCCGTTCTCGTCTGACAGGGTCGAGACCGCCGTCTCATCCAACGAGACCGCCGTCTCGTCCTGTCAAAATAACGAGACCGCCGTCTCGTTCTTTGTAGGTGACGAGACCGCCGTCTCGTTAAGCAAAACGGCGGTCTCATTTTCTACGTGAGACGAGACGGCGGTCTGGGTTGTCCAGACGGCGGTCTCGTTCCTTCGAAGCGAGAAAACTTATTTTTTGGTACAGAAACTCCCTCCTATCCTAGCATGGGGCCTAATAGTCTCTCCTAATGGCTTGTTAGGCTTTTCCATCTTCAAATAGAAGGTCTTCTGGTCTTTATTTGGAGGCCGGGCAAGATTTGGGGTCTACAGCTGCCCCCCCATTACCCGTCCAGTCCACTGCTGGCCTTCTGTGTCAGGACGATCGACTGCGGGGTAAAGGAGTTGACCCTCTTGCCCGGTTGCCCTTCAGACGTCCCGTCTTGCGGCGGTTGATCTTCTGGGGAAAACTTTGGTGTACGTGCACTTCTGAGATACTACTTCTGACGTAGCCGATCCCTTCGGTGAACACGTGGTAAGACCTCAGGAACTCCTTCTGACGGAGCCGATCCTTCAGCTGATGGGTATGATCCCCCCATCAGGGTGGTAGTTGCAGTCCGTTGCGTGGGACTGGTGGTGGTGGCGGCTCATCGCTCGGGTAGCTCATGCGCCGATGTGAAACCTTAGGATGCTCCTTCCGGCGGTAGCCGATCCTTCGGCTGATGGGTATGAATTCCCCATCGGTCGGTAGTTGCAGATCCGTTGTGCGGGACTCGGATGGGTATGAACCCCCATCGGGGTGGTAGTTGTAGCCCGCTGTGCGGGATCGGATGGGTATGAACCCCCATCGTGGTGGTAGTTGCAGTCTGTTGTGCGGGATCGGATGGGTATGAACCCCCATCGTGGTGGTACAGTCCGTTGTGCGGGATCGGATGGGTATGAACCCCCATCGGCCGGTAGTTGCGGTCCGTTGTGTGGGACTCGGATGGGTATGAACCCCCATCGTGGTGGTACAGTCCGTTGTGCGGGATCGGATGGGTATGAACCCCCATCGTGGTGGTAGTGCGACTTACTGATCCGGCTCGAGCGCAGATCAGGCGCACGTCTCTGGAGAGTGCTTCTTGTGTTGAGTTGACTGCTTTTCGGATTTCTTGAATAGTCATCCGGGTCACGTCGGGGATTTTGTTGGTGTTCGTCCAGCTTGTTGATTGCTGGGGATTCTTTGTTTTTGATCTTTTGTGGTGGTCATCCGACTTCGCTGGTTGTCAGGAATTTTTTGATAAGTGCCTCTTAGGTAGGCAGGAATCCTCTAGGGATGCCTCTTAAGTAGGCGGATATCTATTGAAAATTTGTTGATTTTGATGGTGCCTCTGGGCAGGCAGATACTCCATTGAGTTTCCGGTAATGCCTCTGAGTAGGCAGATGCTTCATCGGAAGTGAAGACTTTTGGCTGCATTTGTTTTGCCTCTGACTAGGCTGATATTCCCTTATGGGGATGCTTGCTCTTGCTTGTCGAGTCTTGCCTATGCGTAGGCAAATGACATTCCGAGGATGAATCAAGTTTTGCCTTTGCAGTAGGCTCACCGGGGATGATCTTTCTCTTTTTGGTGATCCACTGGGGAATTGATTGCCTTCCCGGGGATCTAATTTTGATTTTGCCCCCTGAGGGAATGGAGTTTTGACTCCTTGTTGGATGTTGTTCGTATGAGATGGCTTTGTCGATACTCTTGTTTCATTGGGACTTCCGATTCCTTCTTTTTCGTTGATTTTCCCTTTTCTGAGGTGACCCACTTAGAAATTTTATTGATTGCCTAAAAGTTAGGATTGATTTCGCCTTTTTTCGCGATTTATCTCTTTTTTTATCGCGATTTTGAAATCTGGCTTTTTTAGGATAATGCGTAAGCCTTTTTACTTTTTAGTCTCTTTTTATTACGCTGGCTTTTTTCCTTTTTTGGAGGGTTTACTAGTGAGGAAGTTTTCTTTTTTTTTTTGGTGATCCACTAGGGAATAAAGTTTTCTTTTTTATCCATTAGGGGATTGTCGACTTCCTGGGGATCTGAATTTTCTTTTCTGGGATGGAGTCCTGACTCCTTTAATGCGAGCCGACCTTGTGAAGCTCTTATGCAACTGGGGGGATGGAGATTTCTGATTCTCTTTTTAGGAGATCCACTTGAGGATTTTTATTCGGCCTTTTCTGTCATGGCCTTTTTGTCATCTGCTGGAGATGAAGGGTTTTCTTTTCTCTTTTTTTTTTTGTTGAGCTCTTGTTGGTATGGAGATTGGACTCTTTTGACTGTTGATGATGATGGGCTCTTGAAGCCTTTATTCTCCATTGGGGAGTGTGGAGGAGACTTTGGGTGAGTGTGCTCGATGACTCATATGATGGCGATGCTGAGTCGTGAGGAGTAATTTTTGTTTTGCCTTCGGAGTAGGCAGGGATCCTCTTGGGGATAACTAAGCCTTTCCGTCGGATTTTATGATATTTGATGATTGTGCCCTCTTTTATTGAGTAGAAAAATGATGACTGGAGCTTTGGCTTCTGGAAGCTTCTTATTTCTTCTGAGCTTATTTGATGATGACAACTCGCTCTTCTTTCTTGAGAAATGTTTGAATACTTCTTATATGTGCCTTCTTTTTCTGGGTAGAAGGATGGTAGCTGGAGCTCTTGATTTTCAGAAGCTCTTATTTCGATGAGTCGCTTGATTGACGACTTGTTCCATTTTCTTGAGGGCATTATTTGGAGATTCAGTCTCAGTGATCCTGTTTTCAATCACAAACATGGAGCTAGTCTCCTTATATGTATGAATGCTTTTTGTTTTTTTGTTATTTGTCTGAAGTAATTTTTATTTCTTTTATTTTTGACATTGACAAAGTCGTTTCGTGCGACTACTTGTGTGAATGCCCTAAATGCAATCTATTCTTTTTTTATTGATGCATCTGGAAAAGTGATTGGCATTCTCCTGCTGGACTTTTTATGATTATGATGAAGGACCCCTCTCTTTTGTTCATTTTTTGGTTTAGCCCTATCTTTTGCCTAGACCGCCCTTTTTGGGGTTTTCGGTCTAGCGGGCTGCCTTAATTTTTGCCTAGGATATCTTAGCGGGCTTTTTCCTTTTTTATGAATGCCCTAACTTTTGCCTAGACCGCCCTTTGCGGGTTTTCGATCTAGCAGGCTACCCTAACTTTTGCCTAAGAATCTCCTAGCAGGCCTTATTCTTTTTATTGTTATTTTTTCTTTCTCTTCTTTTTTTTGAGAGATAGGAGCCTATCATATGCGTGCAATGTTTGCGATATGCATCCTATAATACTATTTCAATTAATTTTTCAAAAGGATTATTCAATGTGCTTTTACTTCTGATGAGCTTCTGGCGTTATGTGCTTTCGTCAACATGATAGGCTGTACCGATTTTGCCATCTTGATTTTTTTTCATGACCGAAGAATGATTGTGTTAATTGTAGAGCGACTTGCCATGTCAGTGTGCCCCTCCCTTTCCTTGGGGATGTCGATCCTCCTATTGATTACTATCTCCACATTTCCCTACTAATTATTAGAATGCTGTAGTAGTAAGGGTCAAGAGAAGAGAAAGAAGAGGATATTTAATTCAAAGGCTTGTGTTTTAGATTTGTTTTATTTTGACAAAAATGGTTTTTGTAAGCATGGCTAGCCAAGGTTGGTTAGAGTGTTTAGGCTATTTTAGACAAACGTTTTGTTTATGGAGTGGCGTCTTATTCTATGGCGCTTGTTATGACTGGTTGACTTCCCTAATCTGCCCTTTGGGTTTTCAGCTTAGGGTGTTGTGTTTTGGCCCTATCTTTTGTCTAGGTTCCTTCTTTTTGTATATTTTTGGGGAATCCTAGCGGACCTTATTTTGTAACCCTAACTTTTGCCTAGGCTACCCTTTATGGTTGTTCAGGTTTCCTAGCGGGTTTACCCTAACTTTTGCGTAGCCCCCTTTGTGGGTTTCCTACCGAGTATCTTGCCCTCTCTTTTTGGCCTTTAGCTTTTATGGGCTTCTTTTGATTTTTTTTCTTTTTGCACAACATTGGCAAAACACGACTTTACTTATGACGAGGTAAAACTTTATTTTGTGTTTCTTAGTCAATCAGTGGTGATGAGTGGTTTGACTTTTATTTTGGTCAATGGCGCATTTTGATTACTTTGACGCACTTTGAAAAATGTTTGCTTAAACATGGTTATTAATGAGGTTTAGATATGAATAGCAAGAAGAGAAGCAGATAGTAAGAATGACATTCTTGGTAATTAATAGGGAAATATGTGCCCTACAATGCTCAGGGGTCGGGCTAGCCCCGAGGAGTAATATCTAATAGTCATTGGATTTATAAACCCTAAGAATCAGAAGGAGAACACCTAATGACTAAAGTCGCTTTTGACGCTTGAACCCCTCTATATGGGAAAATCTGATTTGAGGTGCAGGGGGGAGACTTCCCTTTTCTCTATGTAGCTTGATCCTTTGCAGGGTAAAACTTCGAAGGATTGTCTTTAAAATCTGGTGGCTCCCTTATTCCTTGAGAGTTTCTAATGAGCCCTTGGTTTGGGCGATATCCATATTTTCTCATCATGTGGGTCACCTTCATATTGTTGGGGAAGTCTTTTCATATTGGCAAAAGATATTTCAATGGTTCTTTTTAGTTGCATCCATTCAAGGTAGGGCAGACGATTTGCTGATCTGAATGTCGTCTCTAGCTCAAACTGTGACCAGCTTGTCGCCTACCCTGAGTTTGTCTCTTTTGGCGGAGCGTCGTGAATTGCCTCAGCGTCGTGAATCCAAAGTCTCTTCGATTTCCTTTTTGGATTATGTTTTTCTTTATTATTTTTCCTTTATTTTTGGGAGCATTGCCTTATAGCTCCTGGGGGTGTAGATTGTTTCGCTTCTAATTCTGCCCCCTGAATGTTGGCTATGCTGGAGATATCTTCATTAATGGAAGATGTTTCTGCGTATCTCAATGGTACAATTTTATTTGATGTATGGGGTGAACGAATGTAACGACATCCTTGCCCCCTCTTCCTTATTAACTCGGATACCCAACGGTTGAGGCTTATTATCCTTCTTAGGCGGATCAACCGTTAGAGATAACTTGACGACAAAAAGGTTTGCTCTTCATCTTATTCTGATTCGCGGAAAGCACATCGACTAATCCCTTTTTTTTATTATCTTATTATTATTAAAGTGAGAATGAATGCAATTTATGAATGCAATTCATGAATGCGATAGACGGTTGAGATGATGAAAACAAACAATTTTATTTATCTCATCTAGACAGTGTACATTCCTCAATGCAATGTTTCGAAGTACATTTTAAAAGCGAAAAGCCCATAGGTTGGTTAAAATTTGTATGTATTTCCCTTTTTTTTTTTACTTCCCGTGTATGGCATGCGGATGCCCTAATCCTTTTTTCATGGTATTGAGGAATGTCCACTTTCTTCGACTGTCTATTGTTAGATGCATGCTATGAGGATGAAGTTTGGTGGATGCATGTATGCAAGTGTTTGTTTTTTCCTAAACATTATCATGTTTTATTTTCTAACATGATGTATGATAGTGTTTGGGATTTTGTATTTTTTTTTTGTATGCGAATGAGGGCATGAAGAATACCAGCCGCTTTCTAGAATGCAAAAAGATTTTTATTTATGAGATGGATATTCCTTAAGACAATGGTTTAGGTATCCTCCTTAAAGCTTACGCTTTGTGGGGTATCCTACCCACCTCGGTGTAATGGTTCCTTCCCCATCACAGAGTTGACAAGTATAATGGCAATTACCATCACACCTTAGTACACTTGTCCCTTCCTTGTCGTGAAGGTCACAAATGTGCTCGGGGCCTCTTTCGCCATTGTCTTAGGAATATCTAGTGCTCCCTAGAATGAATGCATGCACCAGTACAAAAGGGCAGTAGATGTTCAAAGTGGCATAACTTTTGACTGGTTTGTTCGATTTGGACGCACAACATGTCAAAACGAAGAGAAAAGGGTGAAGAACCAAGTTACAAATCCCCAAAGGGGATTTGGCCCAGTATTTTTCCCAAAAAACGCTCCTAAGACCCATTTTTTAGGGGTTTATTAAAATGATGCGTATGCATACTTTCCTTATGCATTTATTTTTTCTCTTGGTTTTTCCCACTTATGGCATGATGTGATATGAATGACACGACTTTGTCAACATTATTTTTATAAATGTTTTGATTTTGTTATTATTATTTTATTTATTTTGGATTTATTTTATGGCCTTTTATCTCTTCTGTCGGACTGCGTGGCTACTTAGCTTACAAAGAACCTGAAACCAGGCTAGCTAAAAGGCAGACTATCCGAGATAAAATGTGGCTTTATGCGAAAAATATTTAGCGTCCTTTATCTCTTCTGTCGGAGCTGCGTGGCTACTTAGCTTACAAAGAACCTGAAACCAAGCTAGCTAAAAGGCAGACTGTCCGAGATAAGGGCGTTTATTTGAAAAATATATTTTTTTTTTTGTAATTTTTTTTTCTGTTGTTTTGTTTATGCAACATACAAATGCAACAAACATGTGCACACACAATTCGACCATCCCCGAACAGGCGAGATTTTCATTTTAATCACGAGGTAGGGTTTTCCTGTAGAAAGTGCATTGGCGATGGTTGGTTCTAACTGTTCTCACCAGGCTAAGGCCCCCAAGGTGCCCCCATTATAGGGTCCCCACTCTCCAGCCGTCCAACCATGCTCAGCACTAAGGCCAGAGTCGGTCTTGTTGCCAAAAGAGGAAGGTTATCACCTTGAGTGGTGGTTTCCGATCACACTGGTGGGCACAAGGCCCTAACTGCAGCGAACCGTACCTGCCACCCACTCCCTATGGTTATCTCACTTGCCCCCGGGTATAGAGGGAACTGTAGTGTGCAAGGGTTTTGTGTGCAATTTATATTCTAATCAATTGCGGAAGTATAAACAAGCAACAGTTATTGAAAGCCAAACAATAAAGCATGTTATAATACAAGGTAGGGTAAAAGCGCTACTTTCTTGGTTTAATTATTTTTAAGCCAGCCCATCACTAAATGGGATCAACTCTCTAGGCTTCCCCAGTGGAGTCGCCATCTGTCGCCGCCGTCTCAAAAAGAGAGAGGGTCGGTCGGAGCGACGCGATGGTCTTTCGACTCTTCTTCTTCTTCGATTTTTGCATTTTTTATTGGTGGTTACAACGCCTTTAGGTTGTCCGATAACCGGGCTAACCTAGGGGCGAGGTTTTCAAAAGTATCCCTGAGTTGTCTGATAACCGGGCTAACCTAGGGATTTATTTAGTTGGGTTCTATGGAGTCGCCACCGATATTTTTACCATAAACATCGAAAAAGGGGTTTAAAAAGGCGTTGGTTTTCGAAAACCAACTTTGGTCATTAGAACCAGAGTTGGGTAAGGGAGTTAGTTATGTGTAAAGGAAGTGTTAGTTCCTTTACAACACCCCTTTCGGGTTCCCTATGATAGGCTGGCTTATTTGAATAAATAATTAAACTAGAAAATAACGCTTTTACCCTTTTATTATGCGGTATTTAAATTTATGACTACATGGCCCTAGCTTCTATTGCGTAATTTAAATGGCGGTAAAATAAATAGAGAGGGAGAATATGCACCTCCAAAGCAAGCTTTTATATTTCTTTAAAGAGAGGGTGCGTTTTGGCAACCCTTCACTCTACAAACTCTCAGAAAACTCCGGAAATGCGTCGGAGGGATCCTAAAGAAGATTTAGAACGCTCAAAAATGCTCCTAAAGACACTCAGAAACTCCGGAAATGCTTCGGAGGGATTCTTAGAGAGAGAAAGTCTAGAGAGAAGGGAGAGCTCTGTAGCTGTGGTGTGTGGAAATGAGGGGGGGAGAGCCCCTATTTATAGGTTTTCGCGCTGTCAGGTGGCGAGACCGCCGTTCTCGTCTGACAGGGTCGAGACCGCTGTCTCGTCCAACGAGACCGCCGTCTCGTCCTGTCAAAATAACGAGACCGCCGTCTGGGTTAACGAGACCGCCATCTCGTTCTTCGTAGGTGACGAGACCGCCGTCTCGTTAAGCGAAACGGCGGTCTCGTTTTCTACGTGAGACGAGACGGCGGTCTGGGTTGTCCAGACGGCGGTCTCGTTCCTTCGAAGCAAGAAAACTTATTTTTTGGTACAGAAACTCCCTCCTATCCTAGCATGGGGCCTAATAGTCTCTCCTAATGGCTTGTTAGGCTTGTCCATCTTCAAATAGGAGTTCTTCTGGTCTTTATTTGGAGGCCGGGCAAGATTTGGGGTCTACAGTCACCAAGATCAACAAATCCCTGGAGGATTCCTGCCTACCTAAGAGGCACTCATAAAAAATCCCCGACAACCAGCAAAGTCGGATGACCACTATCAAAAGGATCAAAACAAATAATCCCCGGCAACCAAGAAGCTGGATGAACACCAACAAAAACTCCGGCGGCCGGACGACCATTCCCAGAAAAAGACAAACCAAAAAACAAAGAGAGCATCTTAAACGCTCGGCGCATGAGCCACCCGAGCAGTAAGTCGCCACTACCACCAGTCCCACGCAGTGGACTGTACCAGCCTAATAGGGGGTTCATACCTATCAACCAGCACACAAGGAGTTCCCGATCGGCGCATGAGCCACCCGAGCAGTAAGCCGCCACCACCACCACCAGTCCCACACAACGGACTGCAACTACCAGCCTGATGGGGGGTTCATACCCATCCAGTCCCGCACAACGGACTGCAACTACCAGCCTGATGGGGGGGTTCATACCCATCCAGTCCCGCACAACGGACTGCAACTACGAGCCTGATGGGGGGTTCATACCCATCCAGTCCCTCACAACAGACTGCAACTACCAGCCTGATGGGGGGTTTTACCCATCAAACGAAGGATCGGCTACCGTTAGAAGGAGTATCCTGAGGTTTTACCACGTGTCCACCGAAGGGATCGGCTACCGTCAGAAGGAGTATCCCAGAAGTGCATGAACACCAAGTTTTCCCCAGAAGATCAACCGCCGCAAGATGGGACATCCGAAGGGTAGCCGGGCAAGAGGGTCAACTCCTGTACCTTCCTGTCAATCTGTCTGGCACAAACAGGACAAAAGCTGACTAGTCAGGTAAAGGGGGGGCAGCTGTAGACCCCAAATCTTGCCCGACCTCCAAATAAAGAGTAGGAGACCTCCTATTCGAAGATGGATGAAGCCTAATAAGCCACTAGGAGAGACTATTAGGCCCCATACTAGAATAGGAGGGATTTTCGGCACGAAAATAAGGTTTCTCGCCTTTTTGGGACGAGATCGCCGTATCAAAATTGAGACTGTCTTCTCGCCACCTGTGAATGGCGAGACAGCGGTCTCGCTTTCCCGAACGTCGGTCTCGCCACCTGCGAAGGGCGAGACGGCGGTCTCGTTTGGCGAGACAGCGGTCTCACCACCTTGGCAAGACGAGATGGCGGTCCTGATTGTCGAGACGGCGGTCTCGACCCTGTCAGACGAGACGGCAGTCTCGACCCTGTCAGACGAGACGGCAGTCTCGACCTGTCAGGCGCAAAAAACTATAAATAGGGGGCGTCATTCCCTCATTTCCACACAGAGACACAGAATTTCTCCTCCTTCTCTCTAGAAATCACCTAAGTTTCTCTCTCTAGAATCCCTCCGATGCATTTCCGCAGCTTCTGAGTGTTTCTGTGAGTGTTTTTCGGCATTTCGAGAAGTTCCCGACGCTGTGTAGAGTGAGGGGCTGCCACAAAGCACCCTTTTTTATTTTTAAAAGAATTAATATAAAAGCGTGCTTCGGTGGTTTATATTCTCCCTCTCCACTTTTATCGCTTTAATTTTAAATTATGCAATAGATACTAGGCCCATGTAGTCGTAATTTTTAATTCCGCAGAATAAAAGGGTAAAAGCGTAATTTTCATCGGTTTAAATATTTTTAAATAGCCGGCCTGTCATAGGGAACCCGAAAGTGGCGTCATAAAGGAACTAACACTTCCTTTATACGTAACTAACTCCCTTACCCAACTCTGGTTCTAACGACCAAAGTTGGTTTTTCGAAAACCAACGCCTTTTAACTCCTTTTCCGATGTTTTCGGTAAAAACATCGGTGGCGACTCCACAGAACCCTTCAAAACCAGCTTTTGGATTAGCCCGGTTATCGGACAATCCAAGAGCGCCTTTTCGAAAACCTTGCCCCTAGGTTCAGCCCGGTTATCGGACAACCTAAAGGCGTTGTAACCACCAAAACGCGAAAATCAAGAGGGTCGAAACCATCGCGTCACTCCGACCGCCTCTTTTTGACGGCGGCGACATAGCCCTATCTTTTGCCTAGAACGCCCTTTTTGAGTTTTTGATCTAGTGGGCTGCCTTAATTTTTGCCTAGGATATCTGAGGGGGCTTTTGCCTTAACTTTTTCCTAAACCGTTCTTTTGGGGTTTTTGATCTAATAGGCTACCCTAATCTTTACCTAATAATATCCTAGCAGACATTTATTCTTTTCTTATTTCTTTTATACTTCCCCTTTTTAGATGCATGCTTGATCTTTAATTAAAGGTCTTTGCGCATATTTATGATTTATCAATGAAGAGGCATTTGCATAATATTTGGTCAAGAGAAAGGAAATAAAAGGGAATTTTATTGATAAATGAGCAAAATTTTATTTCTTTCACGAAAGGATTACAAAAGGAATTTAGAAGAATGGTTGGCTAGGGTTGGCTATACTGTTTAGGCTTCAATAGTCATGTCTTTAACATCTGCCCTCCTGGTTCTCCTAATTGCTTCAGTTGACATTCCTGAGCTCAAAGTGAAGACTATACAGACTGTTTGCTTCTGGAAGAATGTTACCTTAGCCGCCTTTCGGTTTTCGATTGAGGTAACCATTGCATTTGTTTTACCTTCACTTTTTGCCTAGGACGTATCCTAGCAAGGAATACATACCCTATCTTTTTCGCACGGATGCCCTTTGTGGGTTTTCATTCCTGACGGGTCTAGAGCAATGTCTTCAAGCATAATACTTCTTCACCGCATCAGAGTTGATTGGGTGTCAAAGTTCTTCTCCATCCATATCGGTGAGAATAAGATCCCCTCCCGAGAAAGCTCGTTTGACCACAAAGGATCCTTCATAATTTGCTGTTGTTGTTGTCGTCAAAAGAGGCAGTCAGAGTAACGCGATCATTTTCTGACTTTCGACTCGCATTTTAAAAAGTGTCGTTACAACGCCTTTAGGTTGTTCGATAACCAGGCTGGACCTAAAGGCGAGGTTTTCGAAAAGGGTTCTTATGGAGTCGCCACTGATGTTTTTACCGAAAACATAAGAAAAGGAAAAAAGAAGGCATTGGTCTAAAGAACCAACTTTGGCCATTATAACCAGAGTCGGGTAAGGGAGTTAGTTACGTGTGGGGAAGGTATTAGCACCCCCACGATGCCCCTTTCGGGTTCCCTATGATGGGTCGTTTATTTCATAAATAAACTTTAAAATGACGCTTTTACGCTTTTATTTGTGGAATTAAGAAAATAGTGACTACATGGCCCTAGCAGCTAATACACGTATAAATGTAAATAGAAAGCGGTAAAAGAGAGGGAGAAAGTGTGGAAACCTTCGAAGAAAGCTTTCTTGATTAATATTCTTGGAATAGGACGCTTTTTGGCAGTCCTTCACTCTACAACGTCGATCGCTCTTTCTCGCAACACTATAAAATGCTCTCTAAGAACACTAAGAAAACTTCAAAAATGCTTCGGAGGGATTTAGGAGAAGAATTTGAAGAAATGGTAGAAGGGAAAGTTGAAGAACTTTGTGAAAAGAAGGGGAGAGTGCCCTCCTTTTATAGGGATTCGCACCTATCAGGTTGAGACGGTCGTCTCGCCTGACATGGTCGAGACCGCTATCTCGCCAAACGGGACGGCGGTCTTGCCTTTGACAAATGGCGAGACGACTGTCTCGCTAATCGTGATGGCGATATCGATTTGCCAAATGGCGAGAAGGCTGTCTCACTAAACGGGAAGGCGGTCTCGCCATGGCAAGTGGCGAGACGGCCATCTCGCCCTTTGCTGATGGCGAGATGACGGTCTCGCTAAGCGAGACGATGGTCTCGACCTTTCAAGTGGAATTCCTTATTTTTTTCTGTAAAAAAAACTTCCTATTCTAATATGGGGCCTATTAGTCTATCCTAGGGACTGTAGACCTCAAATCTTGCCCAACCTCCAAATAAAGAGAAGAAGACCTCCTATTCGAAGATGGACGAAGCCTAACAAGCCATTAGGAGAGACTATTAGGCCCCATACTAGGATAGGAGGGGTTTTTTGTACAAAAAATAAGTTTTCTCACCTTTTTAGGACGAGACCGCTGTCTCGAAATCGAGACCACCGTCTCGTCTCAGGCAAGTGGCGAGACCGCCGTCTCGTTTGACGAGACGGCGGTCTCTCTACCTGCAAATGGCGAGACAGCGGTCTCGCTTTCCCAGACGGCGGTCTCGCCACCTGCGAAGGACGAGACGGCGGTCTCGTTTGGCGAGACGGCGGTCTCGACCCTATCAGAAAAGAACGGCGGTCTCGCCACTGCCAGGCGCGAAAACCTATAAATAGGGGCCTCCCCCCCCTCATTTCCACACACCACACAACTTTTGCTCTCCCTTCTCTCTAAAACTTCTCTCTAGAATCCCTCCGACACATTTCCGGAGCTTCTGAGTGCCTTTGTGAGCGTTTTTCGGCGTCTAGAAAAGTTTCCAGCGTCGTGTAGAGTGAAGGGCTGCCAAAAAGCACCCATTTCCTTTAAAAGAAATAAAAAGAAAGCTTGCTTCGGAGGTTTAAATTCTCCCTCTCTACTTTTACTGCTTTAATTTTAGATTATGCAATAGATTAGGGCCATGTAGTCATAATTTTAAATTCTGCAAAATAAAAAGGGCAAAAGCGTGTTTTTCCGGTTTATTTATTAATAAAATAGTTGGCTTATCATAGGGAACCCGAAAGGGGCGTAGTGAAGGAACTAATACTTCCTTTACACGTAACTAACTCCCTTACCCAACTCTGGTTCTAATGACCAAAGTTGGTTTTCAAAAACCAACGCCTTTTAAAACCCCTTTTCCGATGTTTCCGGTAAAAACATTGGTGGCGACTCCACATAACCCTTCAAAAATTAGTCCTTGGGTTAGCCCGGTTATCGGAAAACCCAAGGACAACATTTCGAAAACCTCGCCCCTAGGTTAGCCCGGTTATCGGACAACCTAAAGGCGTTGTAACCACCCATAAAAAACGCAAAAACAAGAGGGTCGAACCCATCGCGTCGCTCCGACCGCCATCTCTTTTTTGACGGCGGTGACAGGAACCTTTTAGGACTTGCCCATCTTCGAATTGGAGGTCTTCTGCTCTTTATTTTGAGGTCGGGCAAGATTTGGGGTCTACAGTTGCCCCCCCTTCACCTCACTAGCCGACTGTTGGTATGTTATGCCAAAAAGATCGACTAGAGGGTGAAGGAGTTAACCCTCTTGCCCGGCTGTCCTTCGGATGCTCCGTCCTGTGGTGGCCGACCCTCTAGACAAAAAATGTGTGTGTGCACCTCTAGGATGCTCCTTCATGCGGTAGCTGACCCCTTTGGTTGACACGTGGTACAACCTCAGGATGATGCTTCTTGTGGTAGTCGACCCTTCGGTTGATGAGTATGAACCCCCATCCGGTTGGTTGTAGCTTCGGGATGCTCCTTCTTGCAGTAGCCGACCCCTTAGCTGACAAGTGGTAGAACCTCAGGAAGCTCCTTCTTGCGGTAGCCGACCCTTTGGTTGATGAGTATAAACCCCCATCCGGTTAGTAGTATTTAAATCCATCATTTGTAGGACTGGATGAGTATAAACTCTTCATCAGGCTAGTATGGTCCACTTCATAGGATCGACTGCGACTTATTGCTCTGGCTCATGCGCAAGTTGATGGGTATGAACCCCCCATCTGGTTGGTGCAGTCCACTTCGTAGGATTGGTGGTGGTGGCTGCTTACTGCTCTAGCTCATGCGCTGATTAATGAGAAATGCTCTCTTGCTTTGATGAATGTTTTTGGTGAAGTCGGTGAAGTCCTCTGGTGTACCGGGGATGTTTTTGAGTGGGCGGGTGCTTTATTTGGAGGCTTGTTTTTGAGTGCTTCCTGTTTTCAAACGCAAGCACAGAGCTAGTCCCCTTACATGAATGCTTTTTGTTATTTTCCTGAAGCGGTTCTTTATGTTTTTTCGATTTTGACAAAGTCGTCTGGTACGACTATTTGTGTGTGTCGCCGCCTCCCCGAAAGCGGGGGCGCGGTTGGAGCGACGCGATGGTTTTTCGACTCTCTTGATTTTTCGCGTTTTTTATGGGTGGTTACAACGCCTTTAGGTTGTCCGATAACCGGGCTAACCTAGGGGCGAGGTTTTCAAAAGTATCCCTGAGTTGTCCGATAACCAGGCTAACCCAGGGATTTATTTAGTTGGGTTCTATGGAGTCGCCACCGATATTTTTACCATAAACATCGGAAAAGGGGTTTAAAAAGGCGTTGGTTTTCGAAAACCAACTTTGGTCATTAGAACCAGAGTTGGGTAAGGGAGTTAGTTACGTGTAAAGGAAGTGTTAGTTCCTTTACGACGCCCCTTTCGGGTTCCCTATGATAGGCTGGCTAATTTGAATAAATAATTAAACTGGAAAATAGCGCTTTTACCCTTTTATTATGCGGAATTTAAATATATGACTACATGGCCCTAACTTTTATTGCGTAATTTAAATAGCAGTAAAAAATAGAGAGTGAGGATATGCACCTCCAAAGCAAGCTTTATATATTAAAAAGAGAGGGTGCGTTTTGACAACCCTTCACTCTACAACTCTTAGAAACTCCGGAAATGCCTCGGAGGGATTCTAACGAAAATTTAGAGCGCTCAGTTTATGCCTAAAGACACTCAGAAACTCTGGAAATGCCTCGGAGGGATTCTTAGAGAGAGAAATTCTAGAGAGAAGGGAGAGCTCTTGCTGCTGGGTGTGTGAAAAGGGAGAAATGACGCCCCTATTTATAGTTTTTCGCGCCTGACAGGTCGAGACCGCCGTCTCCTCTGACAGGGTCGAGACCGCCGTCTGGAAAGTCCAGATCGCCGTCTCGTTCGAGGCAGAGGGTCGAGACCACCGTCTGGAAAATCCAGACCGCCGTCTCGTCCTGGCGCTGAGACGAGACGACGGTCTGGTATTTCCAGACGGCGGTCTCGTCCCTTCAGGGCGAGAAACTTTATTTTCGGGCCAAAAAAACCTTCCTATCCTGGTACGGGAGCCTAATAGTCTCTCCTAATGGCTTGTTAGGCTTCGGTCGTCTTCAAATAGGAAGCTTTCTGACTTTATTCTGAGGTCGGGCAAGATTTGGGGTCTACAGCTGCCCCCCCTTTTCCCGACCAGTCGACTGCTAGCCTTTTGTGCTGAGGTGATCGACTGGAGGGTAAAGGAGTTGACCCTCTTGCCCGGTTTCCCTTCGGATACTCCGTCTTTGCGGTGGAAGATCCTCTGGGGAGATGTTGCATTGTGCGCCTCCGGGATGCTCCTTTGATGCGGTAGCTGACCCCTTCGGCTGATGAGTGTGAACCCCCATCTGGTTTGACAAGTATGAACCCTCGCCTGGTAAGCCCCCTTCTGTAAGGCCTGATGAGTACACACCCCCATCTGGTGTTTGACGAGTATGAACCCCCGTCTGGTAAGCCCTCTTCTGTAAGGCCCGATGAGTACGCACCCCCATCTGGTGTTAAGCCACCGGATGCTCCATCTTGCGGTAGCTGATCCTTTGGCCGTGGTGGCGGCTTACTGATTCTGACCATGCGCCGGATCACTGGGGAGTAATTTCTGTGTTTGGGTAATTGTGGTTGGACCTTTCTGGAATGGTCATCCTGGTTGCCGAAAATCTGGTTTGCCGTTCATCTAGCTTCATTGGTTGCTGGGGATTTTTGCTTTTGATTTTTGTGGTGGTTATCTGACTCTTGCTGGTTAGTCGGGTCTTCTCTTTGTGTTTGACTTTTGCTTGGTAGTCGGTATTTTGTTGGTCAAAGTAGTTGTTTTAATCCTTCCTTTTTCTCGCGATTTTATTTCTTTTTTCTCACGATTTTGGATTCTGGCTTTTTATTGAGCATGTGCCCTTTTTTCTTTTTTAAGCTTCTTTTTGTTTTTGTTATACTGGCTTTTGTAAAAGAAGGCAAAAGGTTGGCGAAGTCATACCGGGATACCTTTTTTGGTTTTTCATGAATGCAAGCATGAGGCTAAATGCTTTTTATTTGCCTACAGTATTTTTGTTTTACTTTTGACAAAGTTATTTTTGTGCGACTACTCGTGTATGGATGCTGTTGATGCAAATTTATTTGAGGACATTTTAGAAAGTGACCAGTACTTTCCTTCTTTTTTGTTCTCTCGTGATTATTCTTTTTGCACTTTTTGTTTTAACCCTATCTTTTGCCTAGACCGCCCTTTGCGGGTTTTCGATCTAGCGGGTTTTAATTCTTTGTGTGAGACATTTTGATGAGCTTTTTCCTTTTTGCGAAAGCCTTATCTTTTGCCTAGACCGCCCTTTGCGGGTTTTCGATCTAGCAGGCTACCCTGTACTTTTTACTTGGGACGACCCTGGTTGGTGATGTGCGTCTTTTGTTTTTATGCTTTCTCAAATTGCTTGTTTTATGCATGCTCATAATTCGTTAATACAGAGGCATTTACGCAAGTAGGTAAAGAGAAGAAAAGACAATTTTATTGATATAGATGGTTTTATTTTTACATGGGGGGTTTACAATAGAATTTGTAAGCATGGCTGGCCAAGGTTGGCTAAACTGTATGAGGGTGCCACAATTATGTATGTGATCTTTGTTTCCCTATTTCTCCTGGTTCCTTTAGTCGAGATGCCCGAGTCCGGCGTGAAGACTATGCGAAGTCTGCTTGCTATTGGGGAAGTATTACCTTAGTCGCCTTTGCGGTTTTCGGCTAAGGTAATCATTGCTCTCTTTCATCTTTTTTTTTTTTTTTTTTTTTTGCACCTCTACTTTTTGCCTAGGACGTATCCTAGCGAGGTATATAGGTCCTATCTTTTGTCCAGGACGCTCTTTGTGAGTTTTCATCCTGACGGGTCATGAGCAATGTTTTTTAGGCGTAGTATTTTTTC
Organism: Sphenostylis stenocarpa; assembly: GCA_963425845.1. Classification (NCBI taxonomy): domain Eukaryota; kingdom Viridiplantae; phylum Streptophyta; class Magnoliopsida; order Fabales; family Fabaceae; genus Sphenostylis; species Sphenostylis stenocarpa. Next base: position 29,789,768 of record OY731402.1, on the reverse strand, counting down.
ACCGCATCTGAGTTGATAGGATATCGGAGCTCTTCTCCATCCATGTTGGTGAGGATAAGGGCTCCGCCTGAGAAGGCTCGTTTGACCACAAATGGTCCTTCGTAATTGGCTGCCCATTTCCCCACTTTGTCTTTCTGGGCTGGGAGTAGTTTCTTTACTACTAGATCTCCTTCTTGGAAAGTGCGGGGATTGACCTTCTTGTCGTAGGCCTTCTTGATTTTCCGCTGATAAGCTTGCCCCCGACATATGGCGTCCAGTCGTTTTTCTTCTATTAGGTTCAACTGATCATACCGGTTCTGGACCCATTCAGCTTCGGTCAATTTGGCTTCCATGACAACTCGCAGAGAGGGTATTTCGACTTCTACTGGTAGCACGACCTCCATTCCGTATACGAGGGAAAACGGGGTAGCCCCTGTGGAGGTCCGTATCGACGTTCGGTAACCATGCAAGGCAAAAGGAAGCATTTCATGCCAGTCTTTATAGGTGACCACCATTTTCTGAATGATTTTCTTGATATTTTTGTTGGCTGCCTCTACTGCACCGTTCATCTTTGGTCGGTACGGAGAGGAATTGTGGTGTTGGATTTTGAAGTCTTGACATAATTCCTCCATCATTTTATTGTTGAGGTTGGTCCCATTATCAGTAATGAGCTTATGAGGGACGCCATACCGACATATAATGTTTTTCTTGATGAAGGTGGTCACCACTTTCCGAGTTACATGCGCATATGACGCTGCCTCAACCCACTTGGTGAAATAGTCAATTGCTACCAATATGAAGCGATGGCCGTTAGATGCTTTGGGTTCGATGGGTCCGATGACATCCATGCCCCACATGGAAAATGGCCATGGTGTAGCCATGTTGCTGAGAGGTGCGGGCGGCACATGAATGTTATCGGCGTATACTTGGCACTTATGGCATTTCTTGGCATATTCGTGACAATCAGCTTCCATCGTAGACCAATAGTACCCTGCCCTGAGGATTTTCTTTGCCATGACATGCCCGGGTGCGTGGGTTCCAAAAGTCCCTTTGTGGATTTCTTTTATCAATGTTTGGACTTCTTCTGGGTCCACACACCTTAGGAGGGTGGAATCGGGGCTCTTTTTGTAGAGGGTTCCTTCAATCAACGTGAACCCTACGGCCCTTTTGCGAATGGTCCGCTTGTCATTGTCATTGATTCCCTCGGGATATTCGCCCTTCATGAGGTACTGCTTGATGTCATGGTACCAGGGGTTTTGATTGCGCTCGTCATTTACTGCCATGCAGAAAGCTTGTTTATCATGCGGTTTAATTTGGATGATTGGCATCTCATGCTCCTGGTCCAGGGCAAACATGGATGATAGAGTGGCGAGGGCGTCGACAATCTGATTATCCTCCCTAGGGATGTACTAGAAGGTGACGCTTTCCATTCTTGAGACTAGCTCATGGATGTACTCTAGATATGGGATTAGTTTGGCGTTTCGGGTTTCCCATTCACCTCTAAGTTGGTAGATGACGAGGGATGAATCACCGAATATTTTGAGCTTAGTGACCCCATGATCTAGAGCTGCTCAGATTCCTAGCGCACATGCTTCGTATTCGGCCATATTGTTGGTGCAATCAAAATTAAGCCTGGCCGTTACAGGAATGTGTTTCTTTTCGGGGGATATCAAAATAGCTCCTACCCCGTGTCCAAGCATGTTGGAAGCCCCATCGAAGAACATGGTCCACATCTCTTCTTTGGTCTCTTCGTGTTCGATGTGCATGATGTGCTCATCGGGGAAGTCATCCTGTAAAGATTGGTATTCATCTGTGGATCCATGAGCTAGATAATCCGCTAGGGGACTTCCTTTAATAGCTTTCTGGGTGACATGGATAATGTCAAATTCTGAGAGGAGAACTTGCCACCTAGCTATTCTTCCAGTCAAAATGGGCTTCTCGAAGAGGTATTTGATCGGGTCCATTTTAGAGACCAACCATGTCGTATGTCGAGCCATATACTGTCTAAGACGTTGAGTGACCCATACCAATGCGCAACAAGTTTTTTCGAATGGCGTGTAACGGGTTTCGTAGTCTGAGAATTTCTTGCTGAGATAGTAAATGGCTCGTTCCTTTTTTCTGGTTTCATCATGCTGACCAAGCACACATCCCATTGACTCTTCGAGAACTGACAAATATAGGATTAGAGGTCTCCCTTCAACGGGTGGTACCAATACTGGTGGATGGGTTAAACAAGCTTTGATTTTTTCAAATGCCTGTTGGCATTCTTCGTTCCACACCGTTGGCTGGTTTTTGCGCAACAGCTTAAAGATGGGGATACATTTATCTGTTAACTGTGCGATGAAACGGGCAATGTAGTTTATCCGGCCCAGAAAACCTCTGACCTCCTTTTCTGTTTTTGGCGGAGGCATTTCCAAGATTGCCTTGGTTTTGTTGGGGTCCACCTCGATTCCTTTTTCACTGACAATGAACCCTAAGAGTTTTCCTGATCGTACTCCGAAAGTACATTTTGCCGGGTTTAGTTTAAGTTGATACTTCCGAAGCTGATCGAAAAGTTTTCGGAGATATTGAATGTGGTCCATTTCATTTCTGGACTTGGCTATCATGTCGTCCACATATACTTCTATTTCCTTGTGGATCATGTCGTGGAATAGTGTGACCATAGCCCTTTGATAGGTTGCCCCCGCATTTTTCAGCCCAAAAGCATCACTCGGTAGCAAAAGTTACCCCATGGTGTAATGAAAGAGGTTTTTTCTCTATCTTCAACGGCCAATTTGATCTGGTTGTACCCCGCATACCCGTCCATGAAGGAATACAACGTGTTGGTAGCGGTATGGTCTACCAGCGTGTCTATATGTAGTAGGGGAAAGTCGTCCTTTGGACTTGCTCGATTGAGGTCCCTATAATCCACGCAAACTCTGACCTTCCCGGTCTTTTTGATGACGGGTACTATGTTGGCCAACCACTCTGGGTATTTAGAAACTACCAGGAAATTGGCATCCAGCTGCCTTTGCATCTCCTCCTTTATCATTAAGGACCAGTCGGGTTTAATTCTCCTGAGCTTTTGCTTTACAGGTCGGCACCCCTCTTTCAACGGCAATTTGTGTTCCACGATACTCGTGTCAAGCCCTGGCATGTCATGGTATGACCAAGCAAATACATCTATATATTCTTTCAGAAGCAGTATTAACCCCTTTTTCATGTCACTTTCCATTTGGGTGCCGATGTTCACCTTTTTCTCCTCATCCTTTTTTCCCAGATTAACAATTTCTATTTCCTCCTGATGTGGTTGTATGATGCGTGTTTCCTTTTCCAGCATCCTTTGCATGTCCGGAGAAATGGTCTCCTGCTCACTGTAGGACTCAATCCATTCGTCTTCCGTTTCCAGAGTCCACAGAGATTCATCAATCATAGACATGATGCGTTTTAGGTTTTGTTTTAGTCATAGATTTTATTATTCATTTTATTTTTGAAGGAATAATAAATAGAAGAGAGAAAATAATGAATATGACGAAAGAATGCCTCGTATATTAATGAAAATGAGGATGTATGTACAAGCCCTTTTAATCAAAATTCCTGCGGCTACGGGCGGGGACCGCAGGAGATATAGAAAAAGCTTAAAAATGAAACAAAAGACCCTAGGGCTGATCCTCCCGGTCCTCCCTCTCTGCTACTCTGGCTTTGACAGAGGCTTGTCATCCGTGCTGGAAGCAGAGGCATCAAAGGTTATCCAACCAGCGTCAATTAATTCTTGGACCTTATACTTCAAGGTCAAGCAGTTGTCGGTTGAATGCCCTGGTGCATCCGAGTGGTAGCTACATTTTTCATTGGGCTTGTACCACTCGGGATAGGGAGGCTCTAGCTGCTTCTTGGGAGGAACGCGGGCCAGGAGGCTGGCTTCCAACAGCTGGGGCAGCAGCTTTGCATAGGAGGTGGGGATAGGCGTGAACTTCCTCTCCTTCTTTCTTGGCTGCCGCTCTGCCTGAGGCGTGGAGGGAGGGGTTGTGAAATTGATGGCGTGCACGGCTTCTTCCTTCTTCTTAAAGGGTTTCTTGAATGATGTGCTGGAAGAGGAAGGTCGCGCTATTTTGCCACTCTTCAGCCCTTGCTCCACTCTTTCTCCCACAGTGACTATGTCCGAGAAAAGGTTGGAGGTACTGGCTATCGCCTTATCGTAGTATGCTCCAGTCAGTGAGTCTATGAACATAGCCACTGTCTCCTTGTCCGTTAGTGGGGGCTCTATTTGGGCAGCCAATTCCCTCCATCTCTGGGCGTATGCTTTGAAGGCCTCGTCGTTGAAAGAATTAATGGTTGAGTTCAAGAGGGGGGGTGAATTGAACTTTAAAACTTTTTCGAAAATCTTACTTTCTTTTGGAAGAATGAGTTATCTTTATTCAATCTTTGCAAAGGTAATTTGATTTAAACACAACACAATTAAAGACAGAAATTAAAAGAGATGAAAGAAGAATATTAACACACAAGTTTATACTGGTTCACTCTAATCCAGAGCTACATCCAGTTCTTGACAAACCAGTCAAGTTCCACTAATACCAAGTGAAAATTACAACCAGTAGATACTCACCAATCTACCCCAAGAACTATCTTGCAAAACCCACAAGACAGAATCTTGAAAACCACCCAGTAACCAAATCCAGTTACTGTACCAAGTGCAGATTACAATCCAACCTGCACAATCAAACTTTACAAAAGAATATGAAAAGAAAAAACCTGGACTTGAAGTTTCTAATTGTCCAGAACCAATTCTATCAGCACTTTCTCTCTTTGAATGACCACAATTCTGATCACAGCACCTTATGATATGAAAAAGATTCTTGAATGCAGAGAAAGTCACGTATGAAAGTTTCACAGATTGATTTCACAAGTTTTCTCAAGTAGTGTGTTGTATTGTATATTCAAAAGATAGATCAAATCTGTATATATAGAGTAAATCAGAAAAACAGAACGTTTCATCTGTTAAAAACTGTTTTAGAGAGTCGAAAGATAAGTTGGTTAGCAGTAAAACAGGTTTAGAAGAGACTCTGATCGATTAAAACAAAAGTATGATCGATTAGACTGAGTTATGATCGATCAGAATAAAACTATGATCGATCAGAATGAGTTATGATCGATTAGAACAAAACTATGATCGATCAGAGTATTATTTCAATCGATTAAAAGATCGATTCAATCGATTGATTTCATTTAAAGTTCCATTTAATCGATTAAGGCATCGATTCAATCGATTGATTTCATTTAAAGTTCCATTTAATCGATTGATTCGAGTTTTAATGGATTAAAACAACTTAATGAAAAATGACAGCTCTCTGTTTCAATCGATTGAAAATCATTTCAACAGATTAAATTCCTGCAAACACTTAGTTAAAAAAAATCTCTCTGTTTCAACAGATTGAAAAATATTTCAACAGATTGATTTTCTAAAAACTCTTAGACTGAAAAAGGTCTTTCTGTTTCAACAGATTTAAAATCATTTCAACAGATTGAAAATGCGAAACTTGATATTGAAAATTCATTGAGTTATTTTAACTTGTTGATTCTGTGAATCAATCAATTTAATTTTCGATTATGTATGACCATTTATTATGATAAGAGATTTTAACAGATTGAAAATCCTTTTCAACAGATTGAAAAAAAACTTAGTTTATTCTTTTAATATTTAAACGTAAGTTTTTCATGCAGAAAAATGATTTTCAATGAGATGCAACATTTTAAGGTGCTTATCACAAAATATAATGGCCTATCAAGAGATTAAGTGCTTAAACTTAAAAACCTAATCATCTACACACCCACAACCTAAGTTATATCTATGTCTTCATCAAATCCACCAAGTGCTTCAATCTCCCCCTATTTGATGGAGACAAATAACCACTGCACCTGCAAAACAAGAATAACAGACCAGAGACATATATTTTGTGGTGTGTGTGTAGTGACAGTTTTAAGCAAAATACTTCTCCCCCTATTTGACTGCATCAAATAGATTGTTTTAGTTACAGTCCAATGGGGCCACGTGGGTACCCCAAATATAAACCAGAACATTAAAAAAAAATGAAAAGAAAACAGAATAACAGAAACATAGAAAATCTTCATTCGTCCCCGGGGCCTTGATTGAATTGCAGTTCCACAATCCTGTTGTAAATATCTTCTAGTTGATTATCAATATGCTGGAACCTTGCAATGAAATTTTCATCCAAATAATGCTGCCGAGCCCTCAGAGCAGCAGTCATCTCCATATGCCTCCTTTGGTCAGTTTGCAGTTCGCTCATTTGATGTAACATTGTTCTTTCGAACTGAGACAGAGGAGTGCCACGGTCAGGCGGTGGATTGTATGGAATCATCTCCATTGGGTTCACTTCTTCCATTGGATCAGACGAACGTGCTGCAGAAGTTCCAGGAATATTATCAGTGTTGATTCCTTCCTCTTGCTCTTCTTCTTCACTTTCTTCACTTCTCCCAGCATCTTCTTTCGAGATCCATTCACCATCAACTTTAATAAATCCCATTTTGTGAAGAACGGAATTGTTTATTTCATTTGTTGGTCGGACGGTTTCAACAAGTTCTCCTTCAACATCAACACCAAAATGTGTTAAAAATTTAGAAATCAGAATAGCATAGGGATACCTGAAGTCACTAAGTCTCTTGGCTTTGATCATGTGATCCTTGATGACAAAGACCCAGTTCACACGTATTCTGTGATGAATGCAGTACATCAGAACTAAATCTCCTTCATTTAGCACCGCATGATTGCTCCCCCTGGGTGTAAGCTGCCAAGAAACGATGAAAGCGAGAATCCTTTCTTCCAGTTTCAACTTCCCAGTGTTGAATGAACTTACAGAATCATGCCTATTCTTCAGGCAAGAGCGGAAATACTGAACTTTATTAAATTCTTCAACATCCGAAGTACACCCTTTGGTGACTTTCACACCTACATCTTTTATTCCAGCAACTTCCTTCCAGACATTAGGTGTTATCTCAATGTCTACTCCTTTAACTTGGGTTGTCAAAGTGGAACCTTCAAAGGATAAATTTGTGAAGAAAACTTTAATTAAGTCAGGGTAAATCCTACCATTCAACTCCAGAAACGTCTGAAGTTTTTGATGTTGCAGTAACTTCCGAATGCCTCTGAATCCTTCGGCATCAAACCAAGAGAACTTTAACATTTTTGGAATGTTGACTTGCTTCCTGCTTAATTCATGGATAAACAAATCCATTTTCTCTTGGTCCCCATTGAACCAAGTTTCAATCCTTCCTCCAACATTCTGTTCTTGCCTTGCCGTAGAGGACTCGCCTCTGCTGGACTTCTTCCTACCAGACTTTGTGCGCTTGAACATATTTGATTTTTGGAATGAACAGAACAGAGAAGAACCGAGAAAAGAGAAGCTCAAAGAAGAAAATAATACTATAGGAATGAGAATACACAATCTTTATTAGCTTAAAAAAAATTTTGTCTTTACTGATTTATTGTTTCTGTGCAGTGATGATAAAGAGGAGAGAGAATTGCTACTGTACACTTTAATTACCCACACATCTGATATCCAATCAGAGTCATTCAACTTTTATTGGATATCTTTGATATTTAAGAGAGTAGTTGAAGTTTATCTTGTTGTAAATGCTTTCAGTTTACTCTGCAAAAATCGGTTAGAGACAAAGTACATACAACTAGCCCTAGAAGAAAAATAATCAATTGATATTTCGTGAAACTAACTGATTTTGTAATCGTAGATACTTATAAGTGAAATACACCGATTGAATCAAAAATTAAATCGATTATTTTGTAAAAGAAAATTATTCAGAGTACCATTAGTGAATTCAATCGATTGAATCGAAGATTTAATCGATTGATTTACAGAAGAAAATGTGCAGAGCAACAAGATTAATGAAATAAATCGATTAAAAACTTATTTAATCGATTGAACTACTAACACATCAATATCAGTGAGTAAGAATCAGAAAATCAACAGATTATTTCACAATTTCAATCGATTGAAACAAATAATATCAAGTTATTCATGCAATTATTAATCGATTGAACTTGTTATCAGCCTGTTAAAAAGCATACAATCACTGTAACGAATTAGTTATGCAATACTAGATATATCTAGAATTCCTAATTCAGTCCTAAGCATATTAAGTCTATCTCTAGGAAGTGGTTTAGTGAATAAATCAGCTAACTGTTTTTCAGATTCAACGAATAAAATCTCACAGTCACCCCTAGATACGTGTTCTCTAATAAAGTGATGTCTAATTTCAATATGCTTAGTTCTAGAGTGTTGAATAGGATTCTTAGTTAAGTTTATTGCACTAGTATTGTCACAAACCAGAGGTACCTTGTTTAGAGTCACTCCATAATCTGTTAGTTGTTGCTTGAGGTAAATGCTTTGAGCACAACAGCTCCCAGCTGCAATGTATTCAGCTTCTGCAGTTGACAGAGCAACACATGCTTGCTTTTTGCTGTGCCACGATATAAGACTGCTCCCAAGTAGATGACAAGTACCAGAGGTACTTTTTCTGTCCAATCTACATCCTGCAAAGTCAGAATCAGAAAATCCAACAAGTTTAAGGGATGCACCCTCAGGATACCATAGTCCAACATTAACTGTTCCCTTGAGGTATTTCAGAATCCTTTTGGCAGCGGTAAGATGAGATTCCTTTGGATTTGCCTGAAATCTTGCACAAAGACACACACTAAACATAATGTCAGGTCTACTAGCAGTTAGATACAGTAGTGAACCAATCAAACCTCTATATTTAGTTTGATCAACAGGTTTTCCTTTTTCATCTAAGTCTAGACAACAGTTAGTAGACATGGGTGTAGATGACACCTTGCAGTTTTGCATATCAAATTTCTTTAACAATTCATTGCAGTATTTAGATTGACTAAGAAAAATGCCATTTCTTAATTGTTTAACCTGGAGACCAAGGAAGAAATTTAATTCTCCCATCATGGATATTTCAAATTCACTTTGCATTTATTTTACAAACTTATTACACATGACATTATTAGTGGAACCGAAAATGATATCATCCACATACACCTGCACCAGAATAATGTCAGTTCCAGATTTCTTAATGAACAGAGTTTTATCAACCTCACCTCGCTTGTACCCTTGATCAATTAGGAAGTTACTTAACCTCTCATACCATTGTCTAGGTGCTTGCTTTAAACCATAAAGGGCCTTTTTTAATTTGTAGACATGGTCAGGATGCTTGTGATCTTCAAACCCTGGAGGTTGAGAACCATATACTTCTTCATTGATGAGTCCATTCAGAAAGGCACTCTTTACATCCATCTGTAGTAATCTGAAACCACTTAAACAGGCATAAGCTAATAATAATCTAACAGCTTCAAGTCTAGCTACAGGTGCAAAGGTTTCATCAAAATCAATACCCTTTTGTTGGTTATACCCTTTGGCTACCAATCTAGCTTTATTTCTAGTAATAATGCCGTGTTCATCTAGCTTGTTTTTGAATACCCACTTAGTACCAATTACATTGATATCTTTGATTTTAGGAACTAATTCCCACACTTTATTTCTTTCAAATTGATTAAGCTCATCATGCATGGCACTAACCCAGTATTCATCATTTAATGCTTCTTTAACTGTCTTAGGCTCTATTTGTGAAATGAATGCCATATGATTACAGAATTGATTAAGAGAATGTCTAGTAGATACTCCCTTATTAATTTGCCCGATGACATTGTCTAGAGAGAGATTTCTTGGGACAATCCACTCTTTAGGAAGCTCTTCCAGAACATCTTCTTCCTGTTCTTCAGTAATTGTTGGTGGATCAGCTTTTGCAGGGTCTACTGATGGATCATCTTCTTCAACAGTACGCTGATCTGTGTTACTGGCATGTTTCAACTGATAAGAATTATCAGTTAAATCTTCTTCATCTGCAGTACCTGTTGTTTTATTCTGCACTACTCGAGGAGACTCATTAAACACAACATGTACTGATTCTTCAACAGATTTAAGTCTTAAATTGTAAACTCTATATGCATGACCGTGAGTTGAGTAACCAAGAAAAATTCCTTTATCAGATTTTTCATCAAACTTGCCAATATTTTCTTTCCCATTGTTTAAAACGAAACATGTACATCCAAAAACTCTGAAATAGTTTAAGTTGGGTTTTCTTCCTTTGTACAGTTCATATGGGGTTTTCTTAAGCATGGGTCTAATCAAGACTCTATTCAAAACATGACAAGCAGTGTTTACTGCATCTGCCCAAAAGTATTTAGGTAAAGAATTTTCACACAACATTGTTCTAGCAAGTTCTACAATAGATCTGTTCTTTCTTTCCACAACACCGTTCTATTGAGGAGTTCTTGGAGCAGAAAAATTGTGTTTTATGCCAAACTTTTCACAAAATGATTCAAACTTTTCATTTACAAATTCTCCACCATTGTCACTTTGAATTGATGTAATAAAATACCCTTTTTCATTGTGTAAAACCTTGGCAAGCTTTTTGAAAGATTTGTAAGAATCAGATTTGGCTTTAAGAAAAATAGTCCAGGTAAATCTGGAAAAGTCATCAACAATTACCATGATATAAAGATTACCACCTAGGCTTTTATTCCTTGAAGGACCAACCAAATCCATGTGAAGCAGTTCCAAAGGTTTAGAAGTTGAAACAATATTTTTGTTTGAAAAAGATTTTCTAGTTTGTTTGCCTTTCAAACAAGCTTCACAGATTTTGTCTTTCAAGATCTGAAGCTTAGGCAGCCCAGAAACTAATTCTTTTGAAATCAGTTTGTCAAGATGGTTAAGATGTATATGAGCAAGTCTTCTATGCCACAACCAAGATTCTTCTTCTTTAGTAAGAAGACAACTTTGAGATGATATAGACTGTTTGATATCTAACATGTATATATTGTTTAACCTCTTACCTACCAACATTACCGTATCAGATTCTGGCTCACAGATAAGGCACTTTTCTGGTTTGAAAATGACTTTGTGACCAAGATCACATAACTGACTTATGCTTATCAGATTGTGCTTGAGACCTTCAACCAGAAGAACATTGTGAATGATTACTGATTCACCATCACCAATATCTCCAGAACCTAGAATTCTTCCTCTGTTGTTGTCTCCATAAGTCACATGACCTCCATTCTTCAATTTCAGCTTCTGGAATTTTGAAATGTCACCTGTCATGTGCCTTGAGCATCCGCTGTCTAGATACCAAAGGGACTCTTGTTGCTGTTCCTGAAAGATCAAACATCAAGTATTTGGTACCCTTACGTATTTTGGGTCCTTAGGAGTCAATTTTTCTGTTTAACATGTTTTGGAACCCATCTTTTCCTACCTTGCGGCACAAAATATTTTCTAGCATGACAGAATTTTATAGTATGTCCTTTCTTCATGCAGTAATGACAAGATGAGAAAGGGGATGCTGTTGTTTTTCTGTATGAAAAGAAGTTCAAATATTTTTTAGTTTTTACCCCATTCTTAGGTTTGTACCCGATTCCAGAATGTTCAAACACACAATTTTGAGACCCAAGAAGTGCATCTAAATTCTCTTTTCCTTGAGTAAACTTAGACAAAGTTTTAATCAAGTAATCAACCTTATCTTGCAGAATAATACACTTTTCACAATTCTTATTAACAGCAACATTATTCGCAGATGCATAGATTATATCTAGATGTTCTAAATCTGTTTTGCTTTCTAATAGTTCATTTTCCAGAACTTTAACTCTATTTTCTAACCAGTTATTTAAACCTTTCAACCGATTATTTGTATGAGATAAATTTCTGGCTTCACTATGCATTTCATTGAAAGCATTTAGTAATGTGCTGTAATTCATTTCATTCTCTGTAGGAGTTGAACTTACATGTGATGAAGAGGATTCACAGCCAGCCATCAAGCACAGGTTCACCTCCTCACTTTCGGATTCAGAGCTGGAAGATGAATCATTGTCTTGCCAGGCTATATAAGCCTTTTTCCCTTTGTATCTTGATTCTTTCTTGTTCTGATTCTTGGTCTTTTCCGGACAATCACTCTTTATGTGACCCTGTTTACCACAAGAATAACAAGTAATATTATTTTGAACAGATTCAGTCTTTTTATCATTGTACCTTTTTACTTGGCCAATTCTGTTCTTTCTTCTAAGAAATTTTCCAAATTTCTTAACCAATAAAGTCAGGTTCTCTGATTCATCTTCTTCAGATCCACTGTTTTCTTCAATTGTCTTGAGAACAATATTTCTAGTTTTCTTTTCTGCATTCTCTTGTTCTTTGAACCGATTGATTTCCAACTCATGTTCCCTCAACTTACCAAAAAGTGAAGCGGTAGTCATTTCAGTCAAGTCTCTTGATTCTGATATTGCTGTCACCTTTGGTTGCCATGTTCTGTCCAAACACTTTAAAATTTTGATGTTCAACTCTTCTTTGTCAAAAGTCTTTCCTAACCCAATTAGATGATTGACTATGTGCGTGAACCTTTTCTGCACATCTGCAATTGTTTCTCCTTGCTGCATTTTAAACAACTCATAGTCCCTGATTAACTCATGCTTTCTTGCCCTTTTCACATCAGATGTTCCTTCATGTGTAACCTCTAAAATTTCCCACATCTCTTTGGCAGAGGCACACTGAGACACCCTGAAAAACTCATCAAGATTTAAAGCAGAGGTAATAATATTTTTTGCAGTATAATCATATTGGACTTTCCTATTTTCTACATCAGTTAATTCAGCCCAATCTTTTTCGACTACTTTACCATCTACAGTATGAGTTGGTTTATAAGGACCATTAACAATTGTTTCCCAAATGCCTCTATCAAGAGATTCAATAAAGATTTTCATTCTAACCTTCCAGAAAGAATAATTCACACCAGAAAAAAGTGGAGGCCTGTTTATGGAGGCTCCTTCTAAAAAATTCATATTTCCCTTTGCCATTGGACCGATTCCTTGAGTAACTTACAAGAACCAGCTCTGGTGCCAATTGAAAGAATTAATGGTTGAGTTCAAGAGGGGGGGTGAATTGAACTTTAAAACTTTTTCGAAAATCTTACTTTCTTTTGGAAGAATGAGTTATCTTTATTCAATCTTTGCAAAGGTAATTTGATTTAAACACAGCACAATTAAAGACAGAAATTAAAAGAGATGAAAGAAGAATATTAACACACAAGTTTATACTGGTTCACTCTAATCCAGAGCTACATCCAGTTCTTGACAAACCAGTCAAGTTCCACTAATACCAAGTGAAAATTACAACCAGTAGATACTCACCAATCTACCCCAAGAACTATCTTGCAAAACCCACAAGACAGAATCTTGAAAACCACCCAAGTAACCAAATCCAGATTCCTGTACCAAGTGCAGATTACAATCCAACCTGCACAATCAAACTTTACAAAAGAATATGAAAAGAAAAAACCTGGACTTGAAGTTTCTAATTGTCCAGAACCAATTCTATCAAGCACTTTCTCTCTTTGAATGACCACAATTTTGATCACAGCACCTTATGATATGAAAAAGATTCTTGAATGCAGAGAAAGTCACGTATGAAAGTTTCACAGATTGATTTCACAAGTTTTCTCAAGTAGTGTGTTGTATTGTATATTCAAAAGATAGATCAAATCTGTATATATAGAGTAAATCAGAAAAACAGAACGTTTCATCTGTTAAAAACTGTTTTAGAGAGTCAAAAGATAAGTTGGTTAGCAGTAAAACAGGTTTAGAAGAGACTCTGATCGATTAAAACAGAAGTATGATCGATTAGACTGAGTTATGATCGATCAGAATAAAACTATGATCGATCAGAATGAGTTATGATCGATTAGAACAAAACTATGATCGATCAGAGTATTATTTCAATCGATTAAAAGATCGATTCAATCGATTGATTTCATTTAAAGTTCCATTTAATCGATTAAGGCATCGATTCAATCGATTGATTTCATTTAAAGTTCCATTTAATCGATTGATTCGAGTTTTAATGGATTAAAACAACTTAATGAAAAATGACAGCTCTCTGTTTCAATCGATTGAAAATCATTTCAACAGATTAAATTCCTGCAAACACTTAGTTAAAAAAAATCTCTCTGTTTCAACAGATTGAAAAATATTTCAACAGATTGATTTTCTAAAAACTCTTAGACTGAAAAAGGTCTTTCTGTTTCAACAGATTTAAAATCATTTCAACTGATTGAAAATGCGAAACTTGATATTGAAAATTCATTGAGTTATTTTAACTTGTTGATTCTGTGAATCAATCAATTTAATTTTCGATTATGTATGACCATTTATTATGATAAGAGATTTTAACAGATTGAAAATCCTTTTCAATAGATTGAAAAAAAAACTTAGTTTATTCTTTTAATATTTAAACGTAAGTTTTTCATGCAGAAAAATGATTTTCAATGAGATGCAACATTTTAAGGTGCTTATCACAAAATATAATGGCCTATCAAGAGATTAAGTGCTTAAACTTAAAAACCTAATCATCTACACACCCACAACCTAAGTTATATCTATGTCTTCATCAAATCCACCAAGTGCTTCAGTCGTCCCGTTTACTCAAGCTTCTAAGATCTGACCTGTCAGGTGTCAGATCGATGTTATAACGGTAGCGACGGAGAAAAGCGTCTGCCAGCTGCTTCTAGTTCTGGACCTGCCCTCTCTCCAACTGCATGTACCAGTTGAGAGCCGTGTCCGCCAGACTCTCCTGAAAGCAATGGATCAGGAGTTTCTCGTTGTCAGCATGGGCGGCCATCTTACGGCAATACATCGTAAGATGGTTCTTAGGGCAGGTCATCCCGGCGTACTTAGGGAAGTCCGGGACTTTGAATTTGGGAGGGAAGCGGATATCCTTCACGAGGCACATGTCATCCACCTCCTTGACGTCGAAGTTATGCCCCTCGACTGCTTTCAGCCTCTCCTCCAGGGCGGAGAGTTGTTGTTTAGATACTTCTGGGGTAAGGACGCGTGCAGTCTTGGCATCCTTATCGCAAAAAAGTATTCCTCCTCCTCTTCCTCATGAGGAGGGACATTTTCAGCTTGGCCTTCGCCCTTGCTCTGCCCCTGGCGTACGACCTCCATTAGTTGGGCTACTTGCTCGCGGAGGGTGTTAACCTCTGCAGTAAGCTTCCGGTTTTGCTCTTCCAGATTTTCCATTGCCCTTGCTTTTTGTGCACGAGTACGAGTAGGGAGAGGACCAGCCACTTTCTAGAATGTTCGAAAATGCATGTTGAGTGCTTGAACTAGCATGAGCGTGCTTATGCATGAGAGACTTTATTTACATGATGTTGAATGTGCTCTCATTTTTATTTTCTCTCTTGATTTTTCTTTACTCATGATATGATGTAGTATGAATGTTTTGACTTTGTCGGGAGTTTACTTATTTTCTGGTATTTTTGTATTTTGATTTTTTTTATTTATTTGTTTATTTTACAGCCTTTTATCTCTTCTGCCGGAACTGTGTGGCTACTTAGCTTACAAAGAACCTGAAATCAGGCTAGCTAAAAGGCAGACTGTCCGAGATAAAATGTGGCTTTTAGCGTCCCTTATCTCTTCTGTCGGAACTGTGTGGCTACTTAGCTTACAAAGAACCTGAAATCAGGCTAGCTAAAAGGCAGACTATCCGAGATAAGGGTGTTTATTTGCAAAATATTTTTGTGATTTTGTTCTGTTGTTTGTTTATGCTATGCAACATACAAATGCAACACTCATATGCACACACAATTCGATCATCCCCGAACAGGCGAGACTTCATTTTAATCACGAGGTAGGGTTTTCCTGCAAAAAAGTGCTTTGGTTAGGGTAGGTTCTAACTGTTCTCACCAGGCTAAGGCCCCCAAGGTGCCCCCATTATAGGGTCCCCACTCTCCAGCCGTCCAACCATGCTCAGCACTAAGGCCAGAGTCGGTCTTGTTGCCAAAAGAGGAAGGTTATCACCTTGAGTGGTGGTTTCCGATCACACTGGTGGGCACAAGGCCCTAACTGCAGCGAACCGTACCTGCCACCCACTCCCTATGGTTATCTCACTTGCCCCCGGGTATAGAGGGAACTGTAGTGTGCAAAGGTTTTGTGTGCAATTTATATTTCAATCAATTGCGTAAGTATAAACAAGCAACAGTTATTTGAAAGCCAAACAATAAAGCATGTTATAATACAAGGTAGGGTAAAAGCGCTATTTTCTTGGTTTAATTATTTTTAAGCCGGCCCATCACTAAATGGGATCAACTCTCTAGGCTTCCCCAGTGGAGTCGCCATCTGTCGCCGCCTCCCCGAAAGCGGGGGCGCGGTCGGAGCGACGCGATGGTTTTTCGACTCTCTTGATTTTTCGCGTTTTTTATGGGTGGTTACAACGCCTTTAGGTTGTCCGATAACTGGGCTAACCTAGGGGCGAGGTTTTCAAAAGTATCCCTGAGTTGTCCGATAACCGGGCTAACCCAGGGATTTATTTAGTTGGGTTCTATGGAGTCGCCACCGATATTTTTACCATAAACATCGGAAAAGGGGTTTAAAAAGGCGTTGGTTTTCGAAAACCAACTTTGGTCATTAGAACCAGAGTTGGGTAAGGGAGTTAGTTACGTGTAAAGGAAGTGTTAGTTCCTTTACGACGCCCCTTTCGGGTTCCCTATGATAGGCTGGCTAATTTGAATAAATAATTAAACTGGAAAATAGCGCTTTTACCCTTTTATTATGCGGAATTTAAATATATGACTACATGGCCCTAGCTTTTATTGTGTAATTTAAATAGCAGTAAAAAATAGAGAGTGAGGATATGCACCTCCAAAGCAAGCTTTATATATTAAAAAGAGAGGGTGCGTGTTGGCAACCCTTCACTCTACAACTCTCAGAAACTCCGGAAATGCCTCGAAGGGATTCTAAAGAAAATTTAGAGCGCTCAGTTTATGCCTAAAGACACTCAGAAACTCCGGAAATGCCTCGGAGGGATTCTTAGAGAGAGAAATTCTAGAGAGAAGGGAGAGCTCTTGCTGCTGGGTGTGTGAAAAGGGAGAAATGACGCCCCTATTTATAGTTTTTCGCGCCTGACAGGTCGAGACCGTCGTCTCCTCTGACAGGGTCGAGACCGCCGTCTGGAAAGTCCAGACCGCCATCTCGTTCGAGGCAGAGGGTCGAGACCGCCGTCTGGAAAATCCAGACCGGCGTCTCGAATTTGCGGGTGACGAGACCGCCGTCTGGATAATCGAGATGGCGGTCTCGTCCTGGCGCTGAGACGAGACGGCGGTCTGGTATTTCCAGATGGCGGTCTCCTCCCTTCAGGGCGAGAAACTTTATTTTCGGGCCAAAAAAACCTTCTTATGCTGGTACGGGAGCCTAATAGTCTCTCCTAATGGCTTGTTAGGCTTCGGCCGTCTTCAAATAGGAAGCTTTCTAACTTTCTTCTGAGGCCGGGCAAGATTTGGGGTCTACAGTGTGGATGCCCTAAATGCAGTCTACTTTTATTTAATGCATGTAGAAAGTGACTGGTATTCTTTTGCTTGTTCTCCTGTGATTACTCTGATGTTCTCTTATTTTGATTTAGCCCTATCTTTTGCCTAGACCGCCCTTTGCGGGTTTTGGATCTAGCGGGTTGCCTTAATTTTTGCCTAGGATATCTGAGGGGGCTTTTGCCTTAACTTTTTCCTAAACCGTTCTTTTGGGGTTTTTGATCTAATAGGCTACCCTAATCTTTACCTAATAATATCCTAGCAGGACATTTATTCTTTTCTTATTTCTTTTATACTTCCCCTTTTTAGATGCATGCTTGATCTTTAATTAAAGGTCTTTGCGCATATTTATGATTTATGAATGAAGAGGCATTTGCATAATATTTGGTCAAGAGAAAGGAAATAAAAGGGAATTTTATTGATAAATGAGCAAAATTTTATTTCTTTCACGGAAGGATTACAAAAGGAATTTAGAAGAATGGTTGGCTAGGGTTGGCTATACTGTTTAGGCTTCAACAGTCATGTCTTTAACATCTGCCCTCCTGGTTCTCCTAATTGCTTCAGTTGACATGCCTGAGCTCAAAGTGAAGACTATACAGACTGTTTGCTTCTGGAAGAATGTTACCTTAGCCGCCTTTCGGTTTTCGATTGAGGTAACCATTGCATTTGTTTTACCTCCACTTTTTGCCTAGGACGTATCCTAGCAAGGAATACATACCCTATCTTTTTCGCACGGATGCCCTTTGTGGGTTTTTATTCCTGACGGGTCTAGAGCAATGTCTTCAAGCATAATACTTCTTCACCGCATCAGAGTTGATTGGGTGTCGAAGTTCTTCTCCATCCATATCGGTGAGAATAAGATCCCCTCCCGAGAAAGCTCGTTTGACCACAAAGGATCCTTCATAATTTGCTGTTGTTGTTGTCGTCAAAAGAGGCAGTCAGAGTAACGCGATCATTTTCTGACTTTCGACTCGCATTTTAAAAAGTGTCGTTACAACGCCTTTAGGTTGTTCGATAACCGGGCTGGACCTAAAGGCGAGGTTTTCGAAAAGGGTTCTTATGGAGTCGCCACTGATGTTTTTACCAAAAACATAAGAAAAGGAAAAAAGAAGGCATTGGTCTAAAGAACCAACTTTGGCAATTATAACCAGAGTCGGGTAAGGGAGTTAGTTACGTGTGGGGAAGGTATTAGCACCCCCACGATGCCCCTTTCGGGTTCCCTATGATGGGTCGTTTATTTCATAAATAAACTTTAAAATGACGCTTTTACGCTTTTATTTGTGGAATTAAGAAAATAGTGACTACATGGCCCTAGCAGCTAATACACGTATAAATGTAAATAGAAAGCGGTAAAAGAGAGGGAGAAAGTGTGGAAACCTTCGAAGAAAGCTTTCTTGATTAATATTCTTGGAATAGGACGCTTTTTGGCAGTCCTTCACTCTACAACGTCGATCGCTCTTTCTCGCAACACTATAAAATGCTCTCAAAAAACACTAAGAAAACTTCAGAAATGCTTCGGAGGGATTTAGGAGAAGAATTTGAAGAAATGGTAGAAGGGAAAGTTGAAGAACTTTGTGAAAAGAAGGGGAGAGTGCCCTCCTTTTATAGGGATTCGCACCTATCAGGTTGAGACGGTCGTCTCGCCCAACATGGTCGAGACTGCTGTCTCGCCAAACGGGATGGCGGTCTTGCCTTTGACAAATGGCGAGACGGTTGTCTCGCTAATCGTGATGGCGATATCGATTTTCCAAATGGCGAGAAGGCTGTCTCACTAAACGGGAAGGCGGTCTCGCCATGGCAAGTGGCGAGACGGCCGTCTCGCCCTTTGCTGATGGCGAGATGACGGTCTCGCTAAGCGAGACGATGGTCTCGACCTTTCAAGTGGAATTCCTTATTTTTTCTGTAAAAAAAAACTTCCTATTCTAATATGGGGCCTATTAGTCTATCCTAGGGACTGTAGACCTCAAATCTTGCCCAACCTCCAAATAAAGAGAAGAAGACCTCCTATTCGAAGATGGACGAAGCCTAACAAGCCATTAGGAGAGACTATTAGGCCCCATACTAGGATAGGAGGGGTTTTTTGTACAAAAAATAAGTTTTCTCACCTTTTCAGGATGAGACCGCTGTCTCGAAATCGACACCGCCGTCTCGTCTCAGGCAAGTGGCGAGACTGCCGTCTCGTTTAACGAGACGACGGTCTCTCTACCTACAAATGGTGAGACGGCGGTCTCGCTTTCCCAGACAGCGGTCTCGCCACCTGCAAAGGACGAGACGGCGGTCTCGTTTGGCGAGACGGCGGTCTTGACCCTGTCAGAAAAGAACGGCGGTCTCGCCACTGCCAGGCGCGAAAACCTATAAATAGGGGCTTCCCCCCCCTCATTTCCACACACCACACAGCTTTTACTCTCCCTTTTCTCTAAAACTTCTCTCTAGAATCCCTCCGACGCATTTCCGGAGCTTCTAAGTGCCTTTGTGAGCGTTTTTCGGCGTCTAGAAAAGTTTCCAGCGTCGTGTAGAGTGAAGGGCTGCCAAAAAGCACCCATTTCCTTTAAAAGAAATAAAAAGAAAGCTTGCTTCGGTGGTTTAAATTCTCCCTCTCTACTTTTACTGCTTTAATTTTAGATTATGCAATAGATTAGGGCCATGTAGTCATAATTTTAAATTCCGCAAAATAAAAAGGGCAAAAGCGTGTTTTTCCGGTTTATTTATTAATAAAATAGCTGGCTTATCATAGGGAACCCGAAAGGGGCGTAGTGAAGGAACTAATACTTCCTTTACACGTAACTAACTCCCTTACCCAACTCTGGTTCTAATGACCAAAGTTGGTTTTTGAAAACCAACGCCTTTTAAAACCCCTTTTCCGATGTTTCCGGTAAAAACATTGGTGGCGACTCCACATAACCCTTCAAAAATTAGTCCTTGGGTTAGCCCGGTTATCGGACAACCCAAGGACGACATTTCGAAAACCTCGCCCCTAGGTTAGCGCGGTTATCGGACAACCTAAAGGCGTTGTAACGACCCATAAAAAACGCGAAAACAAGAGGGTCGAAACCATCGCGTCGCTCTGACCGCCATCTCTTTTTTGACGGCGGCGACAGGAACCTTTTAGGACTTGCCCATCTTCGAATTGGAGGTCTTCTGCTCTTTATTTTGAGGTCGGGCAAGATTTGGGGTCTACAGTTGCCCCCCCTTCACCTGACTAGCCGACTGTTGGTATGTTATGCCAAAAAGATCGACTGGAGGGTGAAGGAGTTAACCCTCTTGCCCGGCTGTCCTTCGGATGCTCCGTCCTGTGGTGGCCGACCCTCTAGACAAAAAATGTGTGTGTGCACCTCTGGGATGCTCCTTCATGCGGTAGCCGACCCCTTTGGTTGACACGTGGTACAACCTCAGGATGCTGTTGACAATTCAAGGACTTGATGTTGCACTTGATGAATATGAAGAATGGATTTTGATGATGATCCAAGAACTAAAGACTTAGAATATTGAAGATTAAAGATTGGTGATAATTGTATTGTAATAACTCTGTTTTATTTAAGATTGAGTCTGTATTTTTAGAGTCTAAGATAGCCGGTACATAGTCTGTAACTTAGAAGCTTCAAAAAGCTCAAATTTATCATTTAGGCTCGGCTTTAATCGATTATATAGGTAAATAATCGATTAAAACAGTGAGAAAACACTTTCTATACAAACTCACTGTTTTAATCGATTAAAACAGCAAAATAATCGATTGTTTTGTACTTGTTCAGTACAGATAATCGATTATTTCACCAAATAATCGATTATTCCGAGAGGTTTGGGTTCGACGTATTTGGCTCTGTTTTAATCGATTATCACTCCAAATAATCGATTATTTCGATCTGTTTTTCATTTTAAATTTCAAATTAACCCTATTTTCGAAAACCCAATTACCAAGAACCCTAGTTTCGAAATCCCCAATTCCTAAACCCTAATTTCCCTACTTAAACTCTGCTTTGGCACTCGGAAAAGAAGAACAACTCTTTCCATACAAAAGTTAAGTGTCGTGAGTGCCAAAGAACTGTTTGTTGCAAGGAAAGGGGGCTTTTGGAACCTGGTGTGAGGCTAGAAGCGATAAGAATCACTAAGTGGAGTTCTTAGTGGATTGTGTGCTGTGCCGTCTCTAGGGAAAGTTGTTCTTCATCTCTTGTGGATTTCAAGAGAGGTGTTTTCTGATCTTTATCTGTTCATTTGTAATCTGTTTGTAACAATTTGTTCTTAGTGACAGCGTTAATCCTCTTTTGAGTGATTAGCAACTGGACGTAGGGTCTTTTGATCCGAACCAGTATAAACCTACTGTGTAATCTTCTCTACTCTTCTCTATTTACATTTACGCAGTTTTTAATCGGTAAAATTTGGGGAAAATTTTGAAAACCTAATTTTTATTAAAAATCCAATTCACCCCCCCCCCCTCTTGGTTTTTGTCCGACCACGCGAACATTCCGCTGCGCGATTCTAACAAGTGGTATCAGAGCTTGCTTTGATAGTCATTCAAATATTTTCGAAAATGGCCGGACAAAATCAAACTTTTGCCGAAGGTGCGTCTATCAACAGACCCCCACTTTTTGTGGGTCAAAATTATCCTTTTTGGAAAGTACGTATGCAAATATTTTTAGAGTCTGTTGATAGAGGCGTTTGGGACGCAATTTTAAACGGTCCATTTATTCCTTAAATTACAGAGAACGGTGTTGACGTTCTTAAACCTATTTCTAGATGGACTGCAGAAGAAAGTCGAAAAGCACAATTTGATGTTAGGGCTAGAAACATTATTTCATCTACTCTAACCCTTGATGAGTTTTATAGAATTTCAGTTTGTAAAAGTGCACAGGAAATGTGGGAAATGCTAAGGGTGACCCACGAAGGAACTGACGACGTCAAAAGAGCACGTAAAAATTCTTTAATCCAAGAATACGAGATGTTCCGGATGCAACCCGGCGAAACAATTTTCGACGTTCAAAAGCGTTTCACTCATATTGTGAATCATCTCACCGGATTAGGTAAAGTATTTGACGTTGATGAATTAAATGTTAAAATTTTGAAATCTTTGGATAGGAAATGGCAACCTAAGGTGACGGCCATCTCGGAGTCACAAAATCTTGCCACTATGTCTATGGAGGCGTTATTTGGAAAGCTTAGGGAGCATGAACTTGACCTTGGAAGACTAAATGAGAAAGAGGGTCAATATCAAAAGAAGAACCTAGCTTTCAAGACCGAGATTCAAAAAGCAAAAATAAGAAAGAAGAAGAAGAAGACTCCGAAATTGATGAAGAAGAGATGAGTATTTTTATAAAGAAGTTCACCAAGATGATGAAAGCAAAAGGAAGACATCCTTTCAAAGGTAAGGGAAAGGTAAAAGAAAATTCTTCCGTTAATATAAAATGCTTTGGTTGTGGTGAAGCAGGGCATATGAAGACCGAATGCCCAAACAAGAAAAATGATGAACAAAAGGGCAAAAAGCAATTCAAGAAGAAAGCATATATTGCTTGGGATGACAGTGATTCAAATTCAGAATCAATCGACTCAGAAATTGAAGCAAACATTTGCTTGATGGCAAATAACAACATTTCTTCGGATTTTGAGGTTAGTGATTCCGATTCATCCTCTAGTGAAGAAAATGACCATGATGAATTGCAAAATGCTTATAATGAGTTATTTACTGCATTTATGGATATGAAAAAAGAATATAAAGTTGTAAAGAAAAATCTAAGAAGATTCGAAAAGGAAAATGAGTCCTTAAAATTGAAAATTGCATGTTTAGAAGAAAAGGAGGTAGCTAATACGAAAATTGTATGCTTAGATGAGAATAAGGACTTAGCTTGTGCAAATTGTAAAGAGCATGAATATGACATAGATATTCTTAACCATTTGCTAGACAAAGCGGAAAAAGAAATTGATGATCTTAAGAAGCATGAAATGGTAATTGCTCAAAATAATGTAAATCAAAGAGTTCCTTTGAAAAAGAGTAAAACTAAAAAGAAAAGAGTATGGGTAGAAAAAGGAACTAGAGCATGTCATGTAAATAATGCATCTTATTCCATAGCTACATCAAAAGCATGTTTTTATTGCATGAAACAAGGTCACACTTCAAATAAGTGTAAAATCAAACATTTTGGTGTTCCTAAAGGAAAATATATTTGGGTTCCTATAGTTAAATGAACTATTTGTATCTTGTATTTATTCAAAGAAAATGGATCATTTAGTATGTTTTAAACAGAATGCTTAGGTAAAAACATTTTATCTTTTCTATTGCATGAAGGTTCTTCACTTAAAGATTTTTGCGAAAAGCCTCTAAAATTGTTTTAAACAACTAAAAACAAAGTATTTTTACAAAAGTTTTCTTAAAACATGTTTTTAACTGATGCAGTTTTGAAAGAACCAAATAAAATCACTTAGAATGTTCAAAGAAGTGTTTTTACAGTATTTTAATCGATACAACTTGTTTTTAATCGATTAAAACCATTTAGAACTCATTATGATCGATCAGATTTTTATTATGAGCGGTCATAATCTTTTAAATCAATTAAAAACATGTTTCAATCGATTAAAATCACTTAAAGGGTCAGGATGATCGATCAGAATCAAATTATAAGCGATCAGAATTCTTTTCAATCGATTAAAACACGTTTCAATCGATTAAAATCACTTAAAGGGTCAGGATGATCGATCAGAATCAAATTATAAGCGATCAAAATTCTTTTCAATCGATTAAAACACGTTTCAATCGATTAAAATCATTTAAAGAGTCAGGATGATCGATCAGAATGCAATTATGACTGATCAGAATCAGTTATGATCGATCGAATTTAGTTATGACCGATCAGAACTCTTTTAATCGATTAAATCTCATTTCAATCGATTAAAACAACTTAAAAAAATTTTCTACACTGCGTTTTAATCGATTAAAAAGACGTTTTAACAGATTAAAACTGCACTTTTAACAAATTAAAAGAATCTTTTAACAGATTAATTAAACCAGCAGTTTTGAAAATCTTCTATAAAAACAGTTTGGCTTGAACTTTTTAAAACACACATTGAATATAAGTTTTCACACATCCTTTAGCAAGCAATCTGCGGTGCAAACACTTTGGAGATCAAGGATGTGCTACTTGTTGATGATATTATTGGATCAACTGATAGTTTGTTATGTGTAGAATTTGCTAAGATAATGCAGGGAGAGTTTGAAATGTCTATGATGGGAGAATTGACATTCTTCCTTGGACTACAAATCAAGCAACTTAAAGATGGTATTTTCATCTCTCAAACCAAATACCTGCAAGGAGATTCTCAAAAAAGTTTGGTATGAACACCTCAAAGGAAGCTAACACACCCATGGGAACTTCATGCTATCTAGACAAGGATGAATCGAGTTTGGAAGTTAATCAAACTATGTATAGAGGTATGATAGGATCACTATTATACTTAACCGCTAGTAGACTCGATCTTATGCATTCTGTCCGTGTGTGTGCTAGATTTCGGGCGTGTCCTAAAGAATCTCACCTAATTGCAGTAAAACATATTTTAAAATACTTAAAAGGAACTACTCGGGTTTGGCTTGTGGTATCCGTCCGATGCTTGTATTAGTTTATTAGGATATTCTGATGCCGATTATGGTGGATGTAAAATTGATAGGAAAAGCACTAGTGGGACATGTCATTTGTTAGGTTCATCCTTAATTTCATGGCATTCTAAGAAACAAGCATGTGTAGCTTTATCTACCACCGAAGCTCGAATATATTGCGTACTGGTAGTTGTTGTGCTCAAATTCCGTGGATGAAACAACAGTTAGAGGATTATAGTATATATTTAAATGACATACCCTTAATGTGTGATAATACGAGTGCAATTAATCTAACTAAGAATCCAAGTAATGCACTCTAGGACTAAACATATTGAGATTAGACATCACTTTTTAAGAGATAATATCAAGAAAGGAAACTCGTAAGATAGAGTATGTAGACACTAAACGTCAATTAGCAGATATATTTACTAAGCCTCTACCAAAGGATAGATTCTATGATCTTAGAAGAGACTTAGGGATATCAGAAATAGCTTAAATTCTGCTTAATTTGACTGTTTTTGGATGATTGTTCAGTTAAAATTCGTGTTGTAGGATATTCAGAGGTTATAATGTGTAAAAACCTTAAAAACTTGATATAGCCTCTGGAATAATCGATTACTGGAAGTAATAATCGATTATTTTTCCTCAAAACGTCCAAAACAGGGTATTCTCCTCTGGAATAATCGATTATTTCATGATATAATCGATTAAATGCCTCTGATAATCGATTATTTGCTTGAAATAATCGATTAAAGCTGTCAGATATTGAAATAATCGATTATCTTGAAATATAATCGATTAAAAGCAACCAGTTTTGCCTCCTAGCCGTTGCCAACGGATATTTTGCCATGGAATCTCTACTATATGACCGTTGGAAGTATTTTCTCTATAAAAAGAGACCTCTAGCTCAATTATACTCACTTCTAATTCTTGTAATCAAGTTTTCTTGCAATCTATACTCTCTTTGCTTCATTATTCCCTCACTTGTCTCCAAAATCTCTTCAAGTTTATCTACTCTCTCAAATGGCCTCATCCTCTCGCCCTAAGATTCCTACAAGAAGAAGATCTCGCACCTTCCTCTCATTCCCGTCCTAATTCTCGTAGAAGGATGGATCTCCGATGCGGATAGCCAACAAGAGTTTCTAACCTACTTGGAAAGAAAAAGCTATTATTTCTCCCAAATTTCTTATAGGTGAGCAATTCATTCGTAGGGGTTTCAATTTTCCTAATCTTCTTGAAATTCAAGGAGTTTTCCCGTTTATCCAAATGCAAGGTACATACTATCCTGACTTAGTTAGGGTATTCTATTCTAGATTCAAGTTTAGGGATCAAATTGCTACATCCCGTGTAAAAGGGGTTAACATAATTCTAGATGATGATATTTGGGAAAATGTTGCTCACTTCCCCATTAGAGAAGATGCTATTAACGTTTATGGTGAGCTAGATGACTTTGACAGGTTTCTAACTTATCGCTCTTTTCTACGGAATCCCTCAATGGATATTGGACGTATCCTTCATGCTGGACCTTTAAAGAAGGAAGAACGCATGATTCTTCATTTGCTTGTCTGGATTTTATGTCCCCAGGCCACAAATCATGCCCAATGCTCTTCTATTGATCTTCGCATTATTCATGCCATAATGAATAATGAACCTTTAGATTGGGGTATTCTTGTCACAATGACAATGTTAAAGGCCAAACGTCATCCAACATTCAAAATTCCATATGCTCTTCTTGTATCCCGAATTCTTGAATATAAAGGAGTCAATGTCGAAGGTGAACAAGTTGTCCGAACTACTAACTTGAACCGCATGCTGGACAGCACTTTGATTCATCTACAAATGGTGCGGGTCAATGACATCTATGTTCACAAAGATGACGTCCAAAATCAAGGTGATGCAATTGAAGACTCGGATGAAGATATGCCTCCAGCAGCTGAATTTCCCTCTACCCAAATCCAAAGTATAGGAACATCCTCTTCTCATCAAGAATCAAGATAATCCATGGAAGATATGCTTTCCGACATGAATCAAAGAATGCAATCATTCTTCAATCTTTCTGGTACACGACATGATGAAATTATTCGCCGTATATCCGATGTAGATGATAGAGTAGGTAGATTAGAAAATAGATTTGATACTCACTTTAATGATGAGGATAGTGAAGAATTTTAGATTTTATTTTGTTTATATCTTTGTATTGTTATGAATGAATGATTATGAAATAAAATTTGATGTTTCTTTCATGCTATGATTGAGGGGGAGCTTTCTCTAACTTATGCATATTTTGAGGGGGAGCTCTTATGATTGATGTTGCAGAGTTCTTTTTGATTATAATCAAAATAGGGGGAGAAAAATTTAAAGCCTATGATTCAATTTTAAATTTTATCTGGTATGTTTAATGTGTTTGTTAGTATGACAGATAAAACAGGTTATTACAAAGGGCTTGAAAAGAAAATTTTGATCATCATCAAAAAGGGGGAGATTGTTGACAATTCAAGGACTTGATGTTGCACTTAATGAATATGAAGAATGGATTTTGATGATGATCCAAAAACTAAAGACTTAGAATATTGAAGATTGAAGATTGGTGATAATTGTATTGTAATAACTCTGTTTTATTTAAGATTGAGTCTGTATTTTTAGAGTCTAAGATAGCCGGTACATAGTCTGTAACTTAGAAGCTTCAAAAAGCTTAAATTTATCATTTAGGCTCGGCTTTAATCGATTATATAGGTAAATAATCGATTAAAACAGTGAGAAAACACTTTCTATACAAACTCACTGTTTTAATCGATTAAAACAGCAAAATAATCTATTGTTTTGTACTGTTCCATACAGATAATCGATTATTTCACCAAATAATCGATTAGTCCAGAGAGGTTTGGGTTCTGACGTATTTGGCTCTGTTTTAATCGATTATCACTCCAAATAATCGATTATTTCAGTCTGTTTTTCATTTTAAATTTCAAATTAACCCTATTTTCGAAAACCCAATTACCAAGAACCCTAGTTTCGAAATCCCCAATTCCTAAACCCTAATTTCCCTACTTAAACTCTGCTTTGGCACTCGAAAAAGAAGAACAACTCTTTCCATACAAAAGTTAAGTGCTATGAGTGCCAGAGAACTGTTTGTTGCAAGGAAAGGGGGCTTTTGGAACCTGGTGTGAGGCTAGAAGCGATAAGAATCACTAAGTGGAGTTCTTAGTGGATTGTGTGTTGTGCCGTCTCTAGGGAAAGTTGTTCTTCATCTCTTGTGGATTTCAAGAGAGGTGTTTTCTGATCTTTATCTGTTCATTTGTAATCTGTTTGTAACAATTTGTTCTTAGTGACAGCGTTAATCCTCTTTTGAGTGATTAGCAACTGGACGTAGGGTCTTTTGATCCGAACCAGTATAAACCTACTGTGTAATCTTCTCTACTCTTCTCTATTTACATTTACGCAGTTTTTAATTGGTAAAATTTGGGGAAAATTTTGAAAACCTAATTTTTATTAAAAATCCAATTCACCCCCCCCCCTCTTGGTTTTTGTCCGACCACGCGAACATTCCGCTGCGCGATTCTAACAGATGCTACTTCTTGCGGTAGCCGACCCTTCGGTTGATGAGTATGAACCCCCATCCGGTTGGTTGTAGGTTCGGGATGCTCCTTCTTGCGGTAGCCGACCCCTTAGCTGACAAGTGGTAGAACCTCAGGAAGCTCCTTCTTGCGGTAGCCGACCCTTTGGTTGATGAGTTTAAACCCCCATCCGGTTAGTAGTATTTAAATCCATCATTTGTAGGACTGGATGAGTATAAACTCCTCATCAGGCTAGTATGGTCCACTTCATAGGACCGGCTACGACTTATTGCTCTGGCTCATGCGCAGGTTGATGGGTATGAACCCCCCATCTGGTTGGTGCAGTCCACTTCGTAGGACTGGTGGTGGTGGCGGCTTACTGCTCTAGCTCATGCGCTGATTAATGAGAAATGCTCTCTTGCTTTGATGAATGTTTTTGGTGAAGTCGGTGAAGTCCTCTGGTGTACCGGGGATGTTTTTGAGTGGGCGGGTGCTTTATTTGGAGGCTTGTTTTTTAGTGCTTCCTGTTTTCAAACGCAAGCACAGAGCTAGTCCCCTTACATGAATGCTTTTTGTTATTTTCCTGAAGCGGTTCTTTATGTTTTTTCGATTTTGACAAAGTCGTCTGGTACGACTATTTGTGTGGATGCCCTAAATGCAGTCTACTTTTATTTAATGCATGTAGAAAGTGACTGGTATTCTTTTGCTTGTTCTCCCGTGTAGACCCCAAATCTTGCCCGGCCTCCCAATAAAGACCAGAAGACCTCCTATTTGAAGATGGACAAGCCTAACAAGCCATTAGGAGAGACTATTAGGCCCCATACTAGGATAGGAGGGAGTTTCTGTACCAAAAAATAAGTTTTCTCGCTTTGAAGGGACGAGACCGCCTTCTGGAGAACCCAGACCGCCGTCTCGCTTCACGTAGGAGGTGAGACCGCCGTCTCGCTTAACGAGACAGCGGTCTCGCCACCTATGAAGAACGAGACGGCGGTCTTGTTCACCCAGACGGCGGTCTCGCCATTTTGACAGGTCGAGACGGCGGTCTCGTTGGACGAGACGGCGGTCTCGACCCTGTCAGACGAGACCGGCGGTCTTGCCACCTGACAGCGCGAAAACCTATAAATAGGGGCTCTCTCCCCCTCATTTCCACACACCACAGCTGCATAGCTCTCCCTTCTCTCTAAAAAACTTCTCTCTAAAATCCCTCCGACGCATTTCCGGAGCTTCTGAGTGCTTTCAAGAGTGATTTTCGGCGTTCGAGAGGTTTTCCGACGTCTTGTAGAGTGAAGGGCTGCCATAAAGCACCCTATTTTTTAGAGAATTAATATAAAAAGCATGCTTCGAAGGTTCAAATTCTCTCCCTTCACCTTTACCGTTTTTATCTTAAATTATGCAATAGATATTAGGGTCATGCAGTCATACTTTTAAATTCCGCAAAATAAAAAGGGCGAAAGTGTATTTTTCTAGTTTATCAATAAAATAAGCCGGCATGTCATAGGGAACCCGGAAGGGGCGTCGTAAAGGGACTAATACTCCCTTTGCACGTAACCAACTCCCTTACCCAACTCTGGTTCTAATGACCAAAGTTGGTTTTCGAAAACCAACGCCTTTTAAAATCCCTTTTCCGATGTTTCCGGTAAAAACATCGGTGGCGACTCCATAGAACCCAAAATAAATAAGTCCTTGGGTTAGCCCGGTTATCGGACAACTCAAGGACACTTTTCGAAAACCTCGTCTCTAGGTTAGCCGGGTTATCGGACAACCTAAGGACGTTGTAACCTCCAATAAAAAACGCGAAAATCAAAGAGGGTCGAAAAAACCATCGCGTCGCTCCGACCGCGCCCCCGTTTCCGGGGAGGCGGCGACAGATGGCGACTCCACTGGGGAAGCCTAGAGAGTTAATCCCATTTAGTGATGGGCCGGCTTAAACAATAAATAAACCAAGAAAATAACACTTTTGCCCTTAACTTGTATTTATAACATGTTTTATTGTTTGGCTTTAATAAATCGTTGATTGTTTATACTTGCAAATTGCTTGAAATATAAACTGCACACAATCCCTTGCACACAACAGTTCCCCCTATACCCGAGGGCAAGTGAGATAACCATAGGGAGTGGGTGGCAGGTACGGTTCGCTGCAGTTAGGGCCTTGTGCCCACCAGTGTGATCGGAAACCACCACTCAAGGTGATAACCTTCCTCTTTTGGCAACAAGACCGACTCTGGCCTTAGTGCTGAGCATGGTTGGACGGCTGGAGAGTGGGAACCCTATAATGGGGGCACCTTGGGGGCCTTAGCCTGGTGAGAACAGCTAGAACCTACCATAACCAAAGCACCTTTCTGCAGGAAAACCCTACCTCGATAAAAACGAAAATCTCGCCTGTTCGGGGATGGTCGAATTGTGTGTGCATATGTTTGTTGCATTTGTATGTTGCATAAACGAAACAACAGAACAAAATTACAAAAATATATACTTTACAAATAAACACCCTTATCTCGGAAAGTCTGCCTTTTAGCTAGCCTGGTTTCAGGTTCTTTGCAAGCTAAGTAGCCACGCAGTTCCGACAGAAGAGATAAGGGACGATAAATATTTTTTTCCCATAAAGCCATATTTTATCTCGGACAGTCTGCCTTTTAGCTAGCCTGGTTTCAGGTTCTTTGCAAGCTAAGTAGCCACGCAGTTCCAACAGAAGAGATAAAAGGCTATAAAATAAATAAACAAATAAAAACAAGAATACAAATAAAAATTCATTATTCCCAAAATTCACAAATAAGACCTGGTCCAAAAATGTTGCATTCATAAAACATTCATATAGATAGTTTATTCTTTCGAAAAATACGCAAATACCATACATCATTTAGAAAAACATGATAAATAGCAAAATAAACACTCGCATACAATAAACATCATCTTCATCAAATCATACATTTTGGTTTTAGAAAATGGAGGGGACAAGTAGACAAGTGGGGAAGGTGGATATTCTCCGAAGCCATACTGAGAAGCTAGAACGGCTTAGTGCAACGATGCCACCAGAGGTCCGCACTGATTTTAAAAAGTCCTATGGACGAATTCTGGACCTCCTAAAGATCAGTATCGATCAAGTCTTCCTAAGGGTATTGATTCACTTTTGGAACTCCAGTCTGCGGTGCTTTGAATTTCCGCAGTTCGACATGGTTCCCACTTTAGAGGAGTATGAAACAATGTTGAGATGGCCCAAGTCAGCCGGGGTTCATATCCGCCATGAGGCGTACACTCCTGCAGCACCAGTCGCTGCCCTTATCCATCTACCGTACCGACAAAGTACCCTGATAAAGAAGGGGAACATCCAGGGATGGAAAGTAACAATGTTAGAAGACCACCTGTCCTACCTGGCTGAAAGGGCAGAGTGGGTTGCCTTCAATAAAACCCTGGCATTATTAATCTTCGGAACGATCCTGTTCCCCTTCCACCTCGACACGATCGATCAAGCCGTCATGGACACTTTCTTCGCTTGGGACGTGAACTCGAAGAGTCCCCTGCCTGCTATTCTTGCCGACACCTTGCTATCGGTGGATTTCTGCCATCAGAAGCAAGGGAGAACACTCCGCTGCTGCTCTTCGTTACTTTATGTGTGGAGCATCACGCACCTTTATGCCTCCAGTCACATGGGGATATTCCCCGACCCCTTGAGAAGCTTCTCCAAGATCCCCCTCCAACGACGCCTGACTATAGAATGGAGGGATGAGTTAGAACAAAAGGACGCCAACAGCATATCTTGGGTCTGCCCTTGGTTCCGACCCGGTCCAGTTCTTGTCAGATGCGGGAGCTATCCGAATGTACCCTTGATAGGACTCAGGGGTTGTATAGCCTACTCACCTAGAGTAGCTATGAGGCAACTCATGAGGACTCAAACTACTATCTCCCAAGGGGAACTCGGAGGACTGTGCTTCTTTGGAGACCCATGCACAATCGCTGACTCATTGACTATGAGGAAAGCATGGGAAAGGCCAGTCTACATGGGAGACAGAGAGCTAGGAAAAGCTTGGGTAACTGTCACCAGTTGTCGCCGCCGTCCGTTTCAACGTCTGGGGACGTCTCGAACGTTTATGCGAGCTGTCGCGAAAAGATGGTTTAGACTCGCGTATTTGTTTTAAAAGGTTTTCGAAAAGGGGTTCTTATGGAGTCGCCACCAATGTTTTGACCATAAACATTGGAAAAGGATAAAAGGTATTGATTTTAATGAAAAACCAAACTTGGCCATTATAACCAGAGTTGGGTAAGGGAGTTAGTTACGTGTGGGGAAGGTGTTAGCACCCCACAACGCCCCTTTCGGGTTCCCTATGACAGATCAATTCATTTTAAGAGAAGACTTCGAGAAATTACGCGATTACCCTATTTTATAATATTAAAATGGCTATCTACATAATAAAGCTAAATAAAGCAATAAAAGAGATATAAAAATGGCTATCTACATGATTTTATTCTACATGGCACAAACAGTAAATAAAGCTAAATAAAACAATAAATAAAGCAATAAAAGAGAAGAGAATTGAAAAGAACCTCCGTAGCAAGCTTTGTATTGAGAATCTCGAACTGTGAGGATGCGTTTTGGCAACCCCTCTCTCTACACAGACTCTCCTCACCAATACAAGATCGACTCCACTAAAAATTTAAAGAAGAA
Source organism: Sphenostylis stenocarpa (assembly GCA_963425845.1). Lineage (NCBI taxonomy): Eukaryota > Viridiplantae > Streptophyta > Magnoliopsida > Fabales > Fabaceae > Sphenostylis > Sphenostylis stenocarpa. The sequence goes on along the minus strand of OY731402.1, from coordinate 29,756,587 downwards.
TCAAATGCCGGAATATAATTCCTTAACCGATTGTTACCTATTTAAGGCAATCGGAAAGATCATTCGAGAAAGGGGGAGAAGTAGACAAGTGCTCTGAGTTTTTGAAAGTGTTTCAGAGCTCTCTGGAGTGTCTGTGGTCTCAAAAAGTGGCAAATGAGCCTCCTATTTATAGTTTTCGCAGCTGGCGCACTTTGGGACGGCCGTCTGGGTTGGGACGGCCGTCTGGACTGGGATGGCCATCCCAAATGGCAAATTTACACAGAGCGGGACCACCTGGGGGTCCGGGACAGCCGTCCCACTTGAAATTGGCCTTGGGACGGCTGTCCCAACTTCGGAACGCGCGTCCCAACTGAATCTAGAGGGTTGGGACGGCCGTCTCAACCTGTTGTGGCTAGTTTTCGCGTTTCGGGACCACCTGTTGTGTTTGGGACCACCTGTTGTGTTTGGGACCACCTGTTGTGTTTGGGACCACCTGTTGCGTTTGGGACCACCTGTTGCGTTTGGGACCACCTGTTGCATTTGGGACCACCTGTTGTGTTTGGGACCACTCGTTGTGTTTGGGATGGCCTGTTGATGCCGATAGGTGTCCGTTGAAGCTTTATCTTCGTGTAGGAAGTCTCCTTTGTTCATTATCGTGTAGACGAGCGATCTCTGTATTGGTTGCGGGAGGTTTCCTCGTTTTTGGGAAGCCGGATGAACTCCATCTTCGGGTGAAGTTCCTCTAGCTTTTTCTTTTGAGAGGCCGGGCAAAATTAGGGGTCTACAGCTGCCCCCCCTTCACCTGCCTAACTAATTCGTTGGTTTTAATATGCCGACAAAATTAGTTGGTAGGGGAAGGAGTTAACCCTTTTGCCCGGTCATCCTTCGGATGCTGCTCCTTGTTGATCCTCCAGATAATAAATATTTTGATAGGTACTAACCCCTATCTGGTTTGACCCTCCTTTTGTTAAGACTTTGGTGAGTACTTACCCTCACTGGGTATAAGTCTGTATTTTTACTAGACTTTTGTGGGTACCTACCCCCACTAGGTATGAACCTTATTCTGCAAGGTTTTGGTGAGTACTTACCCTCACCTGGTATGAGTTTACGTTTTGCTTAAACTCTTATGGGTACTTACTTCCGAGGTGCTCAATCACCAAACTATCCTTTAATAGAAGTAAGGTCTTTGTACCCATTTTTTTACAATGCTCCCGGTGAGTATTTTTACTCCACCTGATGCATTTTTTATAAGCCTCGTTCTACAAGGCCTAGGTGAGTACGCACCCCACCCGGTGTGAATGATAAGCCTCATTCTTTAAGGCTTAGGTGAGTACGCACCCCCACCTGGTGTGAATGATAAGCCTCATTCTGCAAGGCTTAGGTGAGTATGCACCCCCACCCGGTGTGAATGATAAGCCTCATTCTTCAAGGCTTAGGTGAGTATGCACCCTCACCCGGTGTGAATGATAAGCCTCATTCTTCAAGGCTTAGGTGAGTATGCACCCCCACCCGGTGTGAATGATAAGCCTCATTCTTCAAGGCTTAGGTGAGTATGCACCCTCACCCGGTGTGAATGATAAGCCTCATTCTTCAAGGCTTAGGTGAGTATGCACCCCCACCCGGTGTGATTGATAAGCCTCATTCTTCAAGGCTTAGGTGAGTATGCACCCCCACCCGGTGTGAATGATAAGCCTCATTCTTCAAGGCTTAGGTGAGTACGCACCCCCACCTGGTGTGAATGATAAACCTTTTTCACAAGGTTTAGGTGAGTACACACCCCCACCCGGTGTGAATGATAAACCTTTTTCACAAGGTTTAGGTGAGTACACACCCCCACCCGGTGTGAATGATAAGCCTTTTTCACAAGGCTTAGGTGAGTACACACCCCCACCCGGTGTGAATGATAAGCCTTTTTCACAAGGCTTAGGTGAGTACACACCCCCACCCGGTGTGAATGATAAGCCTTTTTCACAAGGCTTAGGTGAGTACACACCCCCACCCGGTGTGAATGATAAACCTTTTTCACAAGGCTTAGGTGAGTACACACCCCCACCCGGTGTGAATGATAAGCCTTTTTCACAAAGCTTAGCTGAGTACACACCCCCACCCGGTGTGAATGATAAACCTTTTTCACAAGGTTTAGGTGAGTACACACCCCCACCCAGTGTGAATGATAAACCTTTTTCACAAGGTTTAGGTGAGTACACACCCCCACCCGGTGTGAATGATAAACCTTTTTCACAAGGTTTAGGTGAGTACACACCCCCACCCGGTGTGAATGATAAACCTTTTTCACAAGGTTTAGGTGAGTACACACCCCCACCCGGTGTGAATGATAAGCCTTTTTCACAAGGCTTTATAGGATGAACTTTTTTTGTAGTCAATCCTATGATCATCTATTTTGGAGATGAGTTAACGGCTTACTGTTTTTGGTCATGCGTCTCTGGGGAGTAATTTTTTCTTTTTGACTTTTCTATTTTAGTCATCTGGTTTTACCAGGGATTTCTGTATTTTGGCTTTTCTTATTTTAGCCATCCGGCTTTTGCCGGGGATTCTTTGATTTCGGCTTTTCTGTTTAGCCATGGGGATTTCATTGTTTTGGCTTCTTCTTTTAGCCATCCGGTCTTTGCCGAGGATTTTTGATTGCCTCTTTTTTAGACAGGAATCCTCTGGGATTTGTTTTCTATTAGTTGCGCCTCTCGATTAGGTGGAAATTCACTTGGGGAGATTCTTGTTTGGTTGCGCCTCTTGATCAGGCGGAAATCCTCTGGGGATTTGAGCTTTTTGTTGATTGTGTCTTTTGTTTAGGCAAGAACCCACTTGGGGATGTGATTTCTATTTGGTTGTGGCTGTTGATTAAGGCATATGCTTCAATAGTGGTGAAGACTTAGGTTTTGGATTGCCTCTTGCATAGGCTGATTTCCCGTTTCTTGGGGATATTGGCTTTACGCTGCCTGTTAGAAGTGCGAGACTTTGCTTTTCACTGGGGATATATGTATTTGGGAATTTATACGCGATTCCCTGAGGATATAAACTTTGTAGTTTTGCCTTCATTTGGTAGGCTCGATGGGGATTTTCTTTTCGGTGATCTGCTGGGGAATTGATTTCATTCCGGAGATCTTATTTTGGATTGCCCCTAAGGGAGGAATGGAGTTTTTGACCATTTATTTGTTTGAGCTGGCTTTGCCTATGCTCTTATTCCTGCTGGGGAATGGGTTTCTACCCTTTTCTTGCAATTTCTCTTTTTTTTGCGATTTAGTTGTTGCATATGTGCTCCTTTTATGCACATTGGCTTGATCTTTGGATGAGAAAGGATATATATTTTTTCTTCCTCTTTTCTTTTTGGTGATCCCTGGGGAATTTTTTCTTTGTTTCTTGGGGATCAAATCCTTGGTTTGATTTTTTATGATGGAGTCTTGGCTCGGACTTTTGTGAAGCTCTTATTTGAGTTGGAAGATGGAAAAAATCTTTTGTTTTCCTCTTTTTGTAGACGTTTCTTGATATGCTCTGTTAGGAGACATTTATTTGACCTTTTTCTTGTGGTGGCCTCCGTTAGGGGATAAAAATTTTTTCTTTCTTTTCCTTTGGTTGCCCCCTAATGATGTGGAGGATTTGATTTCGTATTTTCTTTGATGGACTCTTATGTAGTCCTTATTCTCCTTATTCTCCTTATTCTGCTTTGGGGAAGTAACGGAGACTCTTGCATGAGTGTGTTTGATGACTCATGTGGCGATGAAGCTGAGTCGTGAAGTAGTCTTTTTGTTTTACCTTTGGAGTAGGCAAGGATCCTCTTGGGGATGGTCAAGCCTTTCCATTTGGCTTTTTCATTTTGATGGTGTCCTTCTTTCTTGGATGGAAGGATGCTGATTGTAGCTTTGAATGACTATGTTTGATGACTCATGTGGTGGTGTTGAGTCAGGGAGTATTTTTTGTTTTGCCTCTAGAGTAGGCAAGGATCCGCTTGGGGATCATCAAGCCTTTTCCATTGGCTTTTCTTCTCCTTCTTTTATTGGTGTAGAAGGTTGATGACTTCCTTTTCCTTGGATGGCAGGATAGTGGTCGGATCTTTAAATGACTATGGTTTGATGACTCATGTGATGATGATGCTGAGTCATGGAGTAATTTTTTTTTTTTTTTTTTTTTTTGCCTCTAGAGTGAGCAAGGATCCGCTTGGGGATCATCGGGCCTTTCCGTTGGCCTTTTTTGATGTACCCTCCTTCTATTGGGGTTTGAGGAGAATGGTTGGAGCTATGGTTTTCTTAAAGCTCTTTATTCTGCTAAAATGGTTTTGATTTTGCCTTTCGCGATTTTATTTTCATATGGAGACTGGATTCTGGCGCCTCCTGTTTTCAATCACAAGTATGGAGACTAGCCTCCTTATATGCATGTTTATTATTCTTGTTTGAAGAAAATTATTTTTCTTGATTTTGACAAAGTCGTATTATGCAACTACTTTGTGTGTGAATGTCCTAAATGCAATCTAATGTTTATTTATTTTTGATGCATTTAGAAAGTGACTGGCCTTCTCCCGTTGGCTTCTTATGAATACGCCGATGGGCTCCTTCTTTATGATGATGGGCTCATCTTTTACTCATCTTTTAGTTTTAGCCCTATCTTTTGCCTAGACCGCCCTTTACGGGTTTTCGATCTAGCGGGCTGCCTTAATTTTTGCCTAGAATATCTTAGGGGGCTTTTGCCTTATCTTTTGCCTAGACCGTTCTTTTTGGGATTTCCGATCTAGCAGGCTACCCTAGTTTTTCCTAAGAACATCCTAGCAGGCTTTTATTCCTTTATTATTTTTTATGCTTCCTCTTTTTAGATGCATGCTTGATCTTTGATTAAGAGTCTTTGCGCATATTTATGATTTATCAATAAAGAGGCATTTCCATAATATTTGGTCAAGAGAAAAGAAATGAAAGGGAATTTTATTGATAAATGAACAAAAATTTATTTCTTTTACAGAAGGATTTCAAGAGATATTTAGAAGAATGGGTGGTCAGGGTTGGCTATACTGTATAGGCTTATACAGTCATGTCCATGATATCTGCCCCCTGGTTCTCCTAATTGCTTCAGTTGATATGCCTGAACTCAGAGTGAAGACTATGCAGATTGCTTGCTTCTGGAAGAATGTTACTTTAGCCGCCTTTTCGGTTTTCGACTAAAGTAACCATTGCTCTTAGTTTTTTTTTTACCTCTTCTTTTTGCCTAGGACGTATCCTAGCGGGGAATATGGACCCTATCTTTTGCCCAGGAATGTCCTTTGCGGATTTTCATTCCTGACGGGTCTTGAGCAATGTCTTCAAGCATAATACTTCTTCGCCGTATCGGAGTTGATTATGTGTCAAAATTCTTTTTCATCCATATTGGTTAGGATAAGAGCCCTTTCCCGAGAAAGCTCATTTGGCCACAAAGGGTCCTTCACATTTTGTTGCCCATTTTCCAATTTTATTCTTCTGGGCCGGAAGCAACTTATTCACCATTAAATCCTTCTTATGGTAAATATGAGAGTTGACCTTTTTTCGTAAACCTTTTTTATTTTCCTTTGATAGGCTTGCTCACGACATATAACATTCAGTCGTTTTTCTTCCATAAGATTTAACTGGTTATATCGGCTTCGAACCCGTTCAGCCTCTGTTAAGTTTACTTCCATCATTATGTGCTTTTGTCAACATGATTAGCTGTACCGATTTGCCGTCTCGGATCTTTGCTATAACCAAAGAGTAATCATTTTGAATGTAGAGCAATTGTCATGTCAATGCCCCTCTTCCTTTCATTAGGGATTTCAATCCTCCTATTGATCACTATATTTTCACATTTCCCAGTCAACTACTTGAATGCTTTGTGGTGAAGGGTCAAGAGAATAGAAGGAAAGGGATTTATTGCAAAGGCTTGTGTTTTAGTGAGATTTTTGTAATAAAGGTTTCTGTAAGAATGGCTAGCCAAGGTTGGTCGGTGTTTAGGCTAGTTTAAACAAACGTTTTGTTCTTAATGAGATGGCGTCTTTCAACTGAATACTCTGGCGCCTATTTGTGACTGATTAACTTTCCTAGTTCGACCTTTTGGGTTTTCAGCCTAGGATTTTGCCCTTTTATCTTTTTGTCTTGGCCTTTGACCTTGACGGGCTTCTTTTAATAATAATTTTTCTCAAACATTGTCGAAACACGATTTTCTTATTCGTGTCTCTAGCTAATCAATCATGTTAACTTCGGCTTCATTTTGTCTATGGCGTTTTGATTATTTTGACGCATTTTGGAACAAAACATTTGTCTAAACAGGGTTATTTAATGGGGTATAGACATGTTTAGTAGGAAAAGAAGCAGATAGTAAGAATAGCATTCTTTTGTAATCCAAAGGGAAATGCGTGCCCTAAAGATGCTAGGGGATCGGGCACACCCCGAGGAGTGATCTCTAATAGTCATTGGGTTTACATCCCTTAGAATCAGAAGAAGGACATCTAATGACTAATGCTACCCTTGATGTTAATATCCCTCCTTTTGGAAGATCGTCTTTTTAAGGTACGGAGGGGAGACTTCCCTTTTCATCGTACGACTTGTTCTTTTGTAGGGTCGTACTTTAAAGGATTATCCTTAAAATCTAGGATGTCTCTTATTCCTTGAACATCCTTTCCAAGCTCTTGCCTGGGCTGTATCCATATCTCTTCATTATATGGGCCACTTTTAAACTGCTAGGATGTCTTTCCATATTTTCAAATGTCTTCTTCAGCCGCATCCATTTAAGGTATGGTAGACGGTTCGCTGATTCGAATCTAGTCTTTAACTTGAACCATGATCAATTTGTTGTGTCGCCGCCGTCCCTTTCCGACGTCCAGGGGACGTCTCGAAACGTTTATGCGAGCGGTCGCGAAAAGATGGTTTAGACTCGCGTTTTTTGTTTTAAAATGTGTTCATTGCTTCCGAGGTGTTTGACAATTGAATTATCCTCTAATAAAAGCAAGGTTTTCGAAAAGGGGTTCTTATGGAGTCGCCACCAATATTTTGACCGGAAACATTGGAAAAGGAAAAAAGAAAGAAAGGCGTTGATTTTATAAAATAAACAACTTGGCCGTTATAACCAGAGTTGGGTAAGGGAGTTAGTTACGTGTGGGGAAGGTGTTAGCACCCCACAACGCCCCTTTTGGGTTCCCTATGACAGATCAATTCAATTAAAGAGAAGATTTCGAGAAATTACGCGATTACCCTATTTTATTGCATAATATTGAAATGACTATCTACATAATTTTATATAAATAAAGCTAAATAAAGCAATAAAAGAGATATTAAAATGACTATCTACATGATTCTATCCTACATGACATAATAAAGCTAAATAAAACAATAAAACAATAAATAAAACAATAAAAGAGAAGGGAATTGAAAAGAACCTCCGTAGCAAGCTTTATATTGAGAATCTCGAACTGTGAGGATGCGTTTTGGCAACCCCTCTCTCTACACAGTCTCTCCTCACCAATACAAGATCGACTCCACTAAAAATTTAAAGAAGAATCGAATGCCGGAATATAATTCCTTAACCGATTGTTACCTCTTTAAGGCAATCGGAAAGATCATTCGAGAGAGGGAGAGAAGTAGACAAGTGCTCTAAAGTGTTTCAGAGCTCTCTGGAGTGTCTGTGGTGTTAAAAAGTGGCAAATGAGCCTCCTATTTATAGTTTTTCGCAGCTGGCGCAGTTTGGGACGGCCGTCTGGGTCGGGACGGCCGTCTGGACTGGGATGACCGTCCCAAAGGGCAAATTTACACAGAGCGGGACCCCCAGGAAGGCCGGGACGGCCGTCCCACTTAAAATGGGTTTGGGACGGCCGTCCCACATACGGGACGCGCGTCCCAACTGTAAAATAGCAGTTGGGACGGCCGTCCCACTTTTGGGACCGTGGTCTCGGCCTGTTTTGTCCAGTTTTCGTGTTCTGGGACCCCGGGAAGCTTTCCTTTCTTTTTTCGAACGTAGATTGATGACGATGTGTGTCCGTTGAAGCTTTATCTTCATATAGGAAGTCTTCTTGGCCTTCATTAAGAAGTCGGGCGAGCTTTGTCTTTGTGTAGGAAGTCTCTTTTGGCTTTTATTGTGTGAATGAATGGACTCCGTCTTCTTGCAGGAGATCCTTCTCGTTTTGGGAAGCCGGATGAACTCCATTTTCGGGTAAAGTTCCTCTAGCTTTTATTTTGAGAGGCCGGGCAAAATTAGGGGTCTACATGTTGCCTACCACAACTTTTAACTTTCGGTGGAGCGTTGAAGAAACTGCCCTAGCACTGTGAATCCAAGGTCTGCTCAATCTTCCCCTTGGACTCTTTTTTTCTTTTCCTCTTTGGTTTCTTTATTTTTCCTTTTTTTTTAGGAGCATTATCTTGTAGCTCCTTGGATGAATAAATTTTTTTGCTTATCATCCTGCCCCCAATTCTGGCTATATTGGAGATATCTTCATTGACGGACAATTCTTCTGTGTATTTCCATAGTACAGCTTTATCTGATGTATAAGGGAAAAGACGAGGCATAAATGAGCGCAAAGGTGTTATTGCCCCTTCCCTGTCATTATCAGTTTGGGTATCGACATTTACTTCTTTCTTATTGTCTCCTTGTCCCAGATTGATGGCCTCAGTTTTTTCTTAATGGGGCTGTATTAATTGAGCTCCTTTTTCCAACAGTCTTTGCAAGTCCGGGGAAATGGTCCCCTCCTCACTGTCTGACTCAATCCATTCGCCTTCAGCTTTCAGATCCCGCAGAGAGTTTTCAATCACAGACATGACTGTTTATTATACGGTCTATATTTGGGTTTAGATTTTATTTATTTATTTTGGAATGAGAGAGAAAGGAACGAAAGAGAAATGGAAAATGCCTCATTGTACTGATAAATGCAAATATTCACAAGGCCCACCTAAAAAATCTCATGATCACGGGCAAGGATCATGAGAGATACATCGAAAGCTTTTTGATATATTTTTATTATATTTTTGTAGTATCATTTTTTTTAGAGATGGTAAAAATGATGAGCCCTAAATTGCTGGTCTTCCTTATCCCGTCTTTCATTCGGGCTTTGATAAGGGCTGGTCATCCACCTTTGGAGTAGATGCATCAAAGGTAATCCACCCTGCATCTATTAGATTCTGGACCTTATGCTTTAAAGCCACACAGTTTTCAACGGAGTGTCCCGGAGAGCCTGAATGATAATCACAACTTTCATTAGATTTATACCATTCCGGGTATGGTGGCTCCATCTTCTTAGGAGGGACACGCACGAGGAGCTTGGCGTCCAACAATTTCAGAAGCAGACTTTCATAGGAGGTAGGTATGGAAGTGAATTTCCTCTCTTGTCTGCGTGACTGTCCAGCTGACGGTGAAGAGGAAGAAGGGGTAGTGAAGTTCATGGCATTTACACTTCCCTCCTTTTTCTTGCCAAAGGGCTTCTTGAATGATGCGTGGGATTTCTTAAACTTGGGAGGGAATCTAGTATTTTCGACATCGGTTACCTCCTTTACATCAAATTTGTATCCCTCTAATGCCCTTAATCTTTCCTCTAAGGCAAAAATTCGTTGCTCAGAGACCTCATTGTGGAAGCATTGTTGGTACATTAACTCTGTCAATTGTGCCATTTGTTCTTTTATGGCATTAAGCTCGGCGGTGAGCTTTCGGTTTTGTTCTTCTAGTTGTTCCATCTTTTTAGCCTTTTGAGCACGAGTGAGGACAGGCGGAAGACCAGCCACCTTCTAAATGATTATAGTTTTTTAAATGATTGGTGTATCCTAGAATGAATGTGTTTATGTATGCACTACAAAAATATTTTTTTTTTTTATGACAGCAGATATTGAAAGTGGCATAACTTTTGACTGGGTTGTCCGATTTGGACGCACAGCATGTCAAAACGAAGAGAAAAGGGTGAAGAACCAAGCTGCAAATGCCGTAGGCGATTTGGCCCAGTAATTTTCCCAAAAAACGTCTCTAAGACCCATTTTTTAGGGGTTTATTAAAATGATGAGCATGCTGTAATTATTTTCTCTCTTAGTTTTACCACTTATTGGATGATATGCTATGAATGATACGACTTTGCCAAAAATCTTTTTTTATTTTGTTGCAAAGGTATTTTTAATTTGTTTTTATATTTTTTTTATGACCCTTTATCTCTTCTGTCGGTCAACGTGGCTACTTAGCTTACAAAGAACCTGAAACAAGGCCAGCTTAACTGAAGACTATCCGAGATAAAGGTTTTTATCTTTTCACTTTTTATGATTTTTAGGGTTTTTTCATTTTTTGTCTGTTGTATGATTACCCTATGCTAATGCATCAATACAAATGCAGCAAACAAATGCATACACAATTCATTCACCCACGAGCAGAGCCACGCTTATTTAATCACGAGGTAGGGTTTTCCTGCAGAAACGTGCTTGGTTTAGGTGGTTCTAACTGTTCTCACCAGGCCAAAGGTCCCCAAGGTGCCCCCATTATAGGGACCTCTCAATCTCTCAATCCTCGGGTCATGCACGGAACTCCGTGGCGACACCCTTAGACCGAAAGAAGAGAGTTATCACCTTGAGTTGGTGGTTTTCCGACAACGGTAGTAGCCCCGTGTGCCAACTAACCGATCGTATCTGCCACCCACTCCCTATAGATATTCACTCTTGCCCCCGGGTATAGAGGGACTGTTGTGTGCAAGGGTTTTTGTGTGCAATTTATATTTCAAACAATTGCAGAAATAATCATACAGCAGTTATTTAAAGCCATACAATAAAAAAATACATAAGGGTAAAGGCGTAATTTCAAATCTTTACTTAGTTTGAATTTATCTGTCACTAAATGGGATCAACTCTCTAGCCTCCCCAGTGGAGTCGTCATCTGTCGCCGCCGTCCGTTTCGACGTCTGGGGACGTCTCGAACGTTTATGCGAGCGGTCGCGAAAAGATGGTTTAGACTCGCGTATTTGTTTTAAAAGGTTTTCGAAAAGGGGTTCTTATGGAGTCGCCACCAATGTTTTGACCATAAACATTGGAAAAGGATAAAAGGTATTGATTTTAATGAAAAACCAAACTTGGCCATTATAACCAGAGTTGGGTAAGGGAGTTAGTTACGTGTGGGGAAGGTGTTAGCACCCCACAACGCCCCTTTCGGGTTCCCTATGACGAGATCAATTCATTTTAAAAGAAGACTTCGAGAAATTACGCGATTACCCTATTTTATAATATTAAAATGGCTATCTACATGATAAAGCTAAATAAAGCAATAAAAGAGATATAAAAATGGCTATCTACATGATTTTATTCTACATGGCACAAACGAGTAAATAAAGCTAAATAAAACAATAAATAAAGCAATAAAAAGAAGAGAATTGAAAAGAACCTCCGTAGCAAGCTTTGTATTGAGAATCTCGAACTGTGAGGATGCGTTTTGGCAACCCCTCTCTCTACACAGACTCTCCTCACCAATACAAGATCGACTCCACTAAAAATTTAAAGAAGAATCAAATGCCGGAATATAATTCCTTAACCGATTGTTACCTATTTAAGGCAATCGGAAAGATCATTCGAGAAAGGGGGAGAAGTAGACAAGTGCTCTGAGTTTTTGAAAGTGTTTCAGAGCTCTCTGGAGTGTCTGTGGTCTCAAAAAGTGGCAAATGAGCCTCCTATTTATAGTTTTCGCAGCTGGCGCACTTTGGGACGGCCGTCTGGGTTGGGACGGCCGTCTGGACTGGGATGGCCGTCCCAAATGGCAAATTTACACAGAGCGGGACCACCTGGGGGTCCGGGACGGCCGTCCCACTTGAAATTGGCCTTGGGACGGCCGTCCCAACTTCGGGACGCGCGTCCCAACTGAATCTGGAGGGTTGGGACGGCCGTCCCAACTTGGGACGGCCGTCTCAACCTGTTCTGGCCAGTTTTCGCGTTTCGGGACCACCTGTTGTGTTTGGGACCACCTGTTGTGTTTGGGACCACCTGTTGTGTTTGGGACCACCTGCTGCGTTTGGGACCACCTGTTGCGTTTGGGACCACCTGTTGTGTTTGGGACCACTTGTTGTGTTTGTGACGGCCTGTTGATGCCGATAGGTGTCCGTTGAAGCTTTATCTTCGTGTAGGAAGTCTCCTTTGTTCGTTATCGTGTAGACGAGCGATCTCTGTATTGGTTGCGGGAGGTTTCCTCGTTTTTGGGAAGCCGGATGAACTCCATCTTCGGGTGAAGTTCCTCTAGCTTTTTCTTTTGAGAGGCCGGGCAAAATTAGGGGTCTACACCAGTGACTATGAGGCATGGGGGAGAAGAAGAGAGATGTCCCGACCATCCACCACACCCGCGCCAATCGCCAACAACGAAGAGCTGCAGGCACAAGTCAATGCCTTGACTCAGAGGGTAGAAATAATGGGAGCCCAGATACGGGCCCTTGAGGAAAAAGAACAAGCCTCTATCCTCACGATTGACGGTCTACAAAGGCAGGGCAAGAAAAAGGATCATGAAATAGAGCGCCTCAAGGACCAATGTGCTGACGCTAATGAACAGGCTATCCGAGCATCCAAAACTGCCAGAACCAGCTCGAATAGCCAACTGCAGGAGATAACCGTCAGATCAGCACACCTTGAGGCGGAATCAGCTCAGCAGGCTCAAAAGATCAAGGAGTTGTCAGAAGGGCTCCTCCAGGCTCAGATAGATCTCCGCCAAGAGCGAGAGAACAATAGAAAACTGAGCAGAGGCCTCTATGAGCTACGCCTTAAAGAGAAAAGCGGGCTAGCTCAGTACGACCAAGTACTTCAAGAGAAAGACCAAGTCGTTGCAAAGCTTGAGGAGCTACAAGCCTTGGTCATACATCAAGAGGCAAAGATCAAAGAGGCTCAACAATACAGCGAAGAAATGAGCCAAGCGATCCACAAGCAAAGCGAAGCGCTCGCTCACCATGTCCGGGAAGCCGAGAGAGAATTACAAAGAAAACAAGACCCGCCTGTGGGTTTCTTTAGGCTTTTCCGTTTTTGCCAAAAGACGCTTCGTAGTATGGAATAGGAGAATGTACACCTTTCAAAGAATTAATGAAATCTTTTTCCTTATTTCGCACTTGTCTACTTGCATACATGAACATGCATTTGCATATTTAATTTCCCCTCCTTCACACTTAATAAATAAGATAATAAAAAAGGAAGGATTAACTAACACGTCTTCCAACTCAGAAGAATGGAGAGAAAGCCACTCCTAATAAAGCTCACCCCAACGGTCGAATCACCGCAAGAGGGAAATAAACCTCGGTCGTTGGTCCTCAAGAATAAAGAAGAGGGGGCAAGGACGCCAGTGCGACTATTTATGCCACGTCCTTTCCCCTACGAGTCAAACAAAGCTGTACCATGGAGATATGGGGAATCTTCACCAATAAAAGAAGAAATAACAAACATAGCCGACATTGGGGGCACAACTAGAAGTGGAAGAATCTACTCCCCCAAGGACACACAGGAAAATATCCTTCAAAATAAAGGAAAAAATAAAAAGACCGAAGAAGAAAAAGAAAATAAAGAATCCAAGGAGGAGACAGAGGAATTACTCCAGTTTATAAGGCAAAGCGAGTATTCCATTATAGACCAGCTCAATCGCACACCTGCAAAGATCACGTTGCTATCTTTGATAATGAGCTCGGAACCGCACCGAAACGCCCTGCTGAAGGTCTTGAGCGAGGCGCATGTACCCCATACAATATCCCAAGAAAAGGTCGAGAGGATCGTCGGTCACATTACAGCAAGCGATCATCTCGCCTTCACAGAGGAAGAACTCCCCCTCGAAGGGTCAAAGCACAACAAGCCCTTGCACATCTCAGTCAAGTGCAAGGAATACCTCATTGCCAAAGTTTTGGTGGATAACGGGTCATCCCTGAACGTGATGCCCAAGTGCACACTGGAAAAGTTAACCATCCAAGGAACCCGTCTGCATCCAAGCAGCACCATCGTTCGAGCCTTCGACGGATCAAAACGAGAAGTAGTGGGAGAGGTCAATTTACCAATCCAGGTTGGACCCACTACTTTCAGCGTCGACTTCCATGTAATGGACATTACTCCAGCATATAGCTGTCTCCTCGGCAGGCCTTGGATTCATGACGCTAAGGCAGTACCTTTGACGCTCCACCAGAAAGTCAAATTCTTAGTGGGTGACAAACTTGTCACAGTCCAAGCAGAAGACGATATCCTGATTAGTGGACCGTCCACCCAACCTTATGTGGATGCGGCTGAAAAGGCCCTTGAAACATCTTTTCAAGCACTCGAAATTGCCAGTATAGAGCGACTTCCCAGAAATACAAAGGTAGCCCGTATGATGTTGAAGCACGGCTACCATCCTGGCCAAGGGCTGGGGGCAGATTCCCAAGGAATGAGGGAACCCCCAGAATTCAAAGACAATCCTCACAAATATGGCCTAGGATATGACCCTTTCAAGGGCCGAGCGGGAAGAGCAAAAGGGAAGTCCCCCCTCCGCACACTCAAGCAGATTTTCCGAAGTGGAGGGGTGCAAGCGTCAAGAGCCATTCTAGTCATTAGGAAATCTTTTTCTTTGTTTAAGGGATGTAAACCCCATGATTGTTAGAGATTATCCCCCGGGGCGAGCCCGATTCCCGGGCATCTTAGGGCACATATTCCCTTATTAATTAATAAAGAATGATTCTTTCTATCTGCTTCTCTTCTTTCTACTTTTGACTGGACCACATAAATAAACCTGTCTAAGTAAACAACAAAGAAAACAAAAAAAAAAAGAAGAAGAATAAGGAGCGCTTCCAAATAATCAAACTTTCATCATTGCTATCATCATCAAGTTAGCTGATTAAAAGCACATAAAAATAAGACTTCACCTGAAGCCATAAAGAAAGTCATGCTTCGCCAATACTGTGGACAAAAAAAATAAATCCAAATAAAAAGAGAAAAAGCCCAGAGAAGCCAAAGGCCAAAAGAAAAGGGCAAATTACCCGGTAGGAAACCCACCAAGGGGGCTACACAAAAGATAGGGTCAACCCGGTAGGATACCCGAACAACAATAAAGGGTAACCTAGGCAAAAGTTAGGGTTACAAATAAAGGTCCGCTAGGATTCCTCCAAAATTTTATAAGAGAGAGAACCTAGACAAAAGATAGGGCCAACACACAGTATCCTAGTTCGAAAACCCAAAGGGCGATCTAGGGAAATCAGCTAGCCAATTAAAAGCAATGGAAACAAAACCAATAGGCGCAAATACAAAGAGAAGAAAAACGTTTGCTTAGACAAAGCCTAAACACCCAGACTTAACCTTAGCCAGCCATTCTTACAAATCCTTTTATAAAAAAAAATCAACCCTCTAAAACACAAACCATTGATTTTTACCTCCTTTATTTCTTTTCTCTTGACCCTCACAACAATATTCTAATAATTAATTTGGGAATATGGAGGCGTATAGTCAACAAGAGGATTGAAATCCCTAAAGCAAGGAAAAAGGGAAATGACAAAAGTGATCCACACAAGAAAGAAAAAAAAGAAGAAAGAAACTACCCTTCGGTCACAAAAAATCCGGCATGGTACAGCCAAGAGTAAAACGCAGCGAATCAGAAGGCTTTCAGCGCAACAAGACACGTTGGTTAAATCCTTCTGAAAACTTAATCAAAATAGGCATTATAAGACATCAAAACATAAAAACATTGCATACATAGAATGTTTTTCAGACCAGGTCCTATTACTCCCTTCAAAAAAAAAAAAAAAAATTCTTCCGCAAAACGAGACCGCCGTCTGGGACATCCAGACCGCCGTCTCGGTTACCCGACACGACGAGACCGCTGGCAAAAACGAGACCGCCGTCTCAGTTCACCAGACCGCCGTCTCGACCTGGAGGAGAAACAAGACCGTCGTCTCATCCACCCAGACGACGGTCTCGATCTGGAAATTTTCCCTATATATAGGGGGCGCGGCTTTGGGCTTCCTCACAACTCCCTTTGCCTCCAGAACCTCCTCTCCCTCAACTCCTGTACTCCCAAGTCCCCTCTAGTCAAGATGTTTGGTAGAAGCGCTTCCAGAAAGAGAAGGAGCACTGCTGGTGCTAGTAGTTCCGCAGCACCGCCACCCCAGGACCCTTCCCAGCTAGCGCCACAACACCAGGCCCATCTTGAGAACATCCGGACCTACCAGTGGCATCCTATGCTCAAGCTGGATTTTAACATCCTGGCTGAGTTCGGATGGGAGGACGACGTCCGGGCCCATCTAGACAGCATTGGGTGGGGATTTCTGCTGCAACCACCACCTACACATGTGTACCCACAGGCGGTGCTGGAATTCTTAGCCTCCGTCTCCTACTCCGAGAGCCCCTCCACGGTCCTGGGCCTACAGCCCACCAAGATGGTGACATATTTTATGGGTGGGCAGTACCAGACTTCCACCCTCAGAGAATTCAACGTGGCCATCGGGTTCGTCCGGCCCGAGGAGGCCATGACCCAGGAGTACCGTGACGCCATCTGCTCACGGCCCACCCACCTTACTGCTGCCGAGATGTGGCGTGAGCTCACGGGAGCCACCACGCTGCCCATGCTGATGAGGGGATCTGCGCTTCCCCCAGCACTCCGTATCTGCCATAAGCTGCTGGCTGGAACTATACACGGGAGGAAAGAGAGTCAGGGCAAAATATCCCTCCCTGACCTCTTCATACTATACTGCATGAGCCAAAGGCGGCGCTGCAACCCCGGGTACTTCTTCCTGAGAGCCCTCAAGGACTTCAGGAACAGATCTGCGGGGGCCGTCCTCGTTGCTCCCCTCATCACCCCCTTAGCAGAAAGGTTTGGGTGCCCTGGCCGGGAAGAGCTGGCCCACAATCTGTGACCCGAATCCACATGAACGACCTATGCCAACAGCTCAACAGTATGACTGTGAGGCAAGAACAGGTGTCCCAGAGGCATGAGCAGCTATCCCAAACAGTGGAGCAATTGTCCCAAAGGCAGGAGGCCTTTGACACCCGACTGGGAGAAATGTACCAGCACCAACAAAGCATGCGCCAGGATTGGGTGACTTTTCAGCAAAGGTACCAGGACGAAGTCCAAGAGCAGGAGGACTTCAGATACCATATGTACCAGCATTACCCTCCCCAGGGATCGGGCCCAGAAGATAGCCCCTAGGGATAGTAGCTCCAAAATATATATAAAATAGGGGTGTAATAAAATTTCCTCATGAATGAAAATCTTATTTCATGCATCTTTTCGCCATCCTTTCCAGAGGTCAGTGCAACAAAAAAAGAGAGAAGGAAAGACTAAGAGTAAAAAGACGTACGCTCAGGAAAAAGCCAAAATCCTAAAATCGCGAGAAAAAAGAAATAAAACCGTGAGAAAAAGGCAGGATAAAAATTAAAACTACACCAACCAACAAAGTTTCGACTACCAAACAAGAGTCGAACAAAACCGAGATCCATCCGACCAACCAGCCAGGATCAGATGATCACTACCAAAAGAACAAAAACAAAGGATCCTCGGCAATCAACAAAGGCCGGATGAACACCAACAAAATCCCCGACGTGACCCGGATGACTATTCAAGAAATCCGGAAAGCAGTCAACTCAACACAAGAAGCACTCTCCAGAGACGTGTGCCTGATCTGCGCTCGAGCCGGATTAGTAAGTCGCACTACCACCTTGATGGGGGGTTCATACCCATCCAGTCCCGCACAACGGACTGTACCACCCTGATGGGGGGATCATACCCATCCGGTCCCACACAACGGACTGCAACTACCACCCTGATGGGGGGTTCATACCCATCAACCGAAGGATCGGCTCCGTCAGAAGGAGTTCCTGAGGTCTTACCACGTATTCACCGAAGGGATCGGCTACGTCAGAAGTAGTATCTCGGAAGTGCACGAACACCAAAGTTTTCCCCAGAAGATCAATCGCCGCAAGACGGGACGTCTGAAGGGCAACCGAGCAAGAGGGTCAACTCCTTTACCCCCCAATCGATCGTCCTGACACAGAAGGCCAGCAGTCGACTGGACGGATAAAGGGGGGGCAGTCCCAAATCTTGCCCGGCCTCCAAATAAAGACCAGAAGACCTCCTATTTGAAGATGGACAAGCCTAACAAGCCATTAGGAGAGACTATTAGGCCCCATACTAGGATAGGAGGGAGTTTCTGTACCAAAAAATAAGTTTTCTCGCTTCACGTAGGAGGTGAGACCGCCGTCTCGCTTAACGAGATGGCGGTCTCGCCACCTACGAAGAACGAGACGGCGGTCTTGTTCACCCAGACGGCGGTCTCGCCATTTTGACAGGTCGAGACGGCGGTCTCGTTGGACGAGACGGCGGTCTCGACCCTGTCAGACGAGACCGGCGGTCTCGCCACCTGACAGCGCGAAAACCTATAAATAGGGGCTCTCTCCCCCTCATTTCCACACACCACAGCTGCATAGCTCTCCCTTCTCTCTAAAAAACTTCTCTCTAGAATCCCTCCGACGCATTTCCGGAGCTTCTGAGTGCTTTCAAGAGTGATTTTCGGCATTCGAGAGGTTTTCCAACGTCTTGTAGAGTGAAGGGCTGCCATAAAGCACCCTATTTTTTAGAGAATTAATATAAAAAGCGTGCTTCGAAGGTTCAAATTCTCTCCCTTCACCTTTACCATTTTTATCTTAAATTATGCAATAGATATTAGGGTCATGTAGTCATACTTTTAAATTCCGCAGAATAAAAAGGGCGAAAGTGTATTTTTCTAGTTTATCAATAAAATAAGCCGGCCTGTCATTGGGAACCCGGAAGGGGCGTCGTAAAGGGACTAATACTCCCTTTGCACGTAACCAACTCCCTTACCCAACTCTGGTTCTAATGACCAAAGTTGGTTTTCGAAAACCAACGCCTTTTAAAACCCCTTTTCTGATGTTTCCGATAAAAACATCGGTGGCGACTCCATAGAACCCAAAATAAATAAGTCCTTGGGTTAGCCCGGTTATCGGACAACTCAAGGACACTTTTCGAAAACCTCGTCTCTAGGTTAGCCCGATTATCGGACAACCTAAGGACGTTGTAACCACCAATAAAAAACGCGAAAATCAAAGAGGGTCGAAAAAACCATCGCGTCGCTCCGACCACGCCCCCGTTTCCGGGGAGGCGGTGACATCCCGTGATTACTCTGATGTTCTCTTATTTTGATTTAGCCCTATCTTTTGCCTAGACCACCCTTTGCGGGTTTTGGATCTAGCGGGTTGCCTTAATTTTTGCCTAGGATATCTTAGCGGGCTTTTTCCTTTTTATGAGTGCCTTACCTTTTTGCCTAGACCGCCCTTTGCGATTTTCGATCTAGCAGGCTGCCCTAATTTTTGCCTAAGAATGTCCCAGTAGGCATCGTTCCTTTTATCTTTTTCTTCTCCTTTTTTATGTGTTGGTTCCTCATGCGTGCTCATGTTTTATTAATATGGAGGCATTTTTATAAATTGGTCAAGAGAAGAGAAGTACAAGACAATTTTATTGATATAAACAAATGGTTTATTCTTACAGAAGGATTTACGAAAGGGATTTAGAAGCATGGTTTACTAAGGTTGACTACACTGTATAAGCTATAACATTCATGTCCCTAACATCTGTCTCCTTGTTTTTGCTGGTCACTTTAGTTTTGAGATGCTTGAGTCGGGAGTGAAGACCATGTGAAGTCTTCTTGCTTTTGGGAGGGTATTACCTTAGTCGCCTTGCAGTTTTTGGCTAAGGTAATCATTGCTCTTTTTTTTTTTTTGCTTGTAGACCCCAAATCTTGTCCGACCTTAAAATAAGAGCAAAAGACCTCCTATTCGAAGATGGACGAAGCCTAAAAAGCCACTAGGAGAGACTATTAGGCCCCATATTAGGATAGGAAGGATTTTCTACATAAAAATAAGGATTTTCGCCTTCAGGGGTCGAGATCGCCCTCTCGCTTTTCGGGACCGCCATCTCGCCATTGCTTTAAGTCGAGACCGCCGTCTCGTTTGGCGAGATGGCCGTCTTGCCACTTGCCAATGGCGAGACCCCCTCTCGTTTGGCGAGAAGGCCTTCTTGTCTCTGGAAAAGTCGATATCGTTGTCTCGCCAAATGAGACGGCAGTCTCGCCACTTTTGCAAGTCGAGACCGCTGTCCCGAATGGCGAGACGACCATCTCGACCTTGTCAGACGAGATGGTCATCTCAACCTGACAGGAGCAAATCTCTATAAATAGTGAGCACTCCCCCCCTCATTTCACACAGTTCTTTCACTTTCCCTTCTATGCTTTCTTCAAATTCTCTTCCTAGAGTCCCTTCGAAGCATTTCCAGAGTTTTTGAGAGTTTTGAGAGCTTTTTATAGCGTTTCGAGAGAGTTTTCAGCGTTGTAAAGAGCGAAGGGCTGCCAAAACGCACCCTATATTTCAAGAGTATTAATTCAAAAGCTTGCTTCAGAGGTTTCTTCACTCTCTCTCTCTTTTACTGTCTTTATTTTTATGATTAGATTGCATAATAGACATTAGGGCCATGTAGTCATTATTTTAAAATTCTGCAAATAAAAGGGTAAAAGCATCTTTTCAAAAGTTTATTTATAATATAGTTGGCCTATCATAGGGAACCCAAAAGGGGCGTCGTAAAGGAACTAACACTTCTCTTACACGTAACTAACTCCCTTACCTAACTCTGGTTTTAATGACCAAAGTTGGTTTTCAAAAACCAACGCCTTTTTACCCCTTTTTCGATGTTTCTGGTAAAAACATCGGTGGCGACTCCATAAGAACCCTTTCAAATTAGTTCTTGGGTTAGCCCGGTTATCGGACAATCCAAGAACACCTTTTCGAAAACCTCGCCTCTAGGTTTAGCCCGATTATCGGAAAACCTAAAAGCATTGTAACATCAGCCATAAAAACGCGAAAGTTGGAAAGTCAGAACCATCGCGTCGCTTCGACCGCCTCTTTTTGATGGCGATGACAGATGGCGACTCCAGTGGGGAAGCCTAGAGAGTTGATCCCATTTAGTGATGGGCCAGCTTAATAAATAAACTAAGAAATTACGCTTTTACCCTACCTTGTATTATAACATGTTTTAAATGCTTGACTTTAATAACTGTTGTTTGTTTATTTTTACGCAATTGGTTGAAATAAAAACTGTACACAAACATTTGCACACAACAGTTCCCTCTATACCCGAGGGCAAGTGAGAAATCCATAGGGAGTGGGTGGCAGGTACAATTCGTTGTAGTGATGGCCTTGAGCCCACCAATGTGATCGGAAACCACCACTCAAGGTGATAACCTTCCTCTTTTGGCACAAAGACTGACTACGGCCTTAGTGCTAAGCATGGTCAGAAGGCTGGAGAGTGGGGACCCTATAATGGGGGCACCTTGGGGGCCTTAGCCTTGGTGAGAACAGTTAGAACCTACCTTCGCCAATGCACTTTTCTGCAGGAAAATCCTACCTCGTGATTAAAACGACTTTTCGCCAATTCGCGGATGATTGAATTGTGTGTGCATTTTTTTGTTGCATTTGATTTCATAGCATAACCAAACAATAGAAAAATCACAAAAAAAACGTTTTTTGCAAAAAAACGCCCTTATCTCAGACAGTCTGCCTTTTAGCTAGATTGGCTTCAGGTTCTTTGTAAGCTAAGTAGCCACACAGTCCGACAGAAGAGATAAGTGACGCTAAACATCATTCTTTCGCATAAGCCATTTTTATCTCGGATAGTCTGCCTTTTAGCTAGCCTGGTTCCAGGTTCTTTGTAAGCTAAGTAGTCACGCAGTCTGACGGAAGAGATAAAAGGCTCTAAAATAAAATCAAATAAAAACCCAAATCAAATAAAAATAAATGGGACCTTACTCATAAACATTACACTCATAAATCATTCATATAGGTAGCTTTTTTTTTCAAAATAAAATACATAAATATCATACATCATGTAGAAATAAAACATGATAAATAGGAAAATAAACACTCACATTCATACTTACAATAAGCATCATATTCATAAAGCATGCATTTTAGTTTTAGAAAATGGAGGGGACTAGTAGACAATTGTAGAAAGTGGACATTCCCCGATACCATACTGAGAGGTTAGAACGGCTTTGCACGGTCATGCCACCAGAGGTCCGCTATGACTTCAAAAAATCCTATGGACGGATCCTCAACCTGCTGAAGATCTGTGTCGATCCTATTTTCATCAGGGTGCTAGTTCATTTCTGGAACTCTAGTCTACACTGCTTCAAATTTCCGCAGTTCGACATGGTGCCTACTTTGGAGGAGTATGAGATCATGCTAAAATGGCCCAAATCAACCGGGGTCCATATTCGCCACAGGGCATACACTCCTGCAGCACAAATCGCTGCCATCATCTAATTACTATTCTGGCAGAATACCCTGATAGAAAAAGGGAACATCCAGGGTTGGAAAGTTTCAATGTTAGAAGACCATATGTCCACTTTGGCTGAAAGGGCAGAATGGGTCGCTTTTAACAAAACCCTGGCCTTGATCATATTTGGAACAATCTTGTTTCCCTTCCACATCGACACAGTGGACCAAGCCGTCATGGACGCCTTCTTCGCCTGGGACGTGAACTCGAAGAGTCCCTTGCCTGCAATTCTTGTCGACACCTTGCTTTCGGTGGAATTTTGCCTCCAGAAGTAAGGAAAAACACTTCGTTGTTGCTCTTCACTACTTTTCATGTGGGGCATCACACATTTCTATGCCTCTGGTCACATGGGGATGTTCCCCGACCCTTTGAGGAGCTTCTCCAAAATCCCTCTCCACCCCGATGCCTAACCTCAGAGTGGAAGGACGAGTTGGAACAATGGGACGCCAACCAATTATCTTGGGTCTGCCCTTGGTTCCGACCCGGTCCAGTCCTCATCAGATGTGGGGATTATCCGAACATACCGTTGATAGGACTCAGGGGTTGCATAGCCTATTCACCTAGAGTAGCTATGAGACAACTCATGAGGACTCAAACTACAATATCCCGAGGAGAGTTCGGAGGACTGTGTTTCTTCGGAGACCCATGCACAATTGCTAACTCACTAGCCATGAGAAGAGCATCGGAGAAACCAGTCTTTATGGTAGCTGCCTCCAGTGACTATGAGGAGTGGAGAAGAAGAAGAGGGATGGCTTAACCATCCACCTCACTCGCTACATGTTTGAATAGTGAAGAGCTTCAAACTCAAGTCGATGCCTTGACCTAGAGGATAGAAATCATGGGAGCCCAGATGAGGGCCCTTGAAGAAAGAGAACAAGAATCTATCCTCACTATAGACGATCTACAAAGGCAATGCAAGAAAAAGGATCATGAAATAGAGCGCCTCAAGGATTAGTCTGCTGACTCTAATGAGCAAGCTATCTGAGCATCCAAAGCTGCTAGAACCAACTTGGATAGCCAACTTCAAGAAATAACTGCCAAATTAGCACGCCTTGAGGCCGAATCAGCAAAACAGGCTTAGACGATCAAGGACTTGTTGCAAGACCTCACAAGGACTCGGTCAGAAATACGCCAAGAGCGAGAGGCCAATCGGAGACTCAACAAAAGTCTCATTGGGCTACATTGTAAAGAAAGATGAACTACAAGAAAAGTACTACAAGAAAAGGACCGAGACCTTGCAAAACTCGATGAACTACAAGCCTTGGTCGTCCATCAAGAGGCGAAAATCAAAGAGGCTCAAAAGTACAGTGAAGATATGAGCCAAGCGGTCCAGAAGTAAAGCGAAGCACTCGCTTGTCATGTTCGGGAAGCCGAAAGAGAATTACATAGAGATCAAGACCCGCTTGTGGATTTCTTTAGGCTTTTCCGTTTCTGTCAAAAGTTGTTTCGTAGTATGGAATAAGGGAATGTACACCTTCTACGGATAAATGAAATTCTTCTTTATTCAACAATTGTCTACTTGCATGCATATCATTCATTTGCATATTTAATTTCCCCTCCTTCACTCTTAATAAATAAGATAATAAAATGGAAGGATTAACTGACACGTCTTCAAAATCAGAAGAATGGAGAGAAAACCACTTTTAATCAAGCTTTCCCCAACGGTTGACCCACCACAAGAGGACAATAAACCTCGACCGTTGGTCCTCAGACACAATAAGGAAGAGGGGGCAAGTGTTAGAAAAGTAGTTTTAAATCAAGAGGGGGGGTGAATTGATTTTTGAAAGTTTTTCGCAATACACAGATTATCTAATTCGAAAATTAAGATTACTTATCAATTCACAAATCACAAAGCAATCAAACAGTTTAAGTGCAGCAGCAGAAATTAAAGAGAGAAAGGTTAGGAAAGATTTCACCGGTAATTTTATACTGGTTCACCCAATACCGGGGCTACGTCCGGACTCCAGCCAAATTCCAGTTGGGTTCCACTAGAATAGATGTTTTACGAGACTCACCCTCTTACACCTATTCTAACTCTCCACCAAGAACCAAATTCCAGCTCTTGGAAACCTCTCGCAACCAAATTCCAGCCGCGAGAGAAACCGAGTGCCCAAATTCCAGGCACCACACACAAGAACCAAATTCCGAGCTCTTGCTTTAACCTTTCCACCAAGAACCAAATTCCAGTTCCTGGAAACTTCTACAACCTCTACACACTGCAGAAAACTTGTACCCAAATTCCAGGTACAAAACAGTACAAAAGAATGAATAGAAATTGAAAAGAAGAAACAAAGAAAGCTCAAACCGGATTACACCAATCCACGGTCAGTTTCTTCTTCAAAGAAATGCAAAGTGCCTCAAGAAAGATTTCAAAAGAAGTTCACAAAAGCAGTTGTGTATCTTTCTTGAAAAATGCTAATAGTTGTTTGTATTGATTGCTTGAATTGTGTAAAAGCTGATATGTGATCTCTTGTTTCAAAGTTTCAAGCAAATTTGTTTATAAAAGAGTATTTTCAAATCTGCTGCATTAATTAATCTGTTGAAAGTTTGTTTTAATCTGTTGAAATAGCAGTTACAATCTGTTAAAAGTCCTTTCAACCCATTAATGCATTCTTGATCTTTAACGAGAAAATGTTTTAGTTGATACGACCACGTTTTTATCAGTTAAAGCGTTTTACAAACATTTTCTAAGTATAAAACAATCGATTGAATCGCGTATTAATCGATTGATATGTTTAAAAACCTTCTTATAAAACTTTCTAAGTTATTTTAGGCGATATAAAGTCGTTTCAATCGATTGAAAAACTGCACATATATTTTCAAGTCATTTTAATCGATTGAAAGTTCGTTTTAATCGATTGAAAAGATTTTCTAAGTTATTTTAATCGATTGAAATACGTTTTAATCGATTGAAATAAGTCTGATCGGTCATAATTCAATTCGATCGATCATAACCAACTTCGATCGGTCATAATCTCATTCGATCAGATCATCCTGACATCAAAGTGATTTTAATCGATTGAAACGTGTTTTAATCGATTAAAATAATTCTAATCGCTCATATTTAAGATCTGATCGATTATATTGCATTCGACCTATTACATTCAAATTCTAATCGGTCATAAAGAGTTTTAATCGATTAAAAGAAGTTTGTATCGATTAAAATATTGTAAAAACACTTTTTAAAACATTCTAAGTGTTTTAAATTGATTCTTTCAAACCTTTATCGAGTTAATAACTTGTTTAAGAAAATTCTTTGCCAAAATGCTTTTGTTTTTTATTTGTTTAAAACTATTTTTGAGGCATTTTGCAAGATGAGTGAAGAAGCTTTATGCGGTGGAAAAGGTAAAGTGGTTTTACCTAAGCTTTACGTTTAGACACACTAAGTCTTCGACTCCTTTGTTACGAGTGACTTGTTTGATTGCTGCAGGAGTTGACCCTTGACTTTATCTTTGACTTCATCAAATCAATGAGATCTTTGCTAGGATCACTTTCGGTCTCCCCTATTTGATGAAGACAAACACCATTTTGAAAAAAACAATCTACGCAAAATAAGTCACTTGATAATGCGGTTAGGTGAGAAATATAAGAATGTAATAAAGTTTTGTTTCTCCCCCTAAAACTTATTTCTCCCCCTAAAATGTTGTTCTTAAATTTATCTTAAAGTGATGCAACTATTTCTCCCCTTTTGACTTCATCAAAAATAGGGAATAGAAGAGAGAAGAATGTAAGGTTTCGAAAAATATGCTCAAGTTTTTGAAAATACAAAAGTGAATCAATATTTCACTCATGAAAAGAATCAATTAAAGTTGATTCAAACTTATCTCCATTAACACGTTTGTAATGAATACAATTAACACGTGTAAAGATAAGGGAATCACGCTTTAGTAGCATGTTCGAGAACTGACCATTAACTAAAGCCTTTAATCTTTCTTCCCAGAATAAAAATCGATTAAAAGCAGAGCATAATCGGTTAAAATGTTCTTGGTAAATGATTTTAATCGATTGAAAGAAAAGTTTAATCGATTAAAACATTTAAGATTTTGAAAACATGAAACTTTAGTAAAAATAATCGATTATTTCGATTTTGAATCGATTAAAACATGTTGTATAAGTTCATTTAATCGATTAACAAGATGTTGTATTGATTAAAACAATCAGTTTTGAAAATGAAGTAATGTTTAATGCATATTTTGTAAAAGCTGATCATTTAGAAGGATGTTTTAACAATACTAACGACTATCTTAGCTAATAGATCTATCGAGAATAAAGTCTTATTTAGCTAAAGCTCTCGGGGATCTATTTAAATTCTATTTATGCCGATCTGATCTAGATTAGATCCTAAACCATATTTAACCAAAGGTTAAGGCAAATGCTCCTGGTATAACACCGAGTTAATATCACAGTCCATGCAAACAATATAAAGATAGAAATAAGCGAGAAGATAAAGATGATGAGTGGAACTAGTCATCCCAATTTCCACTGATTGAGCTGCTTATCCACCAGCTTGGTGATCATTCATTTGATCCCCACCAATATCAAAAGACAATAGGCTTTCCTTTTTGCTGGAACTAATTTTGCTCTATCAACTATTTGAGTCAACAAGCTGCTGTCACTCTGTATCGACAACGAGACACGAAACTTTTCCGAAAAGAAATCTTTTAGCAGTTCTTGTTATTATTGGCTGCATTACAGTCCATGGTTGACACCACTACTGGAATTTCTACTACACATCGGAGGCATAATCATGTATCTGACCAAATCCCACACAGAATGCATGATACCATAAATTTCATGAATCACGAGGTTAATGATGTACTGAGATAGGAATTTTCTTTCATAATAGCCAACCCATTTTGAACCTATGCAGTTGTCATTATCCAAGCAAATAACTGCATTCTTATTAATGTAGTATGATGGGTGTTATTCTCACTTATAGTGAACCAGTCATCATTATCTTTTGAGGAATGTTATTACGGTAGAGTGGGCAATGATTAGTAATGAGGACAGGTGATGACAATCAATCCGAATTCTAAAACAATATAAAATTTATCCCTGTCTTGACCATAAAACATACATTCCCTGTACCACGTTATTCAATTCTTGAATTCGTTGTCCCAGATTGGTTTCCTTACAGTGTCACCTCGTGACATTGATGATTAAAGCAAATATTCAAAGTTGCACAGTTCGATGAATTTCACCAAGAGTTTTGAACCAATGCATGCTCAAGATTATTTCGAAATATTGCTAGGTAATATCAAGAAATCTAATGTAAACATTTGTTCATTGAACTTCCTAGTAATCAACAATTTATTACGAGAATCAACTATCACTGAAAAAATCTATGATAAACTATGTTTTCGAGTCCTAACGATTTGACTTTGTTTGTAACTAGTGTCTATAAGAAAAGTTACGAGTCCATTCTTTGATAATTTCTTTGATTTTAGGTGTATTACCATGCATCATTCCATGTAAAGTATTAAGAGAAATGTAAACATCTACGAGTGAATTAATCAATTGTTTTATGAAAGAATCGATTTGTATGGTACAGAATGTAATAAAAAAATATCACCAGTATTTAAATCGATTAAAGCGTAAATGAATCGATTATTTTGATACCTAAGTGTTTTTAGTTGATATACGAGATATTACAATCGATTAAAACAATTAAACCAAAATCCTGAGATCAGTTCAATCGATTATTTCGATATTTCAATCGATTAAAATGGTACGGACAGATATCAGTAAGTTATTTTAATCGATTAATATTGATTTATATCAATTAAAACAATTAATTTAAATACACAGAACCTGGTTTCGCAGCTCTCGATCTTCAAGGGATTCCCAGACTTGTTCCTGCAAAACAATTAAGTATTTTTAGGTACCCTTTATAATTATTGGGTCCTGATCATGTTATTTGAAAAGAATTAATCTTTGGAACCCATTTCATTCTCCCTTTAGGAATGGCATACTTTTTGATTACTGCAATTTTTAACGAGTGCCCTTTTTTCATACGAGTAAAAGCATTTAATTACGAGTATGAATTCCTATTTGTTTTTGTTTCTTCGGATCTAGATTTAAATCCTATTCAGATTTGTCAAAAATTAATTTTTGAGATCCAAGTAATATATCAAGATTAGCTTGCCCACGAGTGAACTTTGAAACAGGTTTGAGATAAGAATTCAATTTTCTTTTGCAATTCGGGACGGTTATTGCATGGTTTATTGCATTCACAATCGAGTTAGCATGAATCGGTTTCAAGAATTCTTTATCGGTTTCATTTTCAAGAATTTGTTTTTCCAGAGAATCAACTTTGTTAACTAGCCGAGTTATTTAATCCTTTTAGCCTATTATTTTCTTTTTGAAGTTTCTTAGCCTCCTCATGCATTTCATTAAATGCTTCTTGTAATGCATCATAGTTAACTATATTTGAAGAGGAGCTAGAACTTACACTGGCTGGTTTGTGGATTTTGACTCGCCATTAAGCAAAGATTGGCTTCTTCATTTTCAGAGTTATCTCGTTGATGACGTATCATTATCATCCCAGGCTATGTAGGCTCTTCTTTTTGATTTTTCCTCTTTCTTTTCACTTTGTTTATTTCTTCTCGGACATTCCATTTTAACATGGCCCTGTTTGCCACAACCATAACATTTAAAGTTAGAAGAATCAGTTCTTTTCTCATACCTTTTGTGTCTTTCCTTGTCTTGGATCTTTTTCTTGAGGAATTTGTTGAATTTCCTAACAAGCGATCCAAGGTTCTCATTATCTTCTTCGATTCTTGATTTTCTTCAACTTTAAGTGCAATGCTTCGTTCTTCTTCTCGGAGACTTCTTGCTCATTGAATCTTGTGATTTCCATTTCATGTTCTCCGAGTTTTCCAAGCAGTGAGGTCGTTGTCATGGTGGACGAGATCTTTTGATTCCGATATTGCGGTGACTTTTGGTTGCCAGGACTGTCAAGACATTTCAACACTTTAATATTTAATTCTTCCTTATCAAAGGTCTTACCTAGGCCCATTAAATGGTTGATGATGTGCGTGAAGCGTTTACGCACATCTGCGATGCTTTCACCATTCTGCATTTTAAACGAGCTCATACTCTCTTATCAAAGTGTGTTTTTCGGCTCTTTTAACATCTGCAGGTCCCTTCATGAGTGACCTCAAGAACATCCCACATCTCCTTGGCGGAATTGCACTTTGGGACACCACGAAAAATTCATCCATGTTAAGAGCGAAGTAATTATATTTTTTGCATTACAGTCACTTTGAACTTTCTTCTTTTCTTCTTCATTCAAGCTTGACCATCCTTTATCCGTAATTAAAGGACCATTAGTAATAACATCCCAAGCATTTACGTCGATGGATTCAATGAAGATTTTCATCCTAATTTTCCGAAAGGATAATCGTTCCACGAGAATAGTGGAGGTACTGTTAATAGATGCCCCCTCGGAAAACGGTAATCTGTTCTCGACCATGGATCAAGAGACTTGAATAACTTTCAAGCACCTTGCTCGATGCCAATTGTTAGAAAAGTAGTTTTAAATCAAGAGGGGGGTGAATTGATTTTTGAAAGTTTTTCGCAATACACAGATTATCTAATTCGAAAATTAAGATTACTTATCAATTCACAAATCACAAAGCAATCAAACGAGTTTAAGTGCAGCAGCAGAAATTAAAGAGAGAAAGGTTAGGAAAGATTTCACCGGTAATTTTATCTTGGTTCACCCAATACCAGGGCTACGTCCGGACTCCGGCCAAATTCCAGTTGGGTTCCACTAGAATAGATGTTTTACGAGACTCACCCTCTTACACCTATTCTAACTCTCCACCAAGAACCAAATTCCGGCTCTTGGAAACCTCTGCAACCAAATTCCAGTAGCGAGAGAAACCGAGTGCCCAAATTCCAGGCACCACACACAAGAACCAAATTCCAGCTCTTGCTTTAACCTTTCCACCAAGAACCAAATTCCAGTTCCTGGAAACTTCTACAACCTCTACACAGTTGCAGAAAACTTGTACCCAAATTCCAGGTACAAAACGAGTACAAAAGAATGAATAGAAATTGAAAAGAAGAAACAAAGAAAGCTCAAACCGGATTACACCAATCCACGATCGAGTTTCTTCTTCAAAGAAATGCAAAGTGCCTCAAGAAAGATTTCAAAAGAAGTTCACAAAAACAGTTGTGTATCTTTCTTGAAAAATGCTAATAGTTGTTTGTATTGATTGCTTGAATTGTGTAAAAGCTGATATGTGATCTCTTGTTTCAAAGTTTCAAGCAAATTTGTTTATAAAAGAGTATTTTCAAATCTGTCTGCATTAATTAATCTGTTGAAAGTTTGTTTTAATCTGTTGAAATAGCCGTTACAATCTGTTAAAAGTCCTTTCAACCCATTAATGCATTCTTGATCTTTAACGAGAAAATGTTTTAGTTGATACGACCACGTTTTTATCGGTTAAAACGTTTTACAAACATTTTCTAAGTATAAAACAATCGATTGAATCGCGTATTAATCGATTGATATGTTTAAAAACCTTCTTATAAAACTTTCTAAGTTATTTTAGCTGATATAAAGTCGTTTCAATCGATTGAAAAAGCTGCACATATATTTTCAAGTCATTTTAATCGATTGAAAGTTCGTTTTAATCGATTGAAAAGATTTTCTAAGTTATTTTAATCGATTGAAATACGTTTTAATCGATTGAAATAAGTCCGATCGGTCATAATTCAATTCGATCGATCATAACCAACTTCGATCGGTCATAATCTCATTCGATCGATCATCACTGACATCCAAAGTGATTTTAATCGATTGAAACGTGTTTTAATCGATTAAAATAATTCTAATCGCTCATATTTAAGATCTGATCGATTATATTGCATTCGACCTATTACATTCGAATTCTAATCGGTCATAAAGAGTTTTAATCGATTAAAAGAAGTTTGTATCGATTAAAATATTGTAAAAACACTTTTTAAAACATTCTAAGTGTTTTAAATTGATTCTTTCAAACCTTTATCGGTTAATAACTTGTTTAAGAAAATTCTTTGCCAAAATGCTTTTGTTTTTTATTTGTTTAAAACTATTTTTGAGGCATTTTGCAAGATGAGTGAAGAAGCTTTATGCAGTGGAAAAGGTAAAGTGGTTTTACCTAAGCTTTCTGTTTAGACACACTAAGTCTTCAGCTCCTTTGTTCTGAGTGACTTGTTTGACTGCTGCAGAGTTGACCCTTGACTTTATCTTTGACTTCATCAAATCAATGAGATCTTTGCTAGGATCACTTTCAGCAAGGACACCCGTGTGACTATTTACGCCACGTCCTTTCCCCTACGAATCAAATAAAGCCGTACCATGGAGATACGGGGAATCTTCACCAATAAAAGAGATTATCTCCAATATAGCCGGCATTGGGGGCATGACTAGAAGTGGAAGAGTCTACTCCCCCAAGGACTTGCAAGAAGATGCCCCCAAGAATAAAGGAAAAAATAAAAAGACCAAAGAAAAAGAAAA
Source organism: Sphenostylis stenocarpa (assembly GCA_963425845.1). Taxonomy (NCBI): domain Eukaryota; kingdom Viridiplantae; phylum Streptophyta; class Magnoliopsida; order Fabales; family Fabaceae; genus Sphenostylis; species Sphenostylis stenocarpa. The sequence goes on along the minus strand of OY731402.1, from coordinate 29,724,831 downwards.
TAAAGAATCCAAGGAGGAGACCGAAGAATTACTCCAATTTATAAGACAAAGTGAGTATTCCATTATTGACCAGCTCAATCATACACCTGCTAAGATAACTCTATTATCTCTAATCATGAGCTCGGAACCACATAGAAATGCCCTGATGAAGGTCTTGAGCGAAGCGCATGTGCCTCACACCATATCCCAAGAAAAGGTCGAGAGGATCGTCGATCACATTAGGGCAAGCGATCACCTCACCTTCACAGAGGAAGAACTCCCTCTCGAGGGGTCAAACCACAACAAGCCTTTGCACATTTCCCTCAAGTGCAAGGAGTACCTGTCGCCGCCGTCCGTTCCGACGTCCAGGGACATCTCGAACGTTTATGCGAGCGATCGCGAAAAGATGGTTTAGACTCGCGTTTTATGTTAAAATTATGTTCATTATTTCCGAGGTGCTCAACAACTGAACTATCCTCTAATAAAAGCAAGGTTTTCGAAAAGGGGTTCTTATGGAGTCGCCACCAATGTTTTGACCGTAAACATTGGAAAAGGGTAAAAAGGCGTTGATTTTAATAAAAACCAAACTTGGCCATTATAACCAGAGTTAGGTAAGGGAGTTAGTTACGTGTGGGGAAGGTGTTAGCACCCCACAACGCCCCTTTCGGGTTCCCTATGACAAATTAATTCATTTAAGTGAAGATTATAAGAAATTACGTGATTACCCTATTTTATTGCATAATGTTAAAAATGGCTATCTACATGACTTTATTTCATATTGCATACATAAAGCAATAAATAAAGCAGTAAAAGAGAAGACAATTGAACAGAACCTCCGCAGCAAGCTTTATATTGCGAATCTTTAATCGTGAGGATGCGTTTTGGCAATCCTTCGCTCTACAAAGACTCTCCTCTCCGAATACAAGATCGACTCGACTAACTTTTTACAGAAGAATCGAATGTTGGAATATGATTCCTTAAGCTGATTGTTACCTTATAAAGGCAATCGGAGAGTTCATTCGAAGAGGGAAGAGAATAGACAAGTCATCGGGAGTTGTGCAGTGTGTGAAACAGTGGCAAATGAGCCTCCTATTTATAGTTTTTCGTTGCTCGACCATTTGAGACGCCCCTCCGGGTTGGGACGGCCGTCCGGGTTGGGATGACCGTCCCAACCGCATCTTTACACAGTGCGGGACCCCCGAAAGCTGGGACCGGCGGTCTCACTTGGGATGGCCGTCCCACTTGGCCAGGGAAGGTTGGGACAGCCGTCTCGACTCTGGGACGGTGGTCTCGACCTATTTTGGCCAGTTTTTGTGTTCTGGAACCCCTGGGAAGCTTTCCTTTCTTTATTCGGACATCGGTTGCTGCCGATGAACGCCCGTTAAAGCTTTATCTTCATATAGGAAGTCTTCTTGGGCTTTATTGAGATGCCAGGCGAGCTTTATCTTGTTGTAGGAAGTCTCTTTAGCCTTTATTGAGAGACCGGGCAAATTTAGGGGTCTACAGCTGCCCCCCCTTCACCTGCCTGCCTAATTTGTTGGCTTAATATACATGCCGACAAAATTAGATGGTAGGGGAAGGAGTTAACCCTTTTGCCCGGTTATCCTTCGGATGCTTCTTTGTTGATCCTCCGGATGATAAATATTTTTGATAGGTACCAACCCCTATCTGGTTTGAGCCTTACTTTATAAGGCTCTGGTGAGTACTTACCCTCACCCGGTACGAGTCTGTATTTCACTAGACTCTTGTGGGTACCTACCCCAACTAGGTATGAACCTTGTTTTGCAAGGCTTTGGTGAGTACCGACCCTCACCTGGTACGAGTTTGCATTTTGCTAAACTCTTGTGGGTACTTACTTCCGAGGTGCTCAACACTTGAACTATCCTCTAATAGAAGCAAGGTATTTGCAACCCATTTTTGTAATGCTCAGGCGAGTATTTTACTCCACCTAATGCATTCTGCTAAGTTTTGATGAGTACCTACCCTCATCCGGTACAAACCTTATTTTATAAGGCTCTGGTGGGTACCTACCCCCACCTGGTACGAATCTGCGTTTTGCTAGATTCTGATGAGTACCTACCCTTATCAGGTATAAACCTTATTTTATAAGGCTTTGGTGGGTACCTACCCCCACCTGGTACGAATCTGCATTTTTGCTAGATTCTGATGAGTACCTACCCTCATCAGGTATAAACCTTATTTTATAAGGCTTTGGTGGGTACCTACCCCCACCTGGTACGAATCTGCATTTTTGCTAGATTCTGATGAGTACCTACCCTCATCTGGTACAAACCTTATTTTATAAGGCTTTGGTGGGTACCTACCCCCACCTAGTACGAACCCTATTCTATAAGGCTCTTGTAGGTACCTACCCCCACCTGGTACGAACCCTATTCTATAAGGCTCTGGTGAGTACCTACCCTCACCCGGTATGAACCCTATTCTATAAGGCTCTTGTGGGTATCTACCCCCACCTGGTATGAACCCTATTCTATAAGGCTCTTGTGGGTACCTACCCCCACCTGGTACGAACCCTATTCTATAAGGCTCTTGTGGGTACCTACCCCCACCCGGTACGAACCCTATTCTATAAGGCTCTGATGGGTACCTACCCCCACCCGGTACGAACCCTATTCTATAAGGCTCTTGTGGGTACCTACCCCCACCTGGTACGAACCCTATTCTATAAGGCTCTTGTGGGTACCTACCCCCACCTGGTATGAACCCTATTCTATAAGGCTCTTGTGGGTACCTACCCCCACCCGGTACGAACCCTATTCTATAAGGGTCTTGTGGGTACCTACCCCCACCTGGTACAAACCCTATTCTATAAGGCTCTGATGGGTACCTACCCCCACCTGGTCCGAACCCTATTTTATAAGGTTCTGATGGGTACTTACCCCCACCTGGTATGAACCCCATTCTGCAAGGTTCTGAACGAGCCCCATTCTGCAAGGCTCTTAGGATGCACTTTTTCGGTATTCAGTTTTTTTTTTTTTATTGATGAGTACAAACCCTCATCTGGTTTTTGGAGATGTGTTGGCGGCTTATTGTCTTTGATCATGCGCCTATTCCATGGGGAATGATTGATTTTCTTTTTTACTTTTCTTTTTTAGTCATCCGGTTTTACCGGGGATTTCTTTGTTTTTGGCTTTTCTTTTTAGCCATCCGGTTTTACCGGGGATTTCTTGCTTTTTGGCTTTTCTTTTAGCCATCCGGGTTTGCCGGGGATTCTTGTTAGTTGCCTCTTATTTTAGGCAAGAATCTCCTGGGGATTTGTTGTTTTTATTGATTGTGCCTCTTGTTTTTAGGCAGATGTTTCAATAGTGTTGAAGGCTTTATACTTGTTGTTTTTCGCCTCTGAATAGGCTGATGTTCTATTTGAGGATATTTGTTCTTGATAATACCTCTGAGTAGGCAGATGCTTTTTTGGAAGCTTTATGCTTTGGACTTGTATTACCTCTTATAGGTTGATTTCCCATTTCTTGGGGATATCGGCTCTTTGCTTGCCTCTGAGTAGGCATAGGCATTCTTGGGAGTGAAGGTTTTGCCTTTCATGGGGGATATTCATATTGGGTGTTATAGGCGATTAACTCCCTGAGGATATGAATTTGTATTTTGCCTTTTGCTGGTAGGCCCGCTGGGGATTTTTCTTTTTGGTAATCCACCAGGGATTTGGTTGTTTTATGGGGATCTATTTTGAATTGCCCCCTAGGGAGGAATGGAGTTTTTGACTCCTTATTGGCTGCTGCTGTTTTGAGCTGGCTTTGCCTATGCTCTTATTCCTGCTAGGGAATGGGTTTTTACCTTTTTCTCACGATTTGTATTTCTTTTTCGCGATTTGGTTTTTACATATGTGCGCCTTTTTATGCACATTGGCTTTTTCTTTGGTTGAAAAGATATATATTTTTTCTCTTTTCTTTTTCTTTGCGATCCCTGGGGAATTTTCTTTTCTTGGGGAATCTAATCCTTGATTTGAATTTTTATGATGATGGAGTCTTAGCTCCTGACTTTTGTGAAGCTCTTTATTGAGCGGGATGAAGAAATTTTCTTCTTTTCTTTTTTGGAGATTCACCAAGGAGTTTGTCAACTTCCTGGGGATCCAAATTTGATGATGGAGTCCTGGCTCCTGGCTTTGTGAAGCTCTTATTTGAGCTGGAAGATGGAAATTTTTGTTTTCCTCTCTTTATAGATTTTCTGATATACTCTACTTGGAGATTTTTTATTTGGCCTTTTTCGTTGTGGCCTCTATTGGGGAATGAAAGTTTTTCTTTTCTTTCTTTTTGTTGCCCCTGGTGATATGGAGGTTTTGACTCCGTATTTTCTTTGATGGACTCTTGTGTAGTCCTTATTCTCCTTTGGGGAATGTAGCGGAGATTCTGGATAAGTGTGTTCGATGACTCATGTGGCGATGAAGCTGAGTCGTGAGGTAATCTTTTTGTCTTGCCTCTAGAGTAAGCAAGGATCCTCTTGGGGATGATCAAGCCTTTCCGTTGGCTTTTCTACGTTGATGGCTTCCTTCTTTTTAGATGGAAGGATGTTGATTGAGGCTTCAAATGACTATGGTTGATGACTCATGTGATGATGATGCTGAGTCGTGGAGTAATTTTTGTTTTGCCTCTGGAGTAGGCAAGGATCCGCTTGGGGATCATCAAGCCTTTCCGTTGGCCTTTTCCTAGTGCACCTTCTTTTATTGGGATAGAAGGTTAGAGCTAGTTTCCTTGAAGCTCTTTATTTTGCTGAAATGGTTTTGATTTTCGCCTTTTTCTTTCACGATTTTGATCTTTATCGCGAGTTATTTGAAATCTGGCTTTTTAATATGTCACGTGTGCCTTTTATTTTATAAGTTTTGTACACGTGGGCTTTTGAAATGTAAATAGAAATAACAATGTTTATTTATTACTTCTCTTTTTTTTTTTTTGTGATACATTCAAACATTTTCAAGCTACTAGAAAATATTTAAAAGGAAACTATCTCCTAATCATCTGCCTCTGGACTGGAATGGGCAGATGGTGCTGGTGAAGGGATGCGGCGGAGCAGGCTGCGCTGGAACCTTGCCTGGGTCTGGACCAGATTCTCTATCTGTCAGTCTGTCCTGTCTTGCCTCATGGTCAGCTAATTAAACTGCTGTCGTATGAACTGGAACTCTCCTTCCATATAGGCGTTGTCGCCGTCGTCCGTTCCGACGTCCAGGGACATCTCGAACGTTTAATGCGAGCGGTCGCAAAAAGATGGTTTAGACTCGCGTTTTGTATTTAAAAATATGTTCATTGCTCCCGAGGTGCTCAACAACTGAACTATCCTCTAATAGAAGCAAGGTTTTCGAAAAAGGGGTTCTTTTGGAGTTGCCACCAATGTTTTGACCTTAAACATTGGAAAAGGAAAAAATGTTGATTTTAAGAAAAACCGCACTTGGCCATTATAACCAGAGTTGGGTAAGGGAGTTAGTTACGTGTGGGGAAGGTATTAGCACCCCACAACGCCCCTTTCGGGTTCCCTATGATGGATTAATTCATTTAAGTAGAGATTACAAGAAATTACGCTATTACCCTATTTTATTCGTATAATAAATATGGCTATCTACATGATTTTATTTACATTTCATAAAGCAATAAATAAAGCAGTAAAAGAGAAGAGATTTGAGAAGAACCTCCGTAGCAAGCTTTATATAGCAACTCTTTTACAAAAAGGACGCGTTTCGGCAATCCCTCGCTCTACAACGACTCTCCTCACGACAAAACTCGACTCAACTAAAATTTTCTAGAAGAATCGAATGCCGGAATTTCATTCCTTAATTGATTGTTACCTATATCAGGCAATCAGAAAGATCATTCGAAAGAGGGAGAGAAGTAGACAAGTGCTCTGAGTTGTCTGGTGTGTCTGGGGTGTGGAAAATGAGCAAATGAGCCTCCTATTTATAGTTTTCGCTGCCTGGCTCATTTGGGACGGTCGTCTGGGCCGGGACGGCCGTCTGGGGTGGGACGGCCGTCCCACTTGAATTTTTAACATAGAGTCAGCCCCCTTGGGAAGTGGGACGGCCGTCCCACATTTGGGACGCGCGTCTCACTTGTCCCAGGATAGTTGGGACGACCGTCCCAACATTGGGACGGTGGTCTCGACCTGTTTTATCCAGTTTTTGTGTTCTGGGACCCCGGGAAGCTTTCCTTGCTATTTTTGGACATTGTTTGATGTTGATGGATGTCCACTGAAGCTTTATCTTCATATAGGAAGTCTTCTTGGCCCTCATTAAGATGTCGGGCGAGCTTTATCGTCGCGTAGCAAGTCTCATTAGCTTTTTGTCGAGTGACTGGGTGAGCTCTATCTTGTTGCGAGAGGTCTCCTTTTCTTTTATTAAGAAGCCGGGCAAAATTAGGGGTCTACAGCTGCCCCCCCTTCACCTGCCTAGCTAATTTGTTGGCTTGATATGCCGACCAAATTAGTTGGTAGGGGAAGGAGTTAACCCTTTTGCCCGGTCATCCTTCGGATGCTGCTCCTTGTTGATCCTCCGGATGATAAATATTTTGATAGGTACCAACCCCTATCTGGTTTGAGCCTTCTTTTATAAGGCTCTGGTGAGTACTTACCCTCACTAGGTATAAGTCTGTATTTTACTAGACTTTAGTGAGTACCTACCCTCACTAGGTATGAACCTTGTTCTGCAAGGTTTTGGTAAATACCTACCCTCACATGGTATGAGTTCGCATTTTGCTAAACTCTTGTGGGTACTTACTTCCGAGGTGCTCAACACTGAACTATCCTCTAATAGAAGCAAGGTTTTTTTTGCACCCGTTTTGTGTAATGCTTCTGGTGAGTATTTTACTCTACCCGATGCATTTTGCTAAGTTTTGACGAGTACCTACCCTCATCCGGTACAAACCTTACTTTATAAGGTTTTGGTGGGTACCTACCCCCACCTGGTACGAATCTGTATTTTGATAGATTCTGATGGGTACCTACCCCCACCTGGTCCGAATCTGTATTTTGACAGATTCTGATGGGTACCTACCCCCACCTGGTCCGAATCTGTATTTTGACAGATTCTGATGGGTACCTACCCCGACCTGGTCCGAACCTCGTTTTGCAAGGCTCTGATGGGTACCTACCCCCACCTGGTCCGAACCTTGTTTTGCAAGGCTCTGATGGGTACCTACCCCCACCTAGTCCGAACCCCATTTTGCAAGGCTCTGATGGGTACCTACCCCCACCTTGTCTGAACCCCGTTTTGCAAGGCTCTGATGGGTACCTACCCCCACCTGGTCCGAACCCCATTTTGCAAGGCTCTGATGGGTACCTACCCCCACCTGGTCCGAACCCCGTTTTGCAAGGCTCTGATGGGTACCTACCCCCACCTGGTCCGAACCCCGTTTTGCAAGGCTCTAATGTGTACCTACCCCCACCTGGTCCGAACCCCGTTTTGCAAGGTTTTGAATAGGCCCCGTTTTGCAAGGCTTTTAGGATGACTTTTTGATAGTCAATCCAATGGTCATCTGGTTTTGGAGATGTGTTGGCGACTTATTATTTTTGTTCATGCGCCCATTCCGTGGGGAATATTTGATTTGACTTTTTGACTTTTCTATTAGTCATCCGGTTTTACCGGGGATTCTTTGTTTTTGGCTTTTTCGTTTAGCCATCCGGTCTTTGCCGGGGATTTCTTATTTTTGGCTTTTCTGTTTAGCCATCCGGCTTTGCAGGATTCTTTGTTTTTGGCTTTTTCGTTTAGCCATCAGGCTTTTGCTGGGGATTTCTTATTTTTTGGCTTTTCTTGTTTAGCCATCCGGCTTTGCTGAGGATTTCTTGTTTTTGGCTTTTCTTGTTTAGCCATCCGGCTTTGCCGGGGATTCTTTGTTTTTGGCTTTTCTTTTTAGCCATCCGGTCTTTGCCGGGGATTTTTGTGTTTTGGCTTTTCTTTTTAGCCATCTGCTCTTTGCCGGGGATTTCTTGTTTTTGGCTTTTCTTGTTTAGCCATCCGGCTTTGCCGGGGATTCTTTGTTGGTTGCCTCTTATTTAGGCAGGAATCCATTGGGGATTTTTGGTTTGATTGTGCCTCTTGATTAGGCAGTTGCTTCAATAGTGGTGAAGGCTTTGTTGTTTTTTCGCCTGTAAATAGGCTGATGTTCTATTTGAGCATATTTGTTCTTGATAATACCTCTGAATAGGTGGATGCTTTTTGAAAGTTTTGTGCTTGCATTGCTTCTTGTATAGGTTGATTTCCCGTTTCTTAGGGATATCGGCTCTTTGCTTGCCTCTGAGTAAGCATAGGCATTCTTGGGAGTGAAGGTTTTGCCTTTCACTGGGGATATTCATATTGGGTGTTATAATCGATTAACTCCCTGAGGATATGAATTTGTATTTTGCCTTTTGCTGGTAGGCTTACTGGGGAAAAATTTTCTTTTTGGTGATCCACCGGGGGATTGATTTGCCCCCTAGGGATGAATGGAGTTTTTGACTCCTTGTTGGATGTTTGCTGTTTTGAGCTGGCTTTGCCTATGCTCTTATTCCATTGGGGAATGGGTTTTTGCTTTTTTCTCGCGATTGTGCTTTTTCGCGATTTTGGATTTTTGATTTTAAATGCGTGTGCCCTTTTCTTTTGTGCACGCAGGCTTTTTATTATCCGCTGGGGATGAAGAGGTTTTCTTTTCTTCTCTTTCCTTTTTTAGTGGCCCTGGGGAATTTGTTGGCTTCCTGGGGGTATGATGGAGTCTTGGCTCCTGATTTTTTTTTTGAAAAGCTCTTATTTGAGCAGAGTGAAGATATTTTATTCTTTTCTTCCTTTCTTTTTGTAGATTTTTCTTGATATGTTCTTCTTGGGGATTTTCGTGTGGCCTTTTTCTGTAGTGGCCTCCATTAGGGGATGAAAAGTTCTTCTTTCTTTTCCTTCTATTGCCCCCTGGTGATGTGGAGGATTTGGCTCCATATTTTTTTTTTATGGACTCTTGAGTAGTCCTTATTCTCCTTTGGGAAATGAAGTGGAGATTCTGGATGAGCTTGCTTGTTGACTCATGTGGCGATGTAGTTGAGTCGTGAGGTAGTCTTTTTGCTTTGCCTCTGGAGTAGGCATGAATCCTCTTGGGGATAATCGAGCCTTTCCATTGGCTTTTTTATTTTGATGGTTTCCTTCTTTCTTGGATGGAAGGATGTTGATTAAAGCTTCAAATGATTATGTTTGACGACTCATGTGATGATGCTGAGTTATGAAATAATTTTTGTGTTGCCTTTGGAGTAGGCAAGGATCCGCTTGGGGATTTATCGAGCCTTTCCGTTGGCTTTTTTCTTCGATGTACCTTCTTTTATTGGTGTAGAAGGTTGGAGCTAGTTTTCTTGAAGCTTTTTATTCTGCTGGAATGGTTTTGAATTTCGCCTTTCGCGATTTTGATTTTCATGTGGAGACTGGATTCTGGCGCCTCCTATTTTCAATTGCAAGCATGGAGACTATCCTCCTTATACGCCTGTTTTTTATTCTTGTTTGAAGAAAATTATTTTTCTTGATTTTGACAAAGTCGTATTATGCAACTACTTTGTGTGTGGATGTCCTAAATGCAATCTATTGTTTATTTATTTTTTATGCATTTAGAAAGTAACTGGCCTTCTCCTGTTGGCTTCTTATGAATATGCCGATGGGCTCCTTTCTTTATGACCATGATGATGGGCTCCTCTTTTATCCATCTTTTGGTTTTAGCCCTATCTTTTGCCTAGACCGCCCTTTACGGGTTTTCGATCTAGCGGGCTGCCTTATTTTTTGCCTAGAATATCTTAGGGGGCTTTTGCCTTATCTTTTGCCTAGATCGTTCTTTTGGGGTTTCCGATCTAGCAGGCTACCCTAATTTTTACCTAAGAATATCCTAGCAGGCACTTATTCTTTTATTATTTTTATGCTTCCTCTTTTTAGATGCATGCTTGATCTTTGATTAAAAGTCTTTGCGCATATTTATGATTTATCAATAAAGAGGCATTTCCATAATATTTGGTCAAGAGAAAGGAAATGAAAAGGAATTTTTATTGATAAATGAGCAAAAGTTTATTTCTTTTATAGAAGGATTTCAAAAGGTATTTAGAAGAATGGGTGGTCAGGGTTGGCTATACTGTATAGGTTTAAACAGTCATGTCCATGATATCTGCCCCCTGGTTCTCCTAATTGCTTCAGTTGATATGCCTGAACTCAGAGTGAAGACTATGCAGACTGCTTGCTTCTGGAAGAATGTTACTTTAGCCGCCTTTTCAGTTTTCGACTAAAGTAACCATTACTCTTAGTTTTTTTTTATTTACTTTTTTTTACCTCTTCTTTTTGCCTAGGACGTATCCTAGCGAGGAATATGGACCCTATCTTTTGCCCAGGACTGTCCTTTGCGGATTTTCATTCTTGACGGGTCTTGAGCAATGTCTTCAAGCATAATACTTCTTCACCGTACCGGAGTTGATTAGGTGTCGAAGTTCTTTTCCATCTATATTGATGAGGATAAGAGCCCCTGCCGAGAAAGCTCATTTGACCCCAAGGGGTCCTTCATAGTTCAATGCCCATTTTCCAATTTTATTGTTTTGGGCTGGAAGCAACTTATTTACCATTAAATCCTTCTTATGGTAAATGTGAGGGTTGATCTTTTTTCATAAGCCTTTTTGACTTTTCCTTTGATAGGCTTGTCCCGACATATAATATTCAGCTGTTTTTCTTAATAAGGTTTAGCTGGTCATATCAGCTACGAACCCATTCTGATGTGAACATGACCTATGATAAGGGCTAGAGCAAGGGAAGCAAAAGAAGCTCTTCAACAAGTATTGTTGGTTGACCAAATTGTGTTTTGGATTAATCAATTAATGGGATTTAGTTTGATTTTGTTTTAAGTTGTAATAAGGGCCCAATTGAAAATTTAGTCATCAGCCTTTGGGAGACCAAGGGGTGCATAGCTGATTGACTTTTGGTTGCCACAATTTCAGATACAATCAGTCATTAAGTAGTTTCAATTCCTAGGTTAATGGATCATTATTAGCCTTTATTTGTTTCCATTAAATAGTTTTCAATTTTTAGGTTAATAAATCATTATTAGCATTTATTTTTCTTTAATGAATATTTGAAACTCTGATGGCAAAGCTTCTTTATAAGCTGAACCATTTTTATCAGAAATAACAAGTTGAGTTTTATTTTTAGAAATATTAGAGTTTATCTCTTTTATCTTAGTGAGAGTGATTCTCTTAAGTTCTTGAGTGATTCAAGAATCCTTGGCTGTATCAAAGGACTTTCACATCCTTTGTGTGTTGCCTTCCTTGGAAAGAGTGATTCTTTCCTTTCACCTTCTTTCTAATTCCTAAATTTCTTACAAGGTTCTAACTTTAAAGATCCTAAATTACCCCTTGTAATTCATATCAGTTGGTATCAGAGCCTCGGTTTAAAGGTTTGAACATTAAATTGATGGCAGAGGAGGATAAAAAGAGAATGAGAGAAAAATTTCTTCAAGAAAAGAGAGAAAAAAAGAGGAAGAGTGAAACACTTGAAGTGAAACAGAGCTATTTAACCATAAAAAGTGAGTATAATGTTTGTTTTACATTTAATTTGTCAGACTTATCTCTTTTTAATGTAGATGACGAATCCGATTTGAGGACAAATCCTTTTCAAGAGGGAGAGAATGATGTGAACATGACCTATGATAAGGGCTAGAGCAAGGGAAGCAAAAGAAGCTCTTCAACAAGTATTGTTGGTTGACCAAATTGTGTTTTGGATTAATCAATTAATGGACTTTAGTTTAGTTTTATTGCAAGTTGTAATAAGGGTCCAATTAGAAATTTAGTTATCAGTCTTTGGGAGACCAAGAGGGTGCATAGCTGATTGACTTTTGGATGCCACAATTTCAGTTACAATCAATCATTAAGTAGTTTTCAATTCTTAGGTTAATAAATCATTATTAACATTTATTTTTCTTTAATGAATATTTGAAACTCTGATGGCAAAGCTTCTTTATAAGCTGAACCATTTTTATCAGAAATAACAAGTTGAGTTTTATTTTTAGAAATATTAGAGTTTATCTCTTTTATCTTAGTGAGAGTGATTCTCTTAAGTTCTTGAGTGATTCAAGAATCCTTGGCTGTATCAAAGGACTTTCACATCCTTTGTGTGTTGCCTTCCTTGGAAAGAGTGATTCTTTCCTTTCACCTTCTTTCTAATTCCTAAATTTCTTACAAGGTTCTAACTTTAAAGATCCTAAATAACCCCTTGTAATTCATATCACATTCAGCTTCTGTTAAGTTTACTTCCATCATCATGTGCTTTTGTCAACATGATTAGCTGTACCGATTTGCCATCTCGGATCTTTGCTATAACCGAAGAGTAATCCTTTTGAATGTAGAGCAATTGTCATGTCAATGCCCCTCTTCCTTTCCTTTAGGGATTTCAACCCTCCTATTGATCACCATATTTCCACATTTCCCAGTCAATTACTTGAATGCTTTATGATGAAGGGTCAAGAGAATAGAAAGAAAGGGATTTATTGCAAAGGCTTGTGTTTTAGTGAGATTCTTTTTATGAAATAATAGTTTCTGTAAGAATGGCTAGCCAAGGTTGGTCGGTGTTTAGGCTAGTTTAAACAAACGTTTTGTTCTTAATGAGGTGGCGTCTTCAACTGAATATTCTGGCGCCTATTTGTGACTGATTAACTTTCCTAGTCCGCCCTTTTGGGTTTTCGGCCTAGGATGCTATGTTGAGTCCTAACTTTTGTCTAGGTTCCCCTTTTTCATTTTTTGGGATACCTAGCGGACTTTATTTTGTCTATGACGCTTTAATTGTTTTGATACCTTTTGGAACAAAACGTTTATCTAACACATGGTTATTTAATGGGGTATAGACATGATTAGTGAGAAAAGAAGCAGATAGTAAGAATAACATTCTTTTGTAATTAAAAGGGAAATGCGTGCCCCAAAGATGCTCGGGGGTCAGGCACACCCCGAGGAGTGATCTCTAATAGTCATTGGGTTTACATCCCTTAAAATCGGAAGAAGGACATCTAATGACTAACGCTACCCTTGATGCTAATATCCCTCCTTTTCGGAATATTGTCTTTAAGGTATGGAGGGGAGACTTCTCTTTTCTTTGTACCACTTGATCTTTTGTAGGGTCGTAATTTAAAGGATTATCCTTAACATCTGGTGGCTCTCTTATTCTTTGAGCATCCTTTTCAAGCTCTTGTCTGGGTTGTATCCATATCTCTTCATTATATGGGCCACTTTTAAATTGCTAGGAAGTCTTTCCATATTTTCAAATGTCTTCTTCAGTCGCATCCATTTAAGGTAGGGTGAACGGCTCGCTGATTCGAATGTAGTCTTTAGCTTGAACCATGATCAACTTGTAGCCTACCACGAATTTGATTTTTCGGTGGAGCGTTGAAGAAAGTGCCCTAGCACCGTGAATCCAAGGTCTGCTCAATCTTCCCCTCGGATTATTTTTTTCTTTTCCTCTTCGGTTTCTTTATTTTTTCTTTGTTTTTAGGAGCATTATCTTGTAGCTCCTTGGATGAATAAAATTTTTTGCATATCATCCTGCCCCCAATGTTGGCTATATTGGAGATATCTTCATTGACGGACAATTCTTTTGTGCATATCCATAGTACAGCTTTATCCGATGTATAAGGGAAAGGACAAGGCATGAATAAGCGCAAAGGTGTAATTGCCTCTTCCCTGATATTATCAATTTGGGTATTGACATTTACTTCTTTCTTATTGTCTCTTTGTCCCAAATCGATGGCCTAAGTTTTTTTTCTAACAGTCTTTGCATGTCCGGGGAAATGGTCCCCTCCTCACTGTCTGACTCAATCCATTCGCCTTCGGCTTTCAGATCCCGCAGAGAGTTTTCAATCACAGACATGACTGCTTATATGGTCTTTATTTGGGTGTAGATTTTATTCAATTATTTTTGAATGAGAGAGAAAAGAATGAGAAGCATATGAATATTATGAAAAATGCCTCATTGTATTGATGAAAAGAGAAATATATACAGAGTCCCTTTAATCAAAAGATCTCGCGGCCACGGGTAGAGACCGCGAGAGATGCATCGGAAGCTTTTGATTATTATTTTATATTTCTTTTAACCAAAAGATGCACAAAATGGGGAGCCCTAGTTAGATGGCCTTCTCTACCCAAGCTCACTATTCTGGTTGTGATAGAGGCTTGATGTTTACGTTTGGGTCGGGAGCATCGAAAGTAATCCACCCGGCATTCAATAATTCTTGAACCCTATATTTCAGGTTGACGCAATTCTCCACGGAATGCCCAGGAGCACCTGAGTGGTAATCACATTTTTCGTTGAGTTTGTACCAACCGGGGTAAGGTGGATCTTTCTTCTTTGGGGAGATACGTGTTAAGAGCTTGGCCTCTAAAAGCCTTGGCAGCAGACTCCCATAAGAGATTGGGATGGGAGTGAATTTCTTCTCTTGTCTGTGTGACTACCTAGATGGTTTTGAAAAGGAAGAAGGGGTAGTGAGGTTGATGGCATTTACGCTCCCCTCTTTCTTCTTGCCAAAGGACTTCTTGAATGATATGTGGGATTTCTTAAACTTGGGAGGGAATCAAGTATTTTTGACATCGGTTACCTCCTTTACATCAAAGTTGTATCCCTCTAATGCCCTTAATTTCTCTTCTAGGGCAGAAATTCGTTGCTCAGAGATCGTATTGTGGAAGCATTGCTGATATATTAGCTCCGTCAATTGCGCTATTTGTTCCTTTATGACATTGAGCTCAGCGGTGAGCATACGGTTCTGCTCCTCTAATTGCTCCATCTTCTTTGGCTTTTTGAGCGCGAGTGAGAACAGGTAGAAGACCAGCCACTTTCTAAATGATTTAAAGATTTTTATTATAGCTTTTTATTTCAAATGATTAGTGTGAGATAGATATGTCTTAGACAATAGCTTTGGTATCTTCTCAAAAGCCTATGTTTTAAGGAAGAGTACCATACCCACCTTAGTGTGTTGACTTTTTTTTTTTTTTTTTTTAAAAAAGGTTGCCAACATACCTTAGCGCACTTATCTCTTCTAGGAAGGTGATAAACGCACTTGGGTCTCTTTCGCTATTGTCTAAGGATATCTAATACATCCTAGAATGAGTGTGTTTATGCATGCACTACAAAAATATTTTTTTATGACAACAGATATTGAAAGTGGAATAACTTTTGACTGGGTTGTCCGATTTGGACGCACAACATGTCAAAATGAAGAGAAAAGGGTGAAGAACCAAGCTGCAATTCCCACAGGGGATTTGGCCCAGTAATTTTCCCAAAGAAAGCTCCTAAGTCCTATTTTTTGGAGGTTTATTAAAATGATGTGCATGCTGCAATTATTTTCTCTCTTAGTTTTACCACTTATTGGATGATGTGGTATGAATGATATGACTTTTCCAAGAATCTTTTTATTATAAAAAGGAGTTTTTATGGCTTTCATTCGTTTTTACATTTTTTATGACCCTTTATCTCTTCTGTCGGTCAACGTGGCTACTTAGCTTACAAAGAACCTGAAACCAGGCTAGCTTAACTGAAGACTGTCCGAGATAAAGTGGTTTATCTTATCACTTTTTGATTTTTTAGGGTTTTTCACTATTTTTGTTGTATGATTAAATGCTAATGCATCAATTCAAATGCAGCAAGCCAATGCACACACAGTTCATACATCCACGAGCAGAGCCACGCTTATTTAGTTACGAGGTAGGGTTTTCCTGCAGAAACGTGCTTGGTTTGGGTGGTTCTAAACTGTTCTCACCAAGGCCAAAGGTCCCCAAGGTGCCCCCATTATAGGGACCTCTCAATCTCTCAGTCCTCGGGTCATGCACGGAACTCCGTGTCGACATCCTTAGACCAAAAGAAGAGAGTTATCACCTTGAGTTGGTGGTTTCCGACAACGGTTGTAGCCCCGTGTGCCAACAAGCCGGTCGTATCTGCCACCCACTCCCTATAGGTATTCACTCTTGCCCCCGGGTATAGAGGGGCTGTTGTGTGCAAGGGTTTTTTTTGTGCAATTTATATTTCAGACAATTTGCAGAAAATAATCATACAACAATTATTAAAGCCATACAATAAAAATACAGAAAAGGGTAAAGGCGTAATTTCAAATCTTTACTTAGTTTGAATTTATCCGTCACTAAATGGGATCAACTCTCTAGCTTCCCTAGTGGAGTCGCCATCTGTCGCCGCCGTCCATTCTGACGTCCAGGGACATCTCGAACGTTTAATGCGAGCGGTCGCGAAAAGATGGTTTAGACTCGCGTTTTGTATTTAAAAATATGTTCATTGCTTCCCAGGTGCTCAACAACTGAACTATCCTCTAATAGAAGCAAGGTTTTCGAAAAAGGGGTTCTTTTGGAGTCGCCACCAATGTTTTGACCTTAAACATTGGAAAAGGAAAAAATGTTGATTTTAAGAAAAACCGCACTTGGCCATTATAACCAGAGTTGGGTAAGGGAGTTAGTTACGTGTGGGGAAGGTATTAGCACCCCACAACGCCCCTTTCGGGTTCCCTATGACGGATTAATTCATTTAAGTAGAGATTACAAGAAATTACGCTATTACCCTATTTTATTCGTACAATAAATATGGCTATCTACATGATTTTATTTACATTTCATAAAGCAATAAATAAAGCAGTAAAAGAGAAGAGATTTGAGAAGAACCTCCGTAGCAAGCTTTATATAGCAACTCTTTTACAAAAAGGACGCATTTCGGCAATCCCTCGCTCTACAACGACTCTCCTCACGACAAAACTCGACTCAACTAAAATTTTCTAGAAGAATCGAATGCCGGAATTTCATTCCTTAACTGATTGTTACCTATATCAGGCAATCAGAAAGATCATTCGAAAGAGGGAGAGAAGTAGACAAGTGCTCTGAGTTGTCTGGTGTGTCTAGGGTGTGCAAAATGAGCAAATGAGCCTCCTATTTATAGTTTTCGCTGCCTGGCTCATTTGGGACGGCCGTCTGGGCCGAGACGGCCGTCTGGGGTGGGACGGCCGTCCCACTTGAATTTTTAACACAGAGTCAGCCCCCCTGGGAAGTGCGACGGTCGTCCCACATTTGGGACGCGCGTCTCACTTGTCCCATGATAGTTGGGATGGCCGTCCCAACTTTGGGACGGTGGTCTCGACCTGTTTTGTCCAGTTTTTGTGTTCTGGGACCCCGAGAAGCTTTCCTTGCTATTTTTGGACATTGTTTCATGTCGATGGATGTCCACTGAAGCTTTATCTTCATATAGGAAGTCTTCTTGGCCCTCATTAAGATGCCGGGCGAGCTTTATCGTCGCGTAGGAAGTCTCATTAGCTTTTTGTTGAGTGACTGGGTGAGCTCTATCTTGTTGCGAGAGGTCTCCTTTTCTTTTATTAAGAAGCCGGGGAAAATTAGGGGTCTACAGGCGTTCTCGTCATCTATCCGTCGGTACAAGCCGGCAAAATCTGGATCATATGACTGTTGCTGCGATTCTGAAGTCGCAAGGATGTCCTTAGGCATGTCGAAATCACGCATATCCAGCGAAATCGAGATTATGGGGTTTAAGATAAACCCTGATCCCTGTCGACTGAGGATGTTCATATGAACCAGCATTCCTCCGCTAATCGGCTTTGGCTGGAGGCTAGCTGGGAGGTTTTCCCCATCAGTGCATCCCCAATATTCAGTTAAAGGGGTGAGAAAGGGAGCTACCATGATGGCTCCTGCTGAGCCGCGGGTTCCTTAATCTTTTACGGCTTTCAGGAAGGCGTATCCTGGGTTGCATCGCAGCCTTTGATGCATACAGTAAACAATGAAGAGGTCGGCTAGCGTTACCTTCCCTTGGCTCTCCTTTCGGCTGTGTATAGTCCCAGCTAGCAATTTATGGCATATGCGGAGCGGAGGAGAGAAAGCTGCACCCTTCAGGTTTGACGGCAGAGTGTGAGCTCTAGTGATCTCTCTCCACATGCTAGTGGTGGTGAGAGCAGCAGGTTTTTCCAGATATGCGGACCGATATTCTGGTGTTCTTGTATCTGCTCGTTGGCAGAAACCCATTATGACATTAAAGTCATCCAGAACAGTGGTCCGGTAGGCTCCATCCATCCAGTAGGAGATAGCTTGAGTTGGTGGCACTCCGGGAATTGCGGATGGCATTTCCACCATGTTGACAGAGGCAAGAAATTCCAGTGTAGCAGTGCGGTAGATCCGAGTAGGTGGCTCACGGAGCAGAAAGTCCCATCCTATGTTGTGGATGAACCTTCTGACATCTTGTTCCCAGCCAAATGTAGCTAGGATTTCAAAATCCAACCGCAGTGTGGGATGCCAGGAAAATTGCTGGATATTTGTCAGCCGCTGTTGATGTGATTCTGCTAGTAGAGCGCTAATAGTAGGAGTTCCTCTAGCAGGGTTTCTAGTGCATTTTCTCCTAGATGAGGCTTCTCCATGCTCCATTGTATGTAGTACTCACTTAAGAATGCTAGAAGTGTGTAAAAAAGGAAGAGAAGCAAGGTAGAATGCTTGGAATGGGGTACCAAAGGCCAAATCCGCGCACAACACATATAGGGGACGCCAGGAAGTTTGGGACGGCCGTCCCAATTGAAATTTTTCTTCATGGGCCATCAGTTGACAAGTGAGACGGTCGTCCCACCTGGGACGCGCGTCTCAACTGAAAATGGGGACTTGGGACGGCCGTCTCGACTTTGGAACGACCGTCTCGAGCTTCCTGAGTGGATTTTTTGACTTTTTTGTTGAAAAAAGGGATAGGACTCCATTCATTGATGTTTTAATGCATGTAATGTTTCATGATATGCATCCTATGATCTATTTCAGTTAATATTTTGAAAGTTTTAACTGATGTGCTTTGACTTTGGGCGCATTCTTGGTGCTATACCTTTCTGTCATCATGTTTCTTCTGATTAACAATCTTGGCTGTACCTAATTTGCCGTCTTAGACTTTTTCTTGCTATAGCCAAAGAGCAATCTGTTGTTCATAGGGTAACTGCCATATCAATGCCCCCCTTCCTTTCCTTAGGGATTTCAACCTTCCTATTGATCACTATATTTCCACATTCCCCTTATTACTTGAATGCTTTATAGTGAAATGGTCAAGAGAAGAGAAAGAAAAGGATTTACAACAAGGGCTTGTGTTTTAGAAGGATATTTTTCATAATAGAGGTTTCTGTAAGAATGGCTAGCCAGGGTTGGTTTGTGTTTAGGCTAGTTTAGGTAAACGTTTCGTTCTTATGATGTGGCGTCTTTATTTTAATAACTTGTGGCGCCCTTTTGTGATTGATTAGCTTTCCTAGTCCGCCCTTTCGGGTTTTCAGCCTAGGATGTTATGCTTATGTCCTAACTTTTGTCTAGGTTTCCTTTTTTTATTTATTTTTTAGGAATACCTAGCGGACTTTGATAACCCTAATTTTTGCCCAGGTTACCCTTTATTATTGTTCGGGTCTCCTGCCGGGTTTACCCTATCTTTTGCGCAGCCCCTTTTGTGGGTTTCCTGCCGGGTATTTTGCCCTTTTATTTTCTTGTCTTGGCCTTTGGCCTTGACGGGCTCTCCTTTTTTGTATATATGTATTTTTTTTGCATAACATTGTCGAAACTTGATTTTATCGAGATAAATTTTATCCATGTTTCTAGTTAATCAATCATATTTGACTTTGCTTTATGACGCTTTGATCATTCTGACGCATTTGGAACAAAACGTCTATCTAAACCTTGTTTATTAAAAATGGGGTATAGACATATTTAGCAAGAAAAGAAGTAGATAGTAAGAATAGCATTCTTTTGTAATTTTGGGGAAATGTGTGCCCTAGAAATGCACGGGGTCCGGGCATACCCCGAGGAGTGATCTCTAATAGTCACTAGGTTTACATCCGTTAGAATTGGAAGAAGGACACCTAATGACTAACGCTACCCTTTGCTCTAATATCCCTCCTTTTCGGAATATCGTCTTTGAGGGATAAGACTTCCCTATTTTCCGTATGGTTTGATCTTTCGTAGGGTCGTACCCTAAACCATATTTTAAAGGATTATCTTTGAACTCCGGTGGCTCTTTTATTCCTTGAGTATTCTTTCTGAGCCCCTGTCCTGGGCGATATCCATATCTTTTCATTATATGGGCCACCTTTGTATTACTGGGAAGTCTTTCTATGTTGGCAATTTTGAGCGCTTGAAAAGATGTTTCAAGAGCCTCTTCAGTCGCATCCACATATGGTTGGACAGACGGTTTGCTAATTAGAAAGTCTTCTTCAGCTTGAACTATGACGAGTTTATCATTTGTCACAAACTTGACTTTCTGGTGGAGCGTTGAAGGTATTGCCTTAGCGCTATGAATCAAAGGTCTACCAAGGAGACAACTATATGCCGGCATGATATCCATCACGTGGAAGTCTATGTTAAAGATAGTAGGGCTAATTTGAATTGGTAGACTAATTTCTCCTACTACTTCATGTCTTGATCCATCAAAGGCTCGAACAATTGTATTACTCAGGCGCATGTGGGTTCCTTGCACTGTTATCTTGTCAAGTGTGCCTTTAGGCATGACGTTTAAGGATGACCCATTATCCACCATAACTTTGGGAATGAGATATTCCTTACATTTGACAGAAATATGCAAGGGCTTGTTGTGATTTGACCCTTCTAAAGGGAGTTCTTCATTTGTGAAGGTAAGATGATTATTGGCTGTAATGTTACCAATAATTCCTTCAAATTTGTCCTGGGATATTGCATGCGGGACGAATGATTCATTCAAAACCTTTAACAGTGCATTTCGATGCGGTTCTGAACTCATTATGAGTGATAACAAGGTTATCTTTGCAGGAGTGCGATTGAGTTGATCGATGATGGAGTACTCGCTTTGCCTTATGTACTGGAGTAACACATCTGTCTCCTCCTTGGATTCTTTTTCCTCTTCGGCTTTATCTTTTGCCTTATCTTTAGGAATGTTATCTTGTAATTCCTTGGGGGAATATATTCTTCCGCTTCTCGTCATGCCCCCAATACTGGCTATGTTGGAGATATCTTGATTAACTGATGATTCTTCTGAGTATCTCCAAGGTACAGCTTTATTTGATGTATAAGGGAAAGGACGAGGCATGAATAAACGTACAGGCATTATTGCCTCTTCCCTTTTATCGATTGGAATAACCAACGGTGCTTGTTTATTATCATCTTTGGGTCTATCAACCGTTGTAGAGATTTTGATGACGAAAGGCTTCTTTTCCATTTATTCTGATTTGTGGACAACACATCAATTAATCCTTCCTTTTTATTATCTTTGTTATTAAAATGAGGAGGGATGTATGAATGTATGCAACTTATGAATGCAATAGACAGTTTAAGGAAAAAAAACTTTTTATTTCAACTAGAAAGTGTTTATCCTTCTATACAATGCTTTGAAGCAAGTGTTGACAAAAACAGAGAAGCTTGAAGAATCCTATAGGTAAATTAGGCTTTCTTCGTAATTCATCTTCAGCTGTTCTCACATGATTTCTGAGCGTCTTGATTTGCTCATGTACCTCCTGGCTCATATCTTCACTATATCGACGAGCCTCTTTTATCTTTTCTTCTTGATGAACGATCAAGGCATGTTGTTGGTCAGACCTCTCTATTACTTGGTCTCTTTCACGAAGTAATTGACCATACTGAGCTAATCCATCTCTTTCTTTATCATGTAGCTCCTCTAGGTCTTCTCTGTATTTTTCAGTGGTTTCCCACCACTTTTGTGCTTCTGACCGAGTTTCTGCTAGATCATCCTGTATTAACTTGATCGTTTTTGCCTGTTCTGCAAGCGCACTCTCAAGATGTGCTATTTCGTCACTCATGTCCCGGAATAGACTATCTTGTTCAAGCCTTGGAATTTTCAGTGCTTGTTTAGTCTCTTCCTGATAATCAGTACAATCATTCTTAAGGCGCTCTATTTCATGGTCCTTCTTTTTACATTGCCTTTTTAGACCATCTATTGTAAGGGTTGCTTCTTGCTCTTTTTCTTCGAAGGCCCTCAGCTGAGCTTTCATGACTTCTACCCTTTTATTTAAGGCATTGACCTGCAACTGTAGCTCTTCATTGACTAATGTCGTCGTTAATGTAGCAGATGGTTGGGGTATCCTTCTACTTTTTCTCCATTCTTCATATTCATGGGACGTAGACACCTGAATCTTTCCAAGTTCTTTATCCCCTATATAGACTGGTCTTTCCCATGCTTTCCGGACAGCGGATACTTCTTCAAAGCTATGGGAGTAATGGCATAGACTCAGCCCTTTGAGCTCTTCTTAAGTTGGCATGGTCTGGGTTCTCATGAGTTGTCTCATAGCTATCTTAGGAGAGTAAGCTATGCAACCCCTGAGGCCTAGTAGTGGTATGCTCAGGTAATCTCCGCATCGTATAAGAATATAACTGGGTCAGAACCAAGGGCAAACCCATGATACATGCTCTATGTTCCAATTTTCTAACTCGGTTTTCCATTCTAACGCTTGACGGTGCTGAAGAGGAATTTTTGCAAAACTTCTTAAAGGATCAGGGAATATGCCCATGTGGCTTGAAGCGTAGAAGTGAGTGACGCCCCATACATATAGTAATGAAGTGCAACATCTAAGTGTTTTCCCCTGTTTCTGTCGGCAAAAATCTACTGAAAGCAGGGTATCAGCAAGAATTGCAGGTATAGGACTCTTGGAGTATACATCCCAAGCAAAGAATGCATCTATTGCAGTATGATACACAATGTTCACATGAAATGGGAATAATATGATTCCGAACATTGCCAATGCTAGAGTTTAGTTGAAGGTAGACCAATCTTTCTTTTCAGCCAAAGAGATTAAGTGGTCTTCTATTATGGACATTTTCCAACCTCGGATGTTCCCTTTCCCTTCAAGGATGGATTGATGAGGAGGCAGTCGTATGATAGTAGCAACCTTACTCACGGCCACATATACTCCTGAGCAGACATAGACCCCGACTGACTGAGGCCATCTAACCATGAGTTCATATTCTTCTAAGGTTGGTACTAAGTCAAACTGCGAAAACTCAAAGCAGTGTAGATCGCGATTCCAGAAGTGGACCAATGCTCTAACAAAGATTGGATCGATGCTGATTTTCAGGAGGTCAAGAATTCTTCCATAAGATTTCTCAAAATTGGCACTGACCTCCGGCGGCATATATGTACTCAACTGTCTTAACTTCTCTACACGGCATAGAAGGATTTCCACTTTCTTTAATCGTCTATTACTGGATCCCTCCATTATCTAAAAGAAATGAAAATGCATGATATGAGGATGAGTCCTTGTAAATGCATGCATGTAAGTGTTTGTTTTTCTAAGTATTATCATGTTTTATTCCTAATATGATACATGGTAATACTTGGTTTTTCTTAAAAAGAAAACTATCTATATGAATGTTTATGGATTTTGATGAAGAGAGTCCTATTTTCTTCTCTTAACATTTTTATGAACAAAGGTTATATGAATTATAAGACCTTTATCAAGAAAAATTTTTATTTTATAAAGGCATTTTTATGGCTTTAATTTGTTTTTATATTTTTTTATGACCCTTTATCTCTTCTGTCGGTCAACGTGGCTACTTAGCTTACAAAGAACCTGAAACCAGGCTAGCTTAACTGAAGACTGTCCGAGATAAAGTGGTTTATCTTATCACTTTTATGATTTTTAGGGTTTTCCACTATTTTTGTTGTATGATTACCCTATGCTAATGCATCAATACAAATGCAGCAAACGAATGCACACACAATTCATACATCCACGAGCAGAGCCACACTTATTTAATCACGAGGTAGGGTTTTCCTGCAGAAACGTGCTCGGTTTAGGTGGTTCTAAATTGTTCTCACCAAGGCCAAAGGTCCCCAAGGTGCCCCCATTATAGGGACCTCTCAATGTCTTAGTCCTCGGGTCATGCACGGAACTCCGTGTCGACATCCTTAGACCAAAAGAAGAGAGTTATCACCTTGAGTTGGTGGTTTTCGACAACGGTTGTAGCCCCGTGTGCCAACAAGCCGGTCGTATCTACCACCCACTCCCTATAGGTATTCACTCTTGCCCCCGGGTATAGAGGGACTGTTGTGTGCAAGGGTTTTTTGTGTGCAATTTATATTTCAGACAATTTGCAGAAAATAATCATACAGCAATTATTACAGCCATACAATAAAACATACGGAAGAGGGTAAAGGCGTAATTTCAAATCTTTACTTAGTTTGAGTTTTATCCGTCACTAAATGGGATCAACTCTCTAGCTTCCCCAGTGGAGTCGCCATCTGTCGCCGCCGTCCGTTCTGACGTCCAGGGACATCTCGAACGTTTATGCGAGCGGTCGCGAAAAGATGGTTTAGACTTGCGTTTTATGTTAAAATTATGTTCATTGCTTCTGAGGTGCTCAACAACTGAACTATCCTCTAATAAAAGCAAGGTTTTCGAAAAGGGGTTCTTATGGAGTCGCCACCAATGTTTTGACCGTAAACATTAGAAAAGGATAAAAAGGCGTTGATTTTAATAAAAACCAAACTTGGCCATTATAACCAGAGTTAGGTAAGGGAGTTAGTTACGTGTGGGGAAGGTGTTAGCACCCCACAAGGCCCCTTTCGGGTTCCCTATGACGGATTAATTCATTTAAGTGAAGATTATAAGAAATTACGCGATTACCCTATTTTATTGCATAATGTTAAAAATGGCTATCTACATGACTTTATTTCATATTGCATACATAAAGCAATAAATAAAGCAGTAAAAGAGAAGAGAATTGAATAGAACCTCCGCAGCAAGCTTTATATTGTGAATCTTTAATCGTGAGGATGCGTTTTGGCAATCCTTCGCTCTACAAAGACTCTCCTCTCCGAATACAAGATCGACTCGACTAACTTTTTACAGAAGAATCGAATGTTGGAATATGATTCCTTAACTGATTGTTACCTTATAAAGGCAATCAGAGAGTTCATTCGAAGAGGGAAGAGAATAGACAAGTACTGGGAGTTGTCTGGTGTGTGAAACAGTGGCAAATGAGCCTCCTATTTATAGTTTTTCGCTGCCTGACCATTTGAGACGCCCCTCTGGGTTGGGATGGCCGTCCCAACTGCATCTTTTACACAGGCTGGGACCCCCTGAAAGCTGGGACTGGCAGTCTCACTTGGGACGGCCGTCCCACTTGGCCAGGGAAGGTTGGGACGACCGTCTCGACTCTAGGACGGTGGTCTCGACCTGTTTTGGCCAGTTTTTGTGTTCTGGGACCCCTGGGAAGCTTTCCTTTCTTTATTCGGACGTCGGTTGGTGCCGATGAACGCCCGTTAAAGCTTTATCTTCATATAGGAAGTCTTCTTGGGCTTTATTGAGATGTCAGGCGAGCTTTATCTTGTTGTAGGAAGTCTCTTTAGCCTTTATTGAGATACCGGGCAAATTTAGGGGTCTATAGTACGTCATTGCCAAAGTTCTTGTGGATAACAGATCATCCTTGAACGTGATGCCCAAGTGCACACTCGACAAGTTGACTATACAAGGAACCCATTTGCGCCTAAGCAGCACTATCGTTCGAGCCTTCGACGGATCAAAACGAGAAGTAGTGGGAGAAGTTAATTTGCCAATCCAAATTGGACCCACTATCTTCAATGTCGATTTCCATGTAATGGACATTACTCCGGCATATAGTTGTCTCCTCGGCAGGCCTTGGATTCATGACGCTAAGGCAGTACCTTCAATGCTCCACCAAAAAGTCAAGTTTATAGTGGATGACAAACTGGTCACGGTCTAAGCAGAAGACGATATCCTAATCAGTGGACCGTCCACTCAACCTTATGTGGATGCGACTGAAGAGGCCCTTAAAACATCTTTTGAAGCGCTCGAAATTGCCAGTGTAGAGAGACTTCCCAAAAACACTAAGGTAGCCCGCATGATGATGAAGCATGGTTACCATCCTAGCCAAGGAATGGGGGCAGATTCCCAAGGCATGAAGGAACCCCCAGAATTCAAAGATAATCCTTTCAAGTGTGGCCTAGGATATGACCCTACTAAGGGTCGAGCAGAAGGAAGAAAAGGGAAGTCTCCCCTCCGTACACTCAAACAAATATTCTGAAGAGGAGGGATTCAAGCATCAAGAGCTACCTTAGTCATTAGGAAATCTTTTTCTTCACTTAAGGGATGTAAATCCAATGATTGTTAGAGATTATCCCCCGGGGCTAGCCCGACCCCCGGGCATTTCAGGGCACATATTCCCTTATTAATTAATAAAGAATACACTTCTTACTATCTGCTTCTCTTCTTGCTATTTCATGACTAGACCTCACAATAACCTTGTCTAAGTAAACAAAAAGAAAAAAGAAGAAGAATAAAAAGCGCATCCAAGTAATCAAAATTTGCCATTGCCATTACAATCAAGCTAGTTAATTAGAAGCACAAAATAAGGCTTTACCTCACCACAAAGAAAGTCATGCTTCGCCAATATTGTGGAAAAATAATATATAATAACAAAAAAAAAGCCCAAAGAAGCCAAAGGCCAAAAGAAAAGGGCAAAATACCCGATAGGAAACCCACTAAGAGGGCTACGCAAAAGATAGGGTCAACCCGGTAGGATACCCGAACAAAAATAAAGGGTAGCCTAGGCAAAAATTAAGGTTACAAAATAAGGTCCGCTAGGATTCCCTAAACAAAAACAAAAAAAGGAAGGAACCTACACAAAAGATAGGACCAAAACACAATATCCTAGTTCAAAAACCCAAAGGGCGATATAGGGAAATCAACCAACCATAAAAAGCAATGGAAATAAGTGTAGACCCCAAATCTTGCCCGATCTCATAATAAGACCAGAAGACCTCCCATTCGAAGATGGATGAAGCCACTAGGAGAGACTATTAGGCCCCATAATAGGATAGGAAGGATTTTCTACATTAATATAAGAATTTTTGCCTTCAGAGGTTGAGACCACCGTCGTGCTTTTCGGGACCGCTGTCTCGCCATTGCTGCAAGTTGAGACCGCCGTCTCGTTTGGCGAGACGGCCGTCTCGCCACTTGCAAATGGCGAGAGCCCCTCCCATTTGGCAAGAAGGCCTTCTCGTTTCTAGAAAAGTTGATACCGCTGTCTCGCCAAACGAGACGGTGGTCTCGCCACTTTTGCAAGGTGAGACGGCCGTCTCGACCTTGTCAGACGAGACGACCGTCTTGACCTGACAGGCGTGAATCCCTATAAATAGTGAGCGCTCCCGCCCTCATTTCACACAGTTCTTCCACTTTTCCTTCTAAAATTTCTTCAAATTCTCTTCCTAGAGTCCCTCCGAATCATTTCCGGAGTTTCTGAGAGTTTCTGAGAGTTTTTTATAGCGTTTTGAGAGAGTTTTTAGCGTTGTAAAGAGCGAAGGGCTGCCAAAATGCACCCTACTTTCAAGAATATTAATCAAAAAGCTTTCTTCAGAGGTTTCTTCACTCTCTCCCTCTCTTTACTGTCTTCATTTTTATGATTAAATTGTATAATAGACATTAGGGTCATGTAGTCGTTACTTTAATTCCATAAATAAAAGGGTAAAAGTGTCTTTTCAAAAGTTTATTTATAAAATAGTTGGCCTATCATAGGGAACCCGAAAGGGGCAACGTAAGGGAACTAACACTTCCCTTACACGTAACTAACTCCCTTACCTAAATTATTGTTTTAACGACCAAAGTTGGTTTTCAAAAACCAACGCCTTTTTACCCCTTTTTCGATGTTTCCGGTAAAAACATCGGTGGCAACTCCATAAGAACCCCTTCAAATTAGTTCTTGGGTTAGCCCAATTATCGGACAATCCAAGAACACCTTTTCGAAAACCTCGCCTCTAGGTTCAGCCCGGTTATCGGACAACTTAAAAGCGTTGTAACATCACCCATAAAAACGCAAAAATTGGAAAGTCGGAACCATCGCGTCGCTCCGACCGCCTCTTTTCGATGGCAGCGACAGATGACGACTTCACTGGGGAAGCCTAGAGAGTTTATCCCATTTAGTGATGGGCCAGCTTAATAAATAAACTAAGAAATTACGTTTTTTACCCTACCTTGTATTATAACATGTTTTAAATGTTTGGCTTTAATAACTGTTGTTTGTTTATTTTTACGCAATTGTTTGTAATACAAATTGTACACAAACCTTTGCACACAATAGTTCCCTCTATACCCGGGGGCAAGTGAGAAATCCATAGGGAGTGGGTGGCAGGTACGGTTCGCTATAGTAATGGCCTTGAGCCCACGAGTGTGATCGGAAACCACCACTCAAGGTGATAACCTTCCTCTTTTGGCACAAAGACTGACTATGGCCTTAGTGCTAAGCATGGTCGGAAGGCTAGAGAGTGGGGACCCTATAATGGGGGAACCTTGGGGGCCTTACCCTTGGTGAGAACAGTTAGAACCCACCTTAGCCTTGGTGAGAATAGTTAGAACCCACCTTGTTTTCTGCAGGAAAACCCTACCTCATAATTAAGACGACTTCTCGCCTGTTCACGGATGATTGAATTGTGTACGTATTTGTTTGTTACATAGCATAACCAAACAACAGAAAAATCACAAAAGACATTTTTCACAATAAACACCCTTATCTCGGACAGTCTACCTTTTAGCTAGCCTGACTTCAGGTTCTTTGTAAGCTAAGTAGCCACGTAGTCCGACAGAAGAGATAAGGGACGCTAGACATTGTTCTTTCGCATAAAGCCATTTTTATCTCGGACAGTTTGCCTTTTAGCTAGCCTTGTTTCAGGTTCTTTGTAAGCTAAGTAGCCACACAGTCCGACAGAAGGGATAAAAGGCTCTAAAATAAAATAGAAATCCAAAAAAAATAATAATAATAAAAAATAAAACGATTTTTTTTACAAGTCAAAACATTCATATTACATCATATCATGAGTGGAAAAAACCAAGAGAGAAAATAAAAGGAGAAAGCACATTTGGCATCATCTAAATAGAATCTCTCATACATAAACATATCCATATTAGTCCTACACTCAACATGCATTAATAAACTTCTTTCGGGCATTCTAGAAAGTGGCTGGTCCTCTCCCCATCCGAACCCGTGCACAAAAGGAAAAAGCTATGGAGAGCCTAGAAGAGCAAAACCGTAAGCTCACTGCAGAGGTAAACACCATCCGCGAACAAATGGCTCAATTGATGGAGGTCGTGCGCCAAGGTCAAAACAAGGGCGAAGCCCAAACAGAACACGCCTCTCGCCATGAAGAGGAAGAAGAAGAGGAATACTTCTACGATCAAAAGGATGCTCGAACTGCGTGCATCCTCACCTTGGAGGTATCTAAGCAGCAAATCTCCGCCCTAGAGGAAAGGCTGAAGGTAGTAGAGGGGCACAACTTTGACGTCAAGGAGGTGGCAGACATGTGCCTGGTGAAGAACATTCATTTCCCTCCCAAATTCAAAGTCTCGGACTTCCCCAAGTACGCTGGGCTGACCTGTCCTAAGAACCATCTTACGATGTATTGTCGTAAGATGGCCGCACACACTGAAAATGAAAAACTCCTGATCCACTGCTTCCAGGAAAGTATGGCTGACACAACTCTCAACTGGTACATGCAGTTGGAGAGAGGACAGGTCCAAAACTGGAAACAGTTGGCTGACATTTTTCTTCATCGTTATCGATACAATATTGATCTGACCCCTGACAGGTCAAATCTCAGGACTCTGAGCAAAAGGAACGACGAACCTTTTAAAGCATACGCCCAAATATGGAGGGAAATGGCCGCCCAAATAGAGCCTCCATTGACGGATAAGGAGACAGTGGTTATGTTCATAGATTCACTGACTGGAGCGTACTACGATAAGGCAACCTTTTCTCGGACATAGTCACTATAGGGGAAAGAGTAGAGCAGGGACTGAGGAGTGGGAAGATAGCACAGTCTTCCCATGCTGGCATCTCGTTCAGAAAGCCTACCGGCAAGAAGAAGGACCAAGTTGTGCATGCGATTAATTTCGCTAGTCCTTCTTCTCTCCACAAGCGGCTCGACAGCCTCGCAAGAAAGAGAGGAAGTTCACTCCCATCTCAACTTCCTATGGTAAGCTGCTACCTCAGTTCCTTGAGGCCAAACTCTTGACCTGCGTTCCTCCCAAGAAGCAGATAGAGCCTCCCTACCCCGAGTGGTATAAACCAAACAATAAATGTGATTACCACTCAGGTTCACCCGGGCACTCCACCGAAAATTGCTTGAAACTTAATTATCGGGTCCAAGAATTGATCGACGCCGGGTGGATAACCTTTGATACCTCTACCTCTGATGTCGACGCCAAACCGCTGTCTAAGACAGAGTAGCAGAGAGGGAGGATTGGGAGGATCAGCCCCTAGGGTGCCTTTTTTTTTAAGCTTTCTTTTGTATTTCCTGCGGTCCCCGCTCGTGGCCGCAGGAACTTTGATTAAAAGGGCTTGTACATACGCTTTCATTTTCCTAATACACGAGGCATTTTCTTATCATAATTCATATCTTTCATTCTTTTGCCTCTACTATTTATTATTCTTTCAATAAATTGAATAATAAAATCTATGACTAAAAAAGAACCTAAAAAACATCATGTCTGTGATTGATGAATCTCTGTGGACCCCGGAAGCCGAAGGCGAATGGGTCGAGTTCGACAGTGAGCAGGGGACCATTTCCCCAGACATGCAAAGAATGCTAGAAAAAGAAGCACGCATTATACAAGCGCATCAAGAAGAAACAGAAACTATCAATTTGGGAGAGGGGGATGATAAGAAAAAGATAAACATTGGCACCCAAATAGAAAGTGGCATAAGGGAGGGATTGATACAACTTTTAAAAGAATACATGGATGTATTCGCCTGGTCCTACCATGACATGCCCGGGCTCGACACAAGTATAGTGGAGCATAGACTGCCATTAAAAGAAGGGTTCTGACCTGTGAAACAAAAACTCAGAAGAATCAAATCAGATTGGTCCTTAATGATTAAGGAGGAGGTACAAAGACAACTGGACGCAAATTTCCTAGTAGTGTCCAAATACCCGGAATGGTTGGCCAACATGGTACCTGTCATAAAAAGATCGGTAAAGTCAGGGTATGCGTGGATTATAGGGACCTCAATCGAGCAAGTCCAAAGGATGACTTTCCCCTACCACATATAGACACGCTAGTAGACCATACGGCTACCAATACGCTTTATTCCTTCATGGATGGGTATGTAGGGTAAAATCAAATTAAATTGGTCATCGAGGACAGAGAAAAAACCTCTTTCATCACACCATGGGGCACCTTCTGCTACCGTGTAATGCCTTTTGGACTCAAGAATGCAGGGGCTACCTATCAAAGGGCTATGGTCACACTATTCCATGACATGATCCACAAGGAAATAGAGGTGTATGTGGATGACATGATCGCCAAGTCCAGAAATGAGATGGACCACATTAAATATCTCAAGAAATTGTTCGATCGGCTTCTGTCGCCGCCTCCCAAAAACGAAGGTGGTTACAACGTCCTTAGGTTGTTCGATAACTGGGCTAACCTAGAGACGAGGTTTTCGGAAAGTGTTCTTGGGTTGTCCGATAACCGGGCTAACCCAAGAACGGGTTTTGAAGGGTTCGTGGAGTCGCCACCGATGTTTTTACCGGAAACATCGGAAAAGGAGTTTTAAAAAGGCATTGGTTTTCGAAAACCAACTTTGGTCATTAGAACCAGAGTTGGGTAAGGGAGTTAGTTACGTGTAAATGAAGTGTTAGTTCCTTTACGACGCCCCTTTCGGGTTCCCTATGATAGGCTGGCTATTTTGGATAAATAATTAAACTGGAAAATTGCGCTTTTACCCTTTTATTATGCGGTATTTAAAGATTATGACTACATGGCCCTAGCATCTATTGCATAATTTTAAATGAAAGCGATAAAATTAGAAAGAGAGAGGGTGCACCTCCAAAGCAAGCTTTTTGTATTTCTCTTTAAAGAGTGGGTGCTTTTTGGCAACCCTTCACTCTACAAACTCTCAGAAACTCCGGAAATGCCTCAGAGGGATTCTAAAGAAGATTTAGAACGCTCAAAATTCTCCCAAAGACACTCAGAAACTCCGGAAATGCTTCGGAGGGATTCTAGAGAGAGAAAATCTAGAGAGAAGGAGGAGGAACTGTGTGTTTCTGTGTGGAAATGAGGGGGGGAGAGCCCCTACTTATAGTTTTTCTCGCCTGACAAGTCGAGACCACCGTTTCGTCTGACAGGGTCGAGACCACCGTCTGGACAATCCAGACCACCGTTTCGACCATGGCAGGGGGTCGAGACCGCCGTCTGGATAATCCAGACGGCGGTCTCGTCCCTGGCGTGAGGCAAGACGGCGGTTTGGTCCTTCCAGACGGCGGTCTCGTCCCTTCAGGGCGAGAAACTTTATTTTTCGGGCCAGAAAAACCTCCTATCTTAGTACGGGGGCCTAATAGTCTCTCCTAGTGGCTTGTTAGGCTTCAACCGTCTTCAAATAGGGGGTCTTCTGACTTTATTTGGAAGTCGGGCAAGATTTGGGGTCTACAGCTGCCCCCCCTTTACCTGACTAGTCGGCTGTTGGCTTTGTTGTGCCAGACAGGTAGACAGGAAGGTAAAGGAGTTGACCCTCTCGCCCGAATACCCTTCGGACGTCCCGTCTTGTGGCGGATGATCCTCTGGGGAGATGTTGTATTTATGCACCTCCGGGATACTACTCCTAACGTAGCCGATCCCTTTGGTTGACACGTGGTGGAACCTCCGGATACTACTCCTGACGTAGCCGATCCTTCGGTTGATGGGTATAAACCCCCCATCGGTCGGTAGTTACTGATCCGTTGTGTGGGACCTGGATGGGTATGAACCCCCATCGGGGTGGTAGTGGCGGCTTACTCGTTCGGGTGGCCCATGCGCCGTTTAGGCACTCCTTGTGTGCTTGGTTGATAGGTATAAACCCCCTATCAGGCTGGTACGATCCGTTGCGTAGGACTCGGTGGTGGTGGCGACTCATCGCTCGGGTAGCTCATGCGCCGTTGTTGAGATGTGTTACTGTCTTTGTTTTTTGTCTTTTCGGGAATTGTCGTCGGTCTTTGTCGAGGATTCCGTTGGTGTTCGTCCGGCTTGTTGATTGCTTGGGGATTCTTTGTTTTTTATCTTTTGTGGTGGTCATCCGACTTTCGTTGGTTGTCGAGAATTTTTTGATAAGTGCCTCTTAGGTAGGCGGGAATCCTCTGGGGATTTGTTGATCTTGGTGACGCCTCTTGAGTAGGCGGATATCCATTGAGTTTTTGGTAATGCCTCCGAGTAGGCGGATGTTCCGTTTGGAGGTGAAGACTTTTGGTTTCGCTTTTTTTGCCTCTGAATAGGCTAATGTTGCTTTTTTGCTTGCAAGGTTTTGCATATGCGTTCCACTAGGGATATCCATATTAGGTGATATAGGCAAGTAACTTTCTGAGGATATGCGTTTGAAGTTTTGCCTTTGCAGTAGGCTCTCTGGGGTAAGTTTTTTGGCGATCCACCAGGGAATTGGTCGACCCCTTGGGGATCTAATTTTGGTCGCCCTTTGGGGAATGGAGTTGTGACTCCTTGTTTGGTGTTGATGAGAGCTGGTTTCTTCAGGCTCTTATTCCTCTGGGGAAAAGGAGTTTTTTTGTTTTTTGTTTACTGTGCCTCTGAGTAGGCGGATGCTTCATTGGTGAAGACTTTATACTTGCTTGCCTCCGAATAGGTTGATGTCCCTTTCTGGGGAAATGGGCTCTCGCTCGCCAGATCTTGCCTATGCCTAGGCAAATGACTCTTCTAAGGATGTGAGTCTGAAATTTGCCTTTGTCGTAGGCTCACTGGAGATGATTTTTCTCTTTTTGATGATCCATCAGGGATTAATTGCCTTCCCGGGGATCTGATTTTGGTTTCTCCCTAGGGTATGGAGTTTTGACTCTTTGATTGTATTGGTGATAGGCGTGTAGCATTTATTCTCCGATGATGGTGAGTTGTGCGAAGATATTTGTGTTTGTTTCTGGAGCAAACAATGATCTGTTTGGAGATTAAGCCTTTCCGTAGGCTTTGTTTTGGTTTGAGAGTTTCTTTTTCTTTATTTGGTGGAAAGATGGTGGTCAGAGCTTATTTAGTTCTGGGGGATCTTGGATAATTTCGCCTTTTTTCGCGGTTTTTCTTTTTTCCTCGCGATTTGAAATTTGGCTTTTTCATGGGGATAATGCGTAAGCCTTTTTACTTTTTAGTCTCTTTTTATTACGCTGGCTTTTTCCCTTCTTTTTGGGGGAGGTCCATTAGGGATGACGTTTTATTTCTTTAGTGATCCACCAGGGAATTAGTTGACTTCCTGGGGATCTGTTTTTTTCTTCTTTAGGAATGGATTCTTGGCTCCTTGATTGATGTTGATGGGAGCTATACTTGTGAAGCTCTTATTTCACTTGGGGGATGGGAATTTCTTTATTCATCCTTTTTGTAGGGAGATTCACTTGGGGATTTTTATTCGAACTTCTCTGTTGCGACCCTTTCTTTTGGATATCCGCTGGGGATGCAAGGGTTTTCTTCTTTTTTCTCTTTATGTTGAGCCCTTGATGGTATGGAGATCGGACTCTTTTTGACTGTTGATGATGATGATGATGATGGGCTCTTGGAGCCTTTATTCTCCGTTGGGGAGTGTGGAGGAGACTTTGGGTGAGTGTGCCCGATGACTCATGTGGTGGTAATGCTGAGCCGTGAGGAGTGTTTTTGTGTTGCCTCTGGAGTAGGCAAGGATCCTCTTGGGGATAACTAAGCCTTTCCGTCGGCTTTTCTTTTATGATGTCTTGATGATTGTGCCCTCTTTTATTGGGTGATGTTTGGAGTTTTGGCTTCTGGAAGCTTCTGATGACAACTCGCTCTTCTTTCTTGAGGGAGAGCACTGTGTGAAGACTTATTACTTTCTTGTGCCTTCTTTCTGAGTAGAAGGATGGTAGCTGAAGCTCTTGATTTTCAGAAGCTCTTATTTCGATGAGCCGCTTGATTGACGACTTGTTCCGTTTTCTTGAGGGCATTATTTGGAGACTCAGTCTCAGTGATCCTGTTTTCAATCACAAACATGGAGCTAGTCTCCTTATATGCATGAATGCTTTTCGTTTTTTTGTTATTTGTCTGAAGTAATTTTTATTTCTTTTATTTTTGTCTTGACAAAGTTGTTTTGTGCGACTACTTGTGTGTGGATGCCCTAAATGCAATCTATTCTTATTGATTGATGCATCTGGAAAAGTGACTGGCATTCTCCTACTGGACTTTCATGATTATGATGAAAGACCCCTCTCTTTTGTTCATTTTTTGGTTTAGCCCTATCTTTTGCCTAGACCGCCCTTTTGGGGTTTTCGGTCTAGCGGGCTGCCTTAATTTTTGCCTAGGATATCTTAGCGGGCTTTTTCCTTTTTTATGAATGCCCTAACTTTTGCCTAGACCGCCCTTTGCGGGTTTTCGATCTAGCGAGCTACCCTAACTTTTGCCTAAGAATCTCCTAGCAGGCATTATCCTTTTTATTCTCATTTTTTCTTTCTCTTCTTTTTTGTGAGAGATAGGAGCCTATCGTATGCATGCAATGTTGGCGATATGCATCCTATAATACTATTTCAAATAATTTTTCAAAAGGATTAACCAATGTGCTTCTACTCCTGATGAGCTTCTGACGTTATGTGCTTATGTCGACAGGATAGGCTGTACCGATTTTGCCGTCTCGATTTTTTCATGACCGAAGAATGATTGTGTTAATTGTAGAGCGACTTGCCATATCAGTGCGCCCCTCCCTTTCCTTGGGGATGTCGATGCTCCTATTGATTACTATCTCCACATTTCCCTACTAATTACCAGAATGTCGTAGTGGTAAGGGTCAAGAAAAAAGAAGGAAGAGGATATTTAATTCAAAGGCTTGTGTTTTAGAATTGTTTTATTTTGACAAAAAATGGTTTTTGTAAGCACGACTAGCCAAGGTTGGTTAAAATGTTTAGGCTAGTTTAAACAACGTTTTGTTTATGGAATGGCGTCTTATTCTATGGCGCTTGCTATGACTGATTGACTTCCCTAGTCTGCCCTTTGGGTTTTCAGTCTAGGATGTTGTGTTTTGTTTTGTCCTAACTTTTGTCTAGGTTTCTTTTTTCTTGCTTTGGAAACCTAGCGGACTTTATTTTGTAACCCCAATTTTTGCCTAGGCTACCCTTTATGGTTGTTCAGGTTTCCTAGCGGGTTTACCCTAACTTCTGCGTAGCCCCCTTCGATGGGTTTCCTACCGGGTATCTTGCCCCCTTTTTTTTGGCCTTTAGCTTTTATGGGCTTCTTTTGATTTTTGTTTTCTTTTTGTACAACATTGGCGAAACACGACTTTACTTATGACGAGGTAAAACTTTATTTTGTGCTTCTAGTCAATCAGTGGTGATGGATTTGACTTTTATTTTGGTCAATGGCGCAGTTTGATTATTTTGACGCACTTTTGAAAACGTTTGCTTAAACATGGTTATTAATGAGGTTTAGACATGAATAGCAAGAAGAGAAGCAGATAGTAAGAATGACATTCTTTGTAATTAATAGGGAAATATGTGCCCTACAATGCTCGGGGGTCGGGCTAGCCCCGAGGAGTAATCTCTAATAGTCATTGGATTTACAAACCCTAAGAATCAGAAGGAAAACACCTAATGACTAAAGTCGTTTTTGACGCTTGAACCCCTCTATATGGGAAAATCTGATTCAAGGTGCGGAGGGGAGACTTCCCTTTTCTCCATGTAGCTTGATCCTTTGTAGGGTCATGCTTCAAAGGATTATCTTTAAAATTTGGTGGCTCCCTTATTCCTTGAGAGTTTCTAATGAGCCCTTGGTTTGGGCGGCGTTCATATTTTCTCATCATGTGGGTCACCTTCATATTGTTGGGGAAGTCTTTTCATATTGGCAAAAGATATTTCAAAGGTCCTCTTCCGCCGCATCCATTCAAGGTAGTGCAAATGACTTATTGATCCGAATGTCGTCTCTAGCTCAAGTTGTGACTAGCTTGTCGCCTACCCTGAGTTTGTCTCTTTGGTTCTAATGACCAAAGTCTACTAGTTTCCTCTTCGGATTATGTTTTTCCTCGGTCTCTTTATTTCTTTTATTCTTGGGAGCATTGTCTCATAGCTCCTCGGGGGAGTAAATTTTTCCATTTCTTGTCTTGCCCCCAAATGACGACTATGTTGGAGATATCTTCATTGATGGATGGGCGATGTTTTTGCGTATCTCAATGGTACAACTTTATTTGGTTCGAGAAATAAATGCAATGGCCTCCTTGCCCCCTCTTCTTTATTAACTTGGATATCCAATGGTTGAGGCTTGTTATCCTCCTTAGGCGGATCAGCCGTTGGGGAGAACTTGACGATGAAAGGTTTGCTCTTCATCTTACTCCAATTCGTGGAGAGCACATTGATTAATCCTTTCTTTTTATTATTTTATTATTATTAAAGTGAGAATGAATGCAATTTATGAATGCAATTCATGAATGCAATAGACGATTGAATGATGAAAACAAACAATTTTATTTATTTCATCTAGACAGTGTACATTCCTCAATGCAATGTTTCGAAGTACATTTTTTTTTAAAGCGGAGAAGCCTAAATGAACCCATAGGCGGGTAAATATTTTTATTTATTTTCTTTTTGACTTCCCGTGCATTAACCTCTTTCCATGACATTGAGGAATGTCCACTTTCTTCAGTTGTCTATTATTAGATGCATGTTATGAGGATGAAGTTTGGTGGATGCATGTATGCAAGTGTTTGTTTTTTCCTAAACATTATCATGTTTTATTTTCTAACATGATGTATGATAGTGTTTGAGATTTTGTGTTTTTTTTGTATGCGGATGAGGACATGAAGAATACCAGCCGCTTTCTAGAATGCAAAATGATTTTTATTGTTTAAAAGGAATGATTTATGAGATGGATATTCCTTAAGACAATGACTTAG
The DNA here is from genome assembly GCA_963425845.1 of Sphenostylis stenocarpa. Taxonomy (NCBI): domain Eukaryota; kingdom Viridiplantae; phylum Streptophyta; class Magnoliopsida; order Fabales; family Fabaceae; genus Sphenostylis; species Sphenostylis stenocarpa. The sequence continues at coordinate 29,687,031 of OY731402.1, read as the reverse complement.
GTATCCTCCTTAAAGCTTACGCTTTGTGGGGTATCCTACCCACCTCGGTGCAATGGTTCCTTTCCCATCACAGATTTGACAAGTATAATGGCAATCACCATCACACCTTAGTACACTTGTCGCTTCCTTGTCGCGAAGGTCACAAATGTGCTCGGGGCCTCTTTCGCCATTGTCTTAGGGATATCTAGTGCTCCCTAGAATGAATGTTATTATGCATGCACCAGTACAAAAGGGCGATAGATGTTCAAAGTGACATAACTTTTGACTGGGTTGTACGATTAAGACGCACAACATATCAAAACGAAGAGAAAAAGGTGAGGAATCAGGTTACAAATCCCAAAGGGGATTTGACCCAGTAATTTTCCCAAAAAACGACTCTAAGACCCACTTTTTAGGGATTTATTAAAATGATGCGTATGCATACTTTCCTTATGCATTTATTTTTTCTCTTGGTTTTTCCACTTATGATACAATATGAATGATACGACTTTGTCAAAATTATTTTTATAAATGTTTTGATTTTGTTTATTATTATTTTATTTGTTTTTGGATTTTATTTTTATTTTTTAGCCTTTTATCTCTTCTGTTGGAACTACGTTGCTACTTAGCTTACAAAGAACCTGAAACCAGGCTAGCTAAAAGGCAGACTGTCCGAGATAAAATGTGGCTTTATGTGAAAAATATTTAGCGTCCCTTATCTCTTCTGTCGGACTGCGTGGCTACTTAGCTTACAAAGAACCTGAAACCAGGCTAGCTAAAAGGCAGACTGTCCGAGATAAGGGGGTTTATTTGTGAAAGTTTTTTTTTTTTTTTGGTTTTTGTTCTATTGTTTGTTTATGCCATGCAACATACAAATGCAACAATCATATGCACACACAATTTGATCATCCCCGAACAGGCGAGATTTCGTTTTTATCACGAGGTAGGGTTTTCCTGCAGAAAAGTGCATTGGTCAGGGTAGGTTCTAACTGTTCTCACCAGGCTAAGGCCCCCATTATAGGGTCCCCACTCTCCAGCCATCCGACCATGCTCAGCACTAAGGCCAGAGTCGGTCTTGTTGCCAAAAGAGGAAGGTTATCACCTTGAGTGGTGGTTTCCGATCACACTGGTGGGCACAAGGCCGTAACTACAGTGAACCGTACCTGCCACCCACTCCCTATGGTTTTCTCACTTGCCCCCGGGTATAGAGGGAACTGTAGTGTGCGAGGGTTTGTGCGCAATTTATATTTCAATCAATTGCGTAAGTATAAACAAGCAACAGTTATTTGAAAGCCAAACAATAAAGCATGTTATAATACAAAGCAGGGTAAAAGCGCTATTTTCTTGGTTTAATTATTTTTAAGTCGGCCCATCACTAAATGGGATCAACTCTCTAGGCTTCCCCAGTAGAGTCGCCATCTGTCGCCGCCTCCCAAAAACAAAGGGGCGGTCGGAGCGACGCAATGGTTTTTCGACCCTTTTGCTTTCGCGTTTTTTATGGGTGGTTACAACGTCCTTAGGTTGTCTGATAACCGGGCTAACCTAGAGACGAGGTTTTCGGAAAGTGTTATTGGGTTGTCCGATAACCGGGCTAACCCAAGAACAGGTTTTGAAGGGTTCGTGGAGTCGCCACCGATGTTTTTACCGGAAACATCGGAAAATGAGTTTTAAAAAGGCGTTGGTTTTCGAAAACCAACTTTGGTCATTAGAACCAGAGTTGGGTAAGGGAGTTAGTTACGTGTAAAGGAAGTGTTAGTTCCTTTACGACGCCCCTTTCGGGTTCCTTATGATAGGCCGGCTATTTTGGATAAATATTTAAACTGGAAAATTGTGCTTTTACCCTTTTATTATGCGGTATTTAAAGATTATGACTACATGGCCCTAGCGTCTATTGCATAATTTTAAATGAAAGCGGTAAAATTAGAAAGAGAGAGGGTGCACCTCCAAAGCAAGCTTTTTGTATTTCTCTTTAAAGAGTGGGTGCTTTTTGGCAACCCTTCACTCTACAAACTCTCAGAAACTCCGGAAATGCCTCGGAGGGATTCTAAAGAAGATTTAGAACGCTCAAAATTCTCCTAAAGACACTCAGAAACTCCGGAAATGCTTCGGAGGGATTCTAGAGAGAGAAAATCTAGAGAGAAGGAGGAGGAATTGTGTGTTTCTGTGTGGAAATGAGGGGGGGAGAGCCCCTATTTATAGTTTTTCACGCCTGACAGGTCGAGACCGCCGTTTCGTCTGACAGGGTCGAGACCGCCGTCTGGACAATCCAGACCGCCGTTTCAAGATGACTTTGTCAAAACAGGATCCACACACAAGTAGTCGCACAAAATGACTTTGTCAAAAATAAAAGAAATTACTTCAAGATGAAAAGCATTCATGCATATAAGGAGACTAGCTCCATAATTGTGATTGAAAACATGATCATCAAGACCAACTCTCCAAACAATGCCCCCAAGAAAGCGGAGCTAGTCGTCAATCAAGCGACTCATCAAAGTAGGAGCTTCTAGAAATCAAAGGCTCCAGTCATCATTTTTCTACCCAAAAAAGGAGGGTACGATCATCCAACATCATAAAAGAAAAGCCGACGGAAAGGCTTAGTCATCCCCAAAAGGATCCATGAAGGCAACACAAAAATTATCATGGCTCAACATCGCCGTCAAACGAGAGCCTTCTCCACACTCCCCAACGGAGAATAAAGGTTTCAAGAGCCCATCATTATCAATAGTCAAAAGAGTCCAAACCATCAAGGGCTCAACAAAGGGAAAGGAAAAAGCCAGCGTAACAAAAAAGCTTAAAAAGGAAAAAGGAATACGCTCAATAAGAAAAGCCAAAATCCTAAATCGCGAGAAAAAAGAGATAAAACCGCGTGAAAAAGGCAGGATTAAGACAAGCCATCACCTCAACCAACAAAATTTTGACTACCAAATCAGAGTCGAACAGAAAACAAGACTCATCCGACCAGCCAGCAAGAGTCGGATAGTCGCCACCAAAAGTCAAAAACAAAGAATCCCTGGCAACCAACAAAGTTGGATGAAATACCAAATCCCCGGCACAACCCGGATGACCATTCAGAAAGGTCTAAGTACATTCACCAACACGGAAATCACTCCCCAGGGAGTCGGCGCATGGGCCACCTGAACAGTAAGCCGCCACCACCACCAGTCCTACGCATCGGACTGTACCAGCCTGATAGGGGGTTTATACCCATCAACCAGCACACAAGGAGTGCCTGAAAGGCGCATGAGCTACCCGAGCAATAAGCCGCCACCACCACCAGTCCTACGCATCGGACTGTACCAGCCTGATAGGGGGTTTATACCTATCAACCAGCACACAAGGAGTACCCAATAGGCGCATGGGCCACCTGAACAGTAAGCTGCCACTACCACCGGTCCTACGCAGTGGACCGTACCTGCACTGATAGGGGGTTTATACCTATCAACCCGTGCACGCGTTGCGCCTAATCTGCGCTCGAGCCGGATCGATGAAGTCGCACTACCACCCCGATGGGGGGTTCATACCCATCCAGTCCCACACAACGGACTCGTACCACCACGATGGGGGTTCATACCCATCCGAGTCCCACACAACGGACCGTACCGGCTCGATGGGGGTTCATACCTATCCGAGTCCCACACAACGGACTGCAACTACCAACCTGATGGGGGGTTTATACCCATCAACCGAAGGATCGGCTACCATCAGAAGGAGTATCCTGAGGTTTTACCACATGTCCACCGAAGGGATCAGCTACCGTCAGAAGGAGTATCCCGGAAGTGCACGAACACCGAAGTTTTCCCCAGAAGGTCAACCGCCGCAAGATAGGACATCTGAAGGGTAACCGGGCAAGAGGGTCAACTCCTTTACCTTCCTGTCAGTCTTTCTGGCACAACAGGCCAACAACTGACTAGTCAGGTAAAGGGGGGGCAGCTGTAGACCCCAAATCTTGCCCGGCCTCTAAATAAAGAGTAAAAGACCTCCTATTCGAAGATGGATGAAGCCTAAAAAGCCACTAGGAGAGACTATTAGGCTCCATATTAGGATAGGAGGGATTTTCTGCACAAAAAATAAGTTTTCTCGCCCTTTTGGGACGAGACCACCGTCTCGAAATCGAGACTGCCGTCTCGCCTCACGCAAATGGTGAGACCGCCGTATCACCAAACGAGACGGCAGTCTCGCCACCTGCGAATGACGAGACGGCGGTATCGTTTGGCGAGACGGTGGTCTCGCCACTTTGGCATGACGAGACGGCGGTCTCGTTTGGCGAGACGGCGGTCTAGACCGTATCAGACGAGAACGGCGATCTCGCCACTGTCAGGCACGAAAACCTATAAATAGGGGCTCTCCCCCCCTCATTTGCACACACCACAGCTTTCTCTCCTCCTTCTCTCTAGGATTTCTCTCTCTAGAATCCCTCTGACGCATTTCCGGAGCTTTTGAGTGTCTTTAGATTGAGTTTTCGAGCGTTCCGAGAGGTTTTCCGGCTCTGTAGAGTGAAGGGCTGCCAAAACACACCCAATTTATTGAGAAATTAATAGAGAAAGCTTGCTTCGGAGGTTTAAACTCTCCCTCTCTACTTTTACTGCTTTAATTTTAAATTATGCAATAGATTAGGGCAATGTAGTCATAACTTTAAATTCCACCAAATAAAAAGGGCAAAAGCTTATTTTTCCGGTTTATTTATCAATGAAAAAAGCTGGCCTATCATAGGGAACCCGAAAGGGGCGTAGTAAAGGAACTAATACTTCCTTTACACGTAACTAACTCCCTTACCCAACTCTGGTTCTAATGACCAAAGTTGGTTTTCGAAAACCAACGCCTTTTAAAAACCCCTTTTCCGATGTTTCCGGTAAAAACATCGGTGGCGACTCCACAGAACCCTACAAAAATTAGTCCTTGGGTTAGCCCGGTTATCGGAAAACCCAAGGACGCCCTTTCGAAAACCTTGCCCCTAGGTTAGCCCGGTTATCGGACAATCTAAAGGCGTTGTAACCACCCATAAAAAACGCGAAAAATAAAAAAGGGTCGAAACCATCGCGTCGCTCCGACCGCCTCTTTTTAGATGGCGGCGACAGTGCCGAAAGAGGAAGGTTATCACCTTGAGTGGTGGTTTTCGATCACACCGGTGGGCACAAGGCCATCACTACAGCGAACCGTACCTGTCACCCACTCCCTATGGATTTCTCACTTGCCCCCGGGTATAGAGGGAACTGTTGTGTGCCAGGGTTTGTGTACAGTTTTTATTTCACACAATTGCGTAAGTATAAACAAACAACAGTTATTAAAGCCAAACAGTAAAACATGTTATAATACAAGGTAGGGCAAAAGCCTTATTTTGTTGGTTGATTTATTTTTAAGCCGGCCCATCACTAAATGGGATCAACTCTCTAGGCTTCCCCAGTGGAGTTGCCATCTGTCGCCGCCGTCAAAACAAGGGCGGTCGGAGCGACGCGATGGTTTCCGACTCTGTTGATTTTCTCGTTTTTATTGGTGGTTACAACGCCTTTAGGTTGTCCGATAACCGGGCTGAACCTAGGGGCGAGGTTTTCGAAAGGGTGCTCTTGGATTGTCCGACAACCGGGCTAATCCAAGAGCTAGTTTTTGAGGGTTCTCTGGAGTCACCACCGATGTTTTTACGGGAAACATCGGAAAAGGAGTTTAAAAGGTGTTGGTTTTCAAAAAAAACCAACTTTGGTCATTAGAACCAGAGTTGGGTAAGGGAGTTAGTTACGTGTAAAGGAAATGTTAGTTCCATTACGACGCCCCTTTTGGGTTCCCTCGGCCAGCTATTCTGTTGATAAATAAACCGGAAAAATACTCTTTTGCCCTTTTATTTTGCGGAATTTAAAGATTACGACTACATGGCCCTAATGTCTATTGCGTAATTTAAACAATGCGATAAAAGATAGAGAGATAAAGTAGGAACCTCCAAAGCTAGCTTTCTATTAATTCTTTGTAAATAGGGTGCTTTGTGGCAACCCTTCACTCTACACAGCGTCGGAAACCTCTCAAAACGCTCTAAAGACACTCAGAAGCTCCGGAAATGCGTCGGAGGGATTCTAGAGAGAGAAACTATTGATGTGACTAGAGAGAGAGTGAGAAAGCTGTGTGAAATGAGGGGAAGGGAGGCCCTATTTATAGGGATTTGCGCCTGTCAGGTCGAGATGGTCGTCTCGTCTAACAAGGTCGAGACGGCCGTCTCGACATTCCAGACGATCATCTCGCCTTGCAGGAATGGCGAGACAGCGGTCTCGCCGAACGAGACGGCGGTCTCGCAACTTGTGCAAGGCGAGACGGCGGTCTCGCCACTTGTGCAAGGCGAGACGGCGGTCTCGAATCCGAGATGGCGGTCTCGACCCCAAAATGCGAAAATCCTTATTTTTGTGCCAAAAATCCCTCCTATTCTAGTATGAGGCCTAATAGTCTCTCCTAGTGGCTTCTTAGGCTTTGTCCATCTTCGATGCGGTGGCAGCTTACTGTTCTAGCTGATGCGCCAGTTGAGAAACCTTAGGATGCTCCTTTGATGCGGTAGCTGACCCCTTGGTTGATGAGTACGAACCGTCATCAGGTTAGGTGCCTCAGGATGCTCCTTCGATACGGTAGCTGACCCTTTGGCTGTGGTGGCGACTTACTAATTCTAATCATGCGCCGAGATTTTTAATGCTTTTTCTTGGTAAAGTCCTCCGGTGTGCCGGGGATTCTTTGTTTTTTGGCTTTTCCTAATAGCTATCCATCTTGTTGTTTGCTAGGGATTCTTTGTTTTTTATCCTTTGGTAGTGGTCATCCGACTTTGCTGGTTGTCGGGGATTTTTAATGAGTGCCTCTTAGGTAGGCAAGAATCGTGGATTTGTTGATCTTGGTGACGCCTCTTGAGTAGGTGGATATCCATTGAAAATTTGTTGATTTTGATGGTGCCTCTGAGCAGGCAGATACTTCATTGAGTTTCTGGTAATGCCTCTGAGTGAAGACTTTTGGCTGCATTTGTTTTGCCTTTGACTAGGCTGATATTCCCTTATGGAGATGTTGGCTCTTGCTTGCCAGGTCTCGCCTATGCGTAGGAAAATGACATTCTGAGGATGAATCTGAAGTTTTGTCTTTGCAGTACGCTCACTGGGGATGTTCTTTGATTGATCCTCTGGGGAATTGGTTGACTTCCCAGGGGCAGATTTTGGTAGCCCTTTGGGGGAATGGAGTCTCGACTCCTTAATTGATATGGGTGCGAGCTGGCTTTTGTGATGCTCTTATTCTGTTGGGGGAATGGAATTTCCGATTCCTTCTTTTTTGTTGATTTTTCCTTTTTCTGAGGTGACCCACTTAGGGAGCTAGGATTTTTATTTGATTTCGCCTTTTTCCGCAATTTATCTCTTTTTTTTTGCGATTTGAAATTTGGCTTTTTCGGGATAATGTGTAAGCCTTTTTACTATTTAGTCTCTTTTTATTACGCTGGCTTTTTTCCTTCTTTTTTCGGGGGTCCACTACGGATGAAGTTTTCTTTCTTTGGTGATCCACCAGGGAATTAGTTGACTTCCTGGGGATCTGATTTTTGTTTTCTAAGGATGGAGTCTTGGCTCCTTGATTGATGTTGATGAGAGTTAAACTTGTGAAGCTCTTATTCCACTGGGGGATGACAATTTCTTATTCCTTTTTGTAGAATTTTTAGGAGAACCACTTGAGGATTTTTATTCGTCCTTCTCTGTCATGGAATTTTTTGTCATCTGCTGGAGATGAAGGGTTTTCTTTCTTCTTTTCTCTTCTTTCTTTTTGTTGAGCCCTTGATGGTTTGGACTCTTTTGACTGTTGATGATGATGGGCTCTTGAAGCCTTTATTCTCTATTGGGGAGTGTGGAGGAGACTTTGGATGAGTGTGCTCGATGACTCATGTAGTGGCGATGTTGAGTAGTGGGGTAATATTTATTTTGCCTTTGGAGTAGGCAAGGATCCGCTTGGGGATAACTAAGCCTTTCTGTTGGATTTTCTTTTATGATGTCTGATGATTGTACCCTCTTTTATTGGGTAGAAGAATGATGATTGGAGCTTTGGCTTCTTATTTGGCTTTGAGTCGCTTTATTAGTGGCAACTTGCTCTACTTTGTTGAGGGAGAGCATTATTTGGAGACCTGTTTTCTGCGCTTCCTGTTTTTCAATCACAAACATGGAGCTAGCCTCCTTATATGCATGAATGTTTTTTGTTATTTATTTGAAGTAATTTTTATTTTTTGTTTTTTATCTTAACAAAGTCGTTTTGTGCGACTACTTGTGCGTGGATTCCCTAAATGCTATCCTTTTATTTGATGTATCTAGAGAAGTAACTGGCATTCTCATGCTGAATATGCTTATGTGCCCCTCTTTTTTATTTATTTTTTAGTTTAACCTTATCTTTTGCCTAGACCGCCCTTTTGGGGTTTTCGGTCTAGCGGGCTGCCTTAATTTTTGCCTAGGATATCTTAGCAGGCTTTTTCCTTTTTTTTTTATGAATGCTCTAACTTTTGCCTAGACCGCACTTTGCGGGTTTTCGATCTAGCGGGCTACCCTATCTTTTGCCTAAGAATCTCCTAGCAGACATTATTCTTTTCATTTTTCTTTCTCTTCTTTTTTTGAGAGATAGGACCCTATCATGCATGCAATGTTCGCGATATGCATCCTACAATGTGTTAGAATCGCGTAGCGGAATGTTTGCATTTACGGACAAAAACCAAAATGGGGGGTGAATTGGTTTCTTAAACAAAAATTAGGGTTTTAAAATTTTCTTAAATTTCACCGATTAAAATGCTGTGTAAATTAAATAGAGCAAGGATAGAGTATTACATAGATGATTTATACTGGTTCGAATCAAAAGACCCTATGTTCAGTTGCTAATCACTCAAACATAGGATTAATGTTGTTACTATAATCACAGTTATACAATCAGATTACAAATGAAAAGATAGGGTAAAGAATACACCTCTCTTGAGTCACACAAGAGATGAACACCTCCTTTGAATCCAGAAAGGATGAAGAACATTTTTCCCTAGAGATGGCACATCACACAATCCACCAAGAAAACCCACTCAGTGATTCTTATCACTTCTAGCCCACACTAGGTTTCAAAAGCCCCTTTTTTCTCCAACAAACAGTTCTCTGATAGTTACAACTCTTAACTTTTGTTTGAAAAAGGTTGTTCACTTTGCAGAGAGCCTTAGAGAACCTTAAGTAGAGAGATTAGGGTTTGGGAATTGGGGATTTTCGAAACCAGATGAATTGGGAATAGGGTTTTCGAAACTTGATCCAATTTTGAAATTCAAAACATATATATGACTAAAATAATCGATTATCTTGAGTGTTAATCGATTATTCCAAAGCCAAATTCACCTAGAACCCAAAACCATGCAGTTTAATCGATTAACTGAACAATTAATCGATTAACAACCCTGCTAATCGATTAACAGAGGCTTTAATCTATTATTCCAGAGAGCAGATGCTGAAAATGGTTTTTCTCTCTATAATAATCGATTATCCTGCCATTTAATCGATTAATCCAGTATGTTTTAGATAAAAATGAGTTTTTAAAGCCTTTAAAGAGTAGACTATGTGCTGGCTATCTTAGACTCTAAAATTACAGACTCAAAATCATAAAAACAGAGTTATTACATAATATTACAAGTCTTCAAATCTTTAAGTCCTTTGTTCTTGAATCATCATTAAAATCTACAAGCTTCATATCTATGTATGTTCAACATTCATATGTTTCAACAATCTCCCCCTTTTTGATGATGATCAAAATTTCCTTTAAAGCCTTTTGTAATAACTTGTTTTGTCTGTCACAGCTAACAAAAACATTAAACATACCAGACAACATTTAAATTTAATAAATATAGGAAACATAAGAGGCTTTAAATGATTTCTCCCCCTATTTTGATTATGATAAAAAAATGAAAGCTCCCCCTCAATAAATGCATAATTTAGAAAATAACTCCCCCTCAAACAAAGCAAAAATACCAATTTTATTTCATATATTGAAGTTATTACAAACAAAGAGATATGTGGAAGAGATTAAAACTCTTCACTTGCATCGCTATTGAATTGAGTGTCAAACCTATCCTCTAAATTACAAACCCTATCATCTACATCTGAGATACGGCGAATGATTTCCTCATGCCGTTCTTGAGAGATAGTGAATAATTCTTGCATTCTTTCATTCATATCAAAGAGCATATCTTCCATTGATTGGCGGGATGTAGGAGGGGCAGATGATGTCCCAGCAGTATGTATATTTTCAGTAGGAAATTCAGTAGCTGCAGGCATCTCTTCATTAGAATCTTCAGCATTTTCATCCATGTTGGGAGCGTCGTCTTTGTGAACATAAATGTTATTCACTCACACCATTTGACGTTGAGTTAGCGTGCTTGTAGACCCCAAATCTTGCCCGGCCTCCAAATAAAGTCAGAAGACCCCCTATTTAAAGACGGCCGAAGCTTAACAAGCCACTAGGAGAGACTATTAGGCCCCCGTACTAAGATAGGAGGGTTTTTTGGCCCGAAAAATAAAGTTTCTCGCCCTGAAGGGACGAGACCGCCGTCTCGCCTCACGCCAGGGACGAGACCGCCGTCTCGCTTGTCCAGACGGTGGTCTCGTCACCTGAAAAGGCCGAGACGGCGTTCTGGATTATCCAGACGGCAATCTCGACTTCTGCCTAGTCGAGACGGCGGTCTGGATTATCCAGACGACGGTCTCGACCCCCTGCCATGGTCGAGACGGTGGTCTGGATTGTCCAGACGGCGGTCTCGACCCTATCATACGAAACGGCGGTCTCGACCTTTCAGGCGCGAAAAACTATAAATAGGGGCTCCATTCCCCCTTTTTCCACACACAAAAACACAGTAGCTCCTCCTTCTCTCTAGATTTTCTCTCTCTAGAACCCCTCCGAAGCATTTCCGGAGTTTCTGAGTGTCTCTAGGTATAAATTGAGCGTCCTAAATCTTCTTTAGAATCCCTCCGAGGCATTTCCGGAGTTTCTGAGAGTTGTAGAGTGAATGGTTGCCAAAAAGCACCCACTCTTTAAAGAGAAATACAAAAAACTTGCTTTGAAGGTGCACCCTCTCTCTTTCTAATTTTACCGCTTTCATTTAAAATTATGCAATAGACGCTAGGGCCATGTAGTCATAATCTTTAAATACCGCATAATAAAAGGGTAAAAGCGCAATTTTCCAGTTTAATTATTTATCCAAAGTAGCCGACCTATCATAGGGAACCCGAAAGGGGCGTCGTAAAGGGACTAACACTTCCTTTGCACGTAACTAACTCCCTTACCCAACTCTGGTTCTAATGACCAAAGTTGGTTTTCGAAAACCAACGCCTTTTTAAACTCCTTTTCCGATGTTTCCGGTAAAAACATCGGTGGCGACTCCACGAACCCTTCAAAACCCGTTCTTGGGTTAGCCCGGTTATCGGACAACCCAAGAACACTTTTCGAAAACCTCGTCTCTAGGTTAGCCCGGTTATCGGACAACCTAAGGACGTTGTAACCACCCATAAAAAACGCGAAAGCAAGAAGGTCAAAAAACCATCGCGTCGCTCCGACCGCCCCTTCGTTTTTGGGAGGCGGCAACAGATGGCGACTCCGCTAGGGAAGCCTAGAGAGTTGATCCCATTTAGTGATGGGCTGGCTTAAAATTAATTAAACCAAGAAAATAGCGTTTTTACCCTGTCTTGTATTATAACATGCTTTATTGTTTGACTTTCAAATAACTGTTGCTTGTTTATACTTACGCAATTGATTGAAATATAAACTGCACACAAACCCTTGCACACTACAGTTCCCTCTATACCCGGGGGCAAGTGAGATAACCATAGGGAGTGGGTGGCAGGTACGGTTCGCTGTAGTTAGGGCATTGTGCCCACCAGTGTGATCGAAAACCACCACTCAAGGTGATAACCTTCCTCTTTTAGCAACAAGACCGACTCTGGCCTTAGTGCTGAGCATGGTCGGATGGCTGGAGAGTGGGGACCCTATAATGGGGGCACCTTGGGGGCCTTAGCCTGGTGAGAACAGTTAGAACCTACCCTGACCAATGCACTTTTCTGCAGGAAAACCCTACCTCGTAATAAAAATGAAATCTCGCATGTTCGGGGATGATCGAATTGTGTGTGCATATGATTGTTGCATTTGTATGTTGCATGGCATAAACAAACAACAAAACAAAAACCAAAAATATTTTTCACAAATAAACACCCTTATCTCGGACAGTCTGCCTTTTAGCTAGCCTGGTTTCAGGTTCTTTGTAAGCTAAGTAGCCACGCAGTTCTGACAGAAGAGATAAGGGACGCTAAATATTCTTTCGCATAAAGCTATATTTTATCTCGGACAGTCTGCCTTTTAGCTAGCCTGGTTTCAGGTTCTTTGTAAGCTAAGTAGCCACGCAGTTCCGACAGAAGAGATAAAAGGCTATAAAAAAAAGAAATAAAAAATCCATTTTTCCAACGTTCATAAATAAGACCTGGTCCAAAAATTACACTCATAAAGCATTCATATAGATAGTTTATTCTTTCGAAAAAAATATATACCATACATCATGTAGAAAAACATGATAAATAGAAGAATAGACACTCACATTCATACAATAAACATCATCTTCATCAAATCATACATTTTGATTCTAGAAAATGGAGGGGACAAGTAGACAAGTGGGGAAGGTGGATATTCTCCGAAACCATACTGGGAAGCTGGAACGGCTTAGTGCAACAATGCCACCAGAGGTCCGCGCTGATTTTGAAAAGTCCTATGGACGAATTTTGGACCTCCTAAAGATTAGTGTTGATCAGGTTTTCCTCAGGGTACTGATTCATTTTTGGAACTCCGATCTGCGGTGCTTTGAATTTCCACGGTTCGACATGGTTCCCACCTTAGAGGAGTATGAAGCTATGTTGAAATGGCCTAAATCAGCCGGGGTCCATATTCGCCATGAGGCGTATACTCCTGCGAGCACCGTCGCTGCCCTTATCCATCTACCGTTCCGACGAGTACCCGATAGGAAGAGGGAACACCCGGGGGTGGAAAGTATCGATGTTAGAAGACCACCTGTCCTACCCGGCCGAAAGGGCGGAATGGGTTACCTTCAACAAAACCCTGGCACTAATAATCTTCGGAACAATCCTGTTCCCCTTCCACCTCGACACAATAGATGAAGCCGTCATGGACGCTTTCTTCGCTTGGGACGTGTACTCGAAGAGTCCCTTGCCTGCTATTCTTGCCCACACCTTGCTCTCGGTGGATTTCTACCATCAGAAGCAAGGGAGAACACTCCGCTGCTGCTCTTCATTACTATACATGTGGAGCATCACACATCTTTACGCCTCCAGTCACATGGGGATATTCCCCGATCCCTTGAGAAGCTTCTCCAAAATCCCCCTCCAACGACGCCTGACTATAGAATGGAGGAATGAGTTAGAACAAAAGGACGCCAACAGTATATCTTGGGTCTGCCCTTGGTTCCGACCCGGCCCCGTTCTCATCAGATGTGGGGACTATCCGAACATACCCTTGATAGGACTCAGGGGTTGCATAGCCTACTCACCTAGAGTAGCTATGAGGCCACTCATGAGGACCCAAACTACTATTTCCCGAGGGGAGCTCGGAGGACTGTGCTTCTTTGGAGACCCATGCACGATCATCAACTCATCAACCATGAGAAAAGCATGGGAGAGGCCAGTCTACATGGGAGACAGAGAGCTAGGAAAAGCTCGGGTAACTGTCACCAGTGATTACAAGGCGTGGAGAAGAAAAAGAGGGATGGCTCAACCATCCACCACACCCATGCCAATCGCCAACAATGAAGAGCTGCAGGCACAAGTCAATGCCTTGACCCAGAGGGGTAGAAATCATGGGATCCCAGATATGGGCCCTTGAGGAAAAAGAGCAAGCATCTATCCTCACGATTGACGGTCTACAAAGGAAAGGCAAGAAAAAGGATCATGAAATAGAGCGCCTCAAGGACCAATGTGCTGACGCTAACGAACAAGCTATCCGAGCATCCAAAACTGCTAAAACCAGTTCGGATAGCCAACTGCAAGAAATAACTGCCAAAATAGCATACCTTGAGGCCGAATCAGCTATGCAGGCCCAAACGATCAAGGAGTTGTCGGAAGGGCTCCTTAAGGCTCGGTTAGACATCCGCCAAGAGCGAGAGGCCAACAGGAGAATCACCAAAAGTCTCTCTGAGCTACGCCTTAAGGAGAAAGATGGGCTAGCTTAGTACGGTCAAGTACTGCAAGAGAAAGACCGAGCTGTTGCAAAGCTCGAGGAACTACAAGCTTTGGTCGTTCATCTAGAGGCGAAGATCAAAGAGGCTCAGAAGTGTAGTGAAGATATGAGCCAGGCAGTCCACAAGCTAAGCGAAGAGCTCGCTCACCATGTCCAGGAAGTCGAGAGAGAACTACATAGGAATCAAGACCCGCCTGTGGGTTTCTTTAGGCTTTTCCGTTTTTGCCAAAAGACACTTCGTAGTATGGAATAGGAGAATGTACACCTTCCAATGAATTAATGAAATCTTTTTCCTTATTCAACAGTTGTCTACTTGCATACATGAACATGCATTTGCATATTTAATTTCCCCTCCTTCACGATTAATAAATAAGATAATAAAAAGGAAGGATTAACTAACACGTCTTCCAACTCAGAAAAATGGAGAGAAAGCCACTCCTAATAAAGCTCACCCCAACGGTCGAACCATCGCAAGAGGGAAATAAACCTCGGCCGTTGGTCCTCAAGAGTAAAGAAGGGGGGGCAAGGACGCCAGTGCGACTATTTATGCCACGTCCTTTCCCCTACGAGTTAAATAAAGTTGTACCGTGGAGATATGGGGAATCTTCACCGATAAAAGAAGAAATAACAAACATAGTCGGCATTGGGGGCACAACTAGAAGTGGAAGAATCTACTCCCCCAAGGACACACAGGAAAATGTCCTCCAAAATAAAGGAAAAAATAAAAAGACCGAAGAAGAAAAAGAAAATAAAGAATCCAAGGAGGAGACAGAGGAATTACTCCAGTTTATAAGGCAGAGTGAGTATTCCATTATTGACCAGCTCAACCGTACGCCTGCAAAGATCACGTTGCTATCTTTGATAATGAGCTCGGAACCGCACCGAAATGCCTCGTCGAAGGTCTTAAGCGAGGCGCATGTACCTCACACAATATCCCAAGAAAAGGTTGAGAGGATCGTCGGTCACATCACGGCAAACGATCACCTCACCTTCACAGAGGAAGAACTCCCCTCGAGGGGCCAAAACATAACAAGCCCTTGCATATCTCGGTTAAATGCAAGGAATACCTCATCGCCAAAGTTCTTGTGGATAACGGGTCGTCCTCGAACGTGATGCCCAAGTGCACACTTGGATAAGTTGACTATCCAAGGAATCCGTCTGCGCCCAAGCAGGCACCATCGTTCGAGCCTTCGACGAATCAAAACGAGAAGTAGTGGGAGAGATCGGTTTGCCAATCCAGGTTGGACCCACTACCTTCAACGTCGATTTCCATGTAATGGACATTACTCCAAGCATACTGCTGTCTCCTCGGCGAGCCTTGGATTCATGACGCTAAGGCAGTACCTTCGACGCTCCACCAGAAAGTCAAGTTCATAGTGGACGATAAACCGGTCATAGTCCAAGCGAAGACGATATCCCGATCGGTGGACCGTCCACCCAACCTTATGTGGATGCGAGCGAAGAGGCCCTTGAAACATCTTTTCAAGCGCTCGAAATTGCCGAGTATAGAGCGACTTCCCGAAACACAAAGGTAGCCCACATGATGTTGAAGCATGGCTACCATCCTGGCCAAGGACCGGGGCGATTCCCAAGGCATGAGGGAACCCCAGAATTCAAAGACAATCCTTGCAAGTATGGCTTAGGATATGACCCTACTAAGGGCCGAGCGAGAAAGGAAAAAGGGAAGTCTCCCTCCGCACACTCAAGCAAGTTTTCCGAAGTGGAGGGGTGCAAGCGTCAAGAGCCACTCTAGTCATTAGGAAATCTTTTTCTTTGTTTAAGGGATGTAAACCCCATGATTGTTAGAGATTATCCCCGGGCGAGCCCGACCCCGGGCATTTTAGGGCACATATTCCCTCATTAATTAATAAGAATGATTCTTTCTATCTCGCTTCTCTTCCTTCTACTTCGATCTGGACCACATAAATAACCCCTGTCTAAGTAAACATAAAAAGAGAAGAAGAATAAAAAGCACTTCCAAATAATCAACCTTCACCATTGCTATTATCATCAAGTTAGCCGATTAGAAGCACATAAAAATAAAGACTTCACCTAAGCCATGAAGGAAGTCACGCTTCGCCAATACCTGTGAACAAAAAATAAATCCACAAAAAGAAAGAAGCCCGGAGAAGCCAAAGGCCAAAGAAAAGGGCAAATTACCCGATAGGAAACCCACTAAGGGGGCTACACAAAAGATAGGGTCGACCCGGTAGGATACCCGAACAACAATAAAGGGTAGCCTAGGCAAAAGTTAGGGTTACAAATAAGGTCCGCTAGGATTTCTCCAAAATTTTACAAAAGAAGAAACCTAGACAAAAGTTAGGCCAATACACAGTATCCTAGTTCGAAAACCCAAAGGGCGATCCAGGGAAATCAGCTAGCCATTTAAAAGCAATGGAGATAAAACCAAAGAGCGCAAATACAAAAAGAAGGGAAAGATGTTTGCTTAGACAAAAGCTTAAACACCCAGGCTTAACCTTAGCCAGCCATTCTTACAAATCCTTTTATCAATAAAAATCAACCCTCTAAAACACAAACCATTGATTTTTACCCCCCTTTACTTCTTTTCTCTTGACCCTCACGACAATAATTTAATAATTAATTTGGGAATATGGAGGCGTATAGTCGACAAGAGGATTGAAATCCCTAAATCAAGGAAAAAGGGACACTACATGACAAAAGTGCTCTACAAAAGAAAAAACGAAAAAGAGAAAGAAGAGAAAGAAAGAAATTACCCTTCGGTCACAAGAAGTCCGGCATGGTACAGCCAAAAGTAAACACAGCGAATCAGAAGGCTTTCAGCACAACAAGACACGTTGGTTAAATCCTTCTGAAAAACTAATTAAAGTAGGCATTATAGGACATCAAACATGAAAACATTTGCATGCATAAAATGTTTTTGAACCAGGTCCTATTTCTTATTAAAAAAAAAAACAAAAAAACACACCAGAAATTCGAGACCGCCGTCTGGACATTCCAGAACGCCGTCTCGATTCCCCTGCAAATCGAGACTGCCGTCTCGAGGAACCAGACCGCCGTCTCGACTCAGGTAAAGTTGAGACCGTCGTCTGGAACCTCCAGACCGTCGTCTCGACCAGCAACCCAAACGAGACCGCCATCTCGACTTCCCAGACAGCGGTCTCGATCTGAAAAATTTCCTATATAAGGGGGCGCGCCTGGATGGGTTTCCTCACAACTCTCCTTGCCTCCTAAGCCTCCAGAGCCTCCAAAACTCATATTTCTACTCCTCCAAGCCTTCTTTGCTCAAGATGTTCAGCAGAAGTGCCTCCAGGAAGAGAAGGGGCACCACTGGTGCTAGCAGCTCGGCACCACCGCCACCCCGAGATCCTTCTCGAGCTGTCACCACGGCACCGAGCCCGCCTGGACAACATCGAGAACTACCGGTGGCACTCCATGCCGACACTTGGACTTCGGCATCCTAGCCGAGTTTGGATGGGAGGAGGACGTCGAGCCCACATAAACGGCATTGGGTGGGGCTTTTACTACAACCCCCACCCACATATGTGTACCCCCAAGCGGTACAAGAATTCTTGGCCTCTGTCTCCCTCATCGAGATCCCCTCCATGGCCTCGGGCATGTAGCCCACTAAGATGGTCAACTATTTCATGGGTGGGCAATACCACACCACCACCCTGGAAGAATTCAATGTTTCCATTGGATTCATCCGGCCCGAGGAAGCACTGACCCGGGAATACCGAGAGGACATCTGCTCTCGGCCGTCCAACCTCACCTCCGCGGAAATGTGGCATGAGCTCACAGGAGCAACCACACTTCCCACTTTGATGAGAGGCTCCGCACTACAACCGGCACTCCGCATTTGCCACAAGCTGCTGGCAGGCACAATCCATGGGAGGAAGGAGAGTCAGGGTAAGATATCCCTCCTTGATCTCTTTGTCCTCTACTGCATGCACTAGAGGCGGCGCTGCAACCCCGGATACTTTCTCCTAAGGGCCCTTAAGGACTTCGGGAGCAGATCCACGGGGGTCGTCCTCATAGCTCCCCTCATCACCCCTCTGGCAAAGAGAAGGGGGTGCCCTGGCCGGGAGGAGCTGGCCCGCAACCTGCGGCCCGAGCCCATCAATGGGCCAATGCTGGTCAGCATGGGAATGCTGATACGTCGGGGAAACCAGTTCGCCCTGCATCCCTCCCTGGACTTCGAGCTGGACATCCAGGGGCTAGTGGCGATGCAGGATATGCCCACGTCTCCCGGCTCCTAGCAACAGCAGCAACAACCACCACCATACACGGAGGACATTGCTGGCATGCACCAACACATGAATGATCTGAGCCAGCAGTTTGCCCAAATGGCGGTATGGCGAGAGCAGCAGACCCAGTGGCAACAGGCCCACGATGCTCGCCAGCAGGCCTTTCAAGCTCGCCAGGACGAGATCTACCAGGAGCAGCAGAGGATGCGGCAAGAATGGACGACATTCCAAGAAGACTACCGTGACGAAATCCAAGAGCAAATAGACTTCCGGTATCACGTGTACAAAAAGTTTCCTTACCCCGATTCCCCTGATGATAGCCCCTAGGGACGGTACTGGCCTAAACAAAAAGTTGATGTAATAAAATTTCCCATGAATAAAATTTTATTCCATGCATTCTTTGCCTTCTTTTACAAAAGTCAGCGTAACAAAAAAGCTTAAAAGAGAAAAGGCATACGCTCAAGAAAAAGCCAAAATCCAAAATTGCGAGAAAAAAGAGATGAAACCGCGAGAAAAGGCAGGATTAAAACAAAACAACTACCTTAACCAACAAAACTCCGACTACCAAGCAAAAGTCAAACACAAAAAGAGAAGAGAAGAATCCGACCAGCCAGCAAGAGTCGGATGATTACCACAAAAAAATCAGAAACAAAGAATCCCCAGCAACCAACAAAGCTGGATGGACAACCAACAAAATCCCCGGCGCAGCCCGGACGACCATCCAAGAAGTCCAAGAACATCTACCAACACAGAAATCACTCCCCAGTGAACCGGCGCATGAGCCACCTGAGCTGTAAGACGCCACCACCACCAGTTCACCAGAGTGAACTGTACCAGCCTGATGGGGGGACCATACCCATCCAGTCCCACACAACGGACTGTAACTACAAGCCTGATGGGGGGTTTATACCTATCAACCAACATACAAGAAGTGCCTAGCCGGCGCATGAGCTACCTGAACAGTAAGCCGCCACTACCACCCTGATGGGGGGTTTATACCCATCCGGTCCCACACAACGGACCGTACCAGCCTGATGGGGGGTTCATACCCATCCGATCCCACACAACGGACCGTACCAGCCTGATGGGGGGTTCATACCCATCCAGTCCCACACAACGGACTGTAACTACCAGCCTGATGGGGGGTTTATACCCATCAACCGAAGGATCGGCTACGTCAGGAGTAGTATCCGGAGGTTCTACCACGTGTCAACCAAAGGGATCGGCTACGTCGAGAGTAGTATCCCGGAGGTGCATAAATACAACATCTCCCCGGAGGATCATCCGCCACAAGACGGGACGTCCGAAGGGTAGCCGGCGAGAGGGTCAACTCCTTTACCTTCCTGTCTACACTGTCCGGCACAACAAAGCCAACGACCGACTAGTCGGGTAAAGGGGGGCAGCTGTAGACCCCAAATCTTTCCCGACCTCCAAATAAAGTCGAAGACCCCTATTTGAAGACGGTCGACGCCTAACAAGCCACTAGGAGAGACTATTAGGCCCCCGTACTAAGATAGGAGGGTTTTTTGGCCCGAAAAATAAATTTTCTCGCCCTGAAGGGACGAGACCGCCGTCTGGAAGGACCAGACCACCGTCTCGCCTCACGCCAGGGACGAGACCGCCGTCTCGCTTGTCCAGACGGCGGTCTCGTCACCTGAAAAGGCCGAGACGGCGTTCTGGATTATCCAGACGGCGGTCTCGACTTCTGCCTAGTCGAGACGGCGGTCTGGATTATCCAGACGGCGGTCTCGACCCCCTGCCATGGTCGAGATGGCGGTCTGGATTGTCCAGACGGCGGTCCCGACCCTGTCAGACGAAACGGCGGTCTCGACCTGTCAGGCGCGAAAAACTATAAATAGGGGCTTCATTCCCCCTTTTTCCACACACAAATACACAGTAGCTCCTCCTTCTCTCTAGATTTTCTCTCTCTAGAACCCCTCCGAAGCATTTCCGGAGTTTCTGAGTGTCTCTAGGTATAAATTGAGCGTCCTAAATCTTCTTTAGAATCCCTCTGAGGCATTTCCGAAGTTTTTGAGAGTTGTAGAGTGAAGGGTTGCCAAAAAGCACCCACTCTTTAAAGAGAAATACAAAAAACTTGCTTTGGAGGTGCACCCTCTCTCTTTCTAATTTTACCGCTTTCATTTAAAATTATGCAATAGACGCTAGGGCCATGTAGTCATAATCTTTAAATACCGCATAATAAAAGGGTAAAAGTGCAATTTTCCAGTTTAATTATTTATCCAAAGTAGCCGGCCTATCATAGGGAACCCGGAAGGGGCGTCGTAAAGGGACTAACACTTCATTTGCACGTAACTAACTCCCTTACCCAACTCTGGTTCTAATGACCAAAGTTGGTTTTCGAAAACCAACGCCTTTTTAAACTCCTTTTCCGATGTTTCCGGTAGAAACATCAGTGGTGACTCCACGAACCCTTCAAAACCCGTTCTTGGGTTAGCCCGGTTATCGGACAACCCAAGAACACTTTTCGAAAACCTCGTCTCTAGGTTAGCCCGGTTATCGGACAACCTAAGGACGTTGTAACAACCCATAAAAAACGCGAAAGCAAGAGGGTCGAAAAACCATCGCGTCGCTCCGACTGCCCCTTCGTTTTTGGGAGGCGGCGACAGTGCTATCAAGCATTCGGTTTGAATTTTTTGTTCTTACTGTTTGCTCTCCTTCAACATTCACTCCTTTGTACTCTAAAATGCGAGAGATAAGAAGAGCATAGGGAATTTTATAAGTAGGATGACGCTTAGCTTTCAACATGGTCATGGTGACAAGGTTGCCCCAATTGATTAGCTCATTATTCATGATTGCATGAATAATGCAAAGATCTATGGATGAGCATTGGGCATGGTTGGTTTCCCGGGGATATAAAATCCAAACAAGTAGATGCAGTAGCAAGCGTTCCTCCTTCTTTAATGGGCCAGCCAGAAGAAGACGCCCAATCTCCATGGAGGGGTTGCAGAGAAAAGAACGGTAAGCCATAATTCTATCAAAATCGTCTAACTTCGCAAAAATATTAATAGCATAATCTCTTACATTAAAATGGGCAACATTTTCCCATGTATCGTCATCAAGAATGATAGTTACACCCTTGAAATGAGAAGTGACTACTTGATCTCTAAATTTAAAACGAGAATAGAATACCCTAACTAAATCAGGGTAGTAAGTACCTTGCATTTGGATAAATGGGAGAACACCTTGAATTTCAAGAAGATTCGGAAAATTAAATCCCCTATTGATGAATCGATCACCAATAATGAATTTTGGAGTAATGATACCCTTTTCCTTCTAGAAGGTGAGAAATTCTTGTCTACCCTCATCATCCGAGATCCATCCTTCAAAAGAATTTGGACGGGGAAGAGAGGCAGGAGCAGATCTTCTTCTTGTGGGAATCTTAGCATGAGAAGAGGAAACCATTAGGATTAGAAGAAAAAAAAGAGAGTTTTGAGGGCAAGTAAGGTTAGGAGAAAGCAAGAAGGCTTGAATGATGCTAGAATGCTTGGATTCAAGAATTTGAGGTGTGGAGAAGTGAAATGAAGGCTTCCTATATATAGAAAACATGTATAATGGTCATAAACGGTCATATTTGGGTGAAGGAGTGTCAACAGAGCCGTTTGAAACGGCTAGAAAACGAAAACGTCCTAGTTTAATCGATTAAAGCCTCAATTAATCGATTAAACCAACAACTGAACCAGATAATCGATTAACTGATGCTATTAATTGATTAAATCAGTAGTTAATCAATTATTTCTTGAAATAATCGATTATTGCAGAGAGAAACTTCAAATTTTTAAGGTTTAGACGCATGATAATCTATTAATACCCTACATAATCGATTATAACATTACAATCATGCAAAAATTGTTTATTTAAGCAGAATTTAAGCTATTTCTAATATTACTAAGTCTCTTCTAAGATCATAGAATCTATCCTTGGGAAGAGGTTTAGTAAAAATATTTGCTAATTGATGCTTTCACTACTACAGAAAACACTTACTACGACAGCATCCAACATCGATTTTTATGAAGACCGACGTTGTACAAGACGCGGTGGCAAACTTGTAATTAAGAAACAATATTTAACGTCGGTTATAAAAAATCCGACGTAGTAACGGACAAATAACGTCGGTTAGATGACAGACGACGTTAAATGTTTAAATTTAACGTTGGTTATGTATAACCGATGTTGAAATCCCAAAGTCAACGTCGGTTCCATGATTTACCCGATGTCGAAAGCATTATCCACGTCGGGTTTTTTAATAACCGACGTTGAATGTCCTATGATACCTAGACTCCAAGGCGCGCAGTTGTTCTTCTGCTTCTTCTTCATGCCCACATACCTCCCTCCTTCTGCTTCTTCTTCGTGCCCACATACCTCCCTCCTTCAGTCCTCACTGCCGTGCACTGCTACCTCAGTTCGCTGTGGTCTGCTGCCTCAGTCCTCACTGTCGTGCTCTGCCCCCTCGCCGCCCCTTCGCCGCCCACTCGCCGCGCTCTTACGCAGCGTACCCCCGTTGTTGCCGTGTGTGTGGTAGCCCTCGTTACTCTAAGGAAACCCCTTCTCATCAGGTTAGATTAAGTTGTATGGATGATTTACAACATGCATTTAACATAAATATGGATTATTTAGAGCATTTCCTGCGTATGAACATTAGAAAGATGATGGATGATTTTGTATGGTTTGATTTGATATAGGTTCGTTTAGGCTTTTGGAAGTTTGTTTTCGGTTTCGAAGCGGTATATACTCTTTCATGTAGATGTACACGTTTTATTTTCCCAATCTTGATGTGGGAAATGAGATGTACATGTTTTTTTTGTATTGTTTTGCTAAACCTTTTCTAATAAACCTTGAATATCTAGGCAAGCCTTTTTGTAGTTAGATGGATCGAACTTGGGTCAATGCAAGTCGCATGTCAGAAGAGTATGAGAATGGAGTTGACTCCTTTTTGAAATTTGCCGAACAAAATGCTCCCAAAATGAATGGAAAAATCTATTGCCCATGCGTTAATTGTGTAAATGGCAGAGTACAAGAGATGGACATAACGCAAAAACATCTTATTTGCGATGGGATGATGAAGAATTACACCATATGGACATGGCACGGTGAAGTGGTTGATATTCCAATAGTATCACAAACTATTAAGGATGATGTAACCTGCGAAGATCGAATAGAGGACATGCTTTGTGATGTGGGTCAAGAGAGCTTTCTTGAAGCACATGCATCTATATATGATACATTGAGGACCGATTCAGAGACACCTTTGTATCCCGGATGTACAACTTTCACACGATTGTCATCTGTGTTAAGATTGGTCAATCTAAAAGCAAAATTTGGTTGGAGTGATACAAGTTTTAATGAATTACTCCAACTTTTGAAGGAGATGCTCCCAGACAATAACACCTTGCCGGACCGTATGTATGAAGCGAAGAAGATACTATGTCCGATGGGTTTAGAATATAGGAAGATACATGCTTGCCCTAATGATTGTGTGTTATACAGGAAAGAATTCTCATCTTTAGACTAATGTCCAACATGTGGTGTATCACGTTACAAAGCGAAGGATGGTGATGATTGTAGTCAAGAGAGTGGTAAAAAACGTCCTCCTGCAAAAGTTTTATGGTATCTTCCAATAATTCATAGATTTAGGCGGTTGTACGCTCACGAAGATGCTGAAAATTTAATTTGGCATTCAAAGAGAAAAACATGTGATGGGCAAATGCGACTTCCATCTGACTCTCCCCAATGGAAGAATTTTGACCGTCTATTTCCAAGTTTTGGTAGTGATGCAAGAAACCTTAGACTTGGATTAGCAACAGATGGGATGAATCCTTTTGGAAATTTAAGTAGTAACCATAGTTCATGGCCCGTTTTATTGATGATTTACAATCTTCCACAATGGTTATGCATGAAGCGCAAATATGTCATGTTGTGTATGATGATTTCAGGTCCAAGACAGCCAGGAAATGAATAGATGTGTATTTGAGTCCTTTGATAGAAGACTTAACACTATTATGGGAGGAAGGAGTAGATGCATTTGATGGGTATCAGCAGCAGAAGTTCAAGTTGCATGCAATGTTATTTTGTACCATTAATGATTTCCCTGCCTATGGAAACTTGAGTGGGTATAGTGTGAAGGGGCATTATGCTTGTCTTATTTGTGAAGAAGAGACCAGTTATATACAATTGAAACATGGAAAGAAGACAGGTTTATAACGAGCACGAGAAAATTTCTCTCGCATGACCATCCATACCGTAGACTGAAGAAAGCTTTTAATGGCATACAAGAGGATGAAATTGCCAGAGAACCATTGACTGGTTTAGAAGTTTACAATCGAGTGAAGAACATAAGCATTACATTTGGAAAGACCCAAAAAAGGTCTTCTGACAAGAACATGTGGAAGAAGAGATCAATTTTCTTTGATCTTCCATATTGGAGCCATTTAGAAGTACGACATTGTATTGATGTTATGCATGTGGAGAAGAATGTATGTGATAGTCTCATTGGCACATTGTTAAACATTCAAGGAAAGTCAAAGGATGGGATCAAAGCACGTCAAGACCTTTGTGAGATGGGAATACGTCCCGAATTACATCCAAGGCCCGAAGGCAATAGAACATATCTACCACCAGACATGTCACACCTTGTCAAAGAAGGAGAAACGTAGTTTATGTCATTGTCTTGCAAGTATTAAAGTGCCACAAGGATACTCTTCAAATATTAAGAGTCTTGTATCCATGAAAGATCTGAAGTTAATTGGATTAAAGTCCCATGATTGTCATGTTTTGATGCAACAGTTGTTACCCGTGGCTATACGTAACATATTGCCTAAGAATGTTAGACATGCCATTATGCGACTATGTTTTTTCTTCAATTCTATTTGTGCCAAGGTTATCGATGAAAAATCACTAGATGAGTTGGAAAATGAGGCTACGGTTGTGCTATGTCAATTGGAGATGTATTTTCCTCCATCATTCTTTGATATAATGATTCACTTAATAGTTCATGTTGTGAGGGAGATACGAATTTGTGGGCCGGTTTATTTGAGGTGGATGTACCCAATTGAGCGATACATGAAGATCTTCAAAGGGTATTCTAAAAATCCATACGGACACTGAAGCTTCAATTGTTGAGCTGTATATTGCGAGAAGAAGCCATAGAATTTTGTTCGGATTACTTGGCAAGAGTCGTACCTGTGGGTGTACCTAGAAATCGTCATGATGATAGGCTAAATGGTAAGGGAACTTGTGGTATTAGAATTCAAACAAAAGATCATGTAGAGTTGACCACCGCCCACTTGTATATTTTGAACAATACGTAAGAGGTTATTCCTTACATAGATGCGCATAAAGCAATGTTAAAGGACCTAAACCCCAAAATGGGTGAAAGGTGGTTGATGAAAGAGCATAACAACAACTTTATCAATTGGTTTCAAAGCAAAATATTTTCAAGTGACAATGCCTCCGATACACTCGAAATGGCTAGCACATGGGCCTAGATATAATGTTATAACTTGGAAAGGGTATGACATTAACAAATACTCATTCTATACGAAGGCACAAGATGACAAAAGTACAGTCCAGAATAGTGGAGTATCTATTGAGGCAACATCTATGCACTTTTCTAGTGCAAAGGACAAAAACCCCATCATGGCATCAATTAGTTACTTTGGAGTCATTGAGGAGATTTGGGAGGTCGACTATACTAA
The DNA here is from genome assembly GCA_963425845.1 of Sphenostylis stenocarpa. Taxonomy (NCBI): domain Eukaryota; kingdom Viridiplantae; phylum Streptophyta; class Magnoliopsida; order Fabales; family Fabaceae; genus Sphenostylis; species Sphenostylis stenocarpa. The sequence goes on along the minus strand of OY731402.1, from coordinate 29,660,879 downwards.
ATTCAAAGTGCCTTTATTTAAATGTAAATGGGTTGATAGCAATACTGGTGTCCAAAGAGACCAAATGGGATTTACTTTGATTGATATAAACAAGATTGGTCATAAGGAAGAACCCTTCATAATGGCATACCAGGCAAAACAAGTGTTTTATGTCACTGATCCATCAAATGATAGGTGGTCAGTTGTCCTCAAAGGAAAAATGATTGATGTCACAAATGAGAATGGAGAAGAATTAGATGATTTTATTAACATTCAAAATTCACCACGGTTGCCTATTGCTATATCCCAATTGGAAGAGGACTTTGTTCATGCTACTCGCAATGACCATGATGAAGGCATATGGGAAAATATTAATACAATCTAAGTTATGTTTCTATTTGTTTATTTTTTTAACATGTAATTGAGGAGACTTTGCATGTGTATTGATATAATTCTATGTTTTTTTCATTAAAGGTAAATGGCATGTCCTTCACCATCTCCTCCACCATCTCCACCACCATCTCCTCAGGCATCTGGAAAGACATTTTCCAGTAAGAGGAGTCGACAATCTACACGGTTGAAAGGCTTGACCGTTAGACACATATCTGGCCAGAAGTTATCTGTGTCTATTGATCCTAGGACTGGCAAGGTGTCAGGTCCCTTTAGTACCCAATTTAGTAGCTACTTGGGTACACTAGCAAGAGAGAAGGTATTTATTCTATTTCAAAGTTAGTTTCATTTCAAATATATTGTTGATACTTATGTTGTTTATGTTGTGTCGATATCTATTCTCCATCCTACTTGGGATCATGTGGAGGAAACTGTGAAGAACTTGTTATGGCAAGATCTTCTTGTAAGTATGTGTATTTAGTTGTTTATATTGTTTATACATTATTATCAATTGGTTAACTAAAACTTGTTTGCTACTGTAGGAACACTTTGATATAGTCAATTCTGAGGATGTGAGGAGGAAGATATGACAGCCATAGCAAAAATGTGGAGACAGTTCAAGTCCACATTGACCACTAAATGGGTGTATGCTGAGGACAAAGTTAGGAAGGGATTAACCCCTTGCCAAAGATATGGCATAGATGAGGACACTTGGAAGAAGTTTGTACATAGTAGGACTGGTTCAGAGTGGGAGGTAATGTTAATTGCTTAATTGACTTGAACATTTTATAATGAGTTGTGTATCTAATATTGTGTTCAATTATGTTGCAGGAAAGAAGACAAAAATCAAAAGACATTCAGAGCAAGAATGTCGCCCCCCACCTTCTGTCTCGTGGTGGGTACGACCTATTGACAAAGAAGATGATGGAGGAGAAGATGAGACTTAGACAGTCGGAGTTAGCCTCTTCTGGTTTAAGCGAAGAGCAGATTCCTCCACCATCTCCTCCAAAACGTCACCGGAAGTGGAAGAGGGCTCGTACAAAGCCTTCCGGTGACATGACATCGCAGGAAGCCCGAGAAATTGCTGCTCGGATTGTAAGTAAAAGAAGTTAATTTACTTTGAATTAGTTATATGTAACTTGTTCATTAATAAAATTAACTTTTATAATGTAGGATGCCTTGGAGGAGCAGGTGTACACAGGGAACTTTCATCCCTTCTGGTCGTCAGGATATCTTGACCATCGCTATTGGACGACCGGAACATCCAGGTCGTGTTCGAGTTGTTGGCCAAGGTGTGGGTGTCCGACAGCATTTTGGACCACCATCACAGGATATCCGCATCTCCACATCCCCGAGCCAAGAAGATATTGCTGCCTTGGAGATGGCTCTCACAGAGAAATTGACACCAGCCATCGTGGCAAAATTGGAGGAAGAGTTGACTCCTACCATCGCCGCACGACTTGAGGAGACCATCACCGCATGTGTGCGGGAGCAGCTCTCGCGTATGACCTCCATGGGTACTTCATTTGCCGATGCTCATCCTCCATCAGGTGCATTTTCAACCACAAATTGGTACTTGACTTATGTTTCTAAAATCTTAGTCCTTATTGGAATTTACTCGTATTTGTAGGTCCAAGAGTTAGCACAAAGGGCAGCTTGTGCTCGAAGCCACTATCGAGGTCACACCCGAGGTGGCATCTATTCATCCCGAATCCACAAAGGATGATCGATATGGCTTGTGGGTTGAGGTAGATGAAGGTCTAAGGCTAGTGGCCCATGGATCGAGTTCATGAAGGGGCTTCAACCATCCACAATGTGCCTTTGGATCCTAACTTGGTCAAAGTAGTGGTTGAAAAGGTGGTTGACGCCGCGGCTAGTGTCCCTATCCCCACCGAAGAGGTGCGGACAGTGGGCCAAGCCCTTCGGACCTTCATTACTTGGCCCCGACATTTAGTTAGGTCAATAATGGCAAAGGTATGTATATGTATGGTTATAATACATCTAACACATAAATAAATTGATTTATTGTTTATGATTATATTTTATAAAATATGTAGGATGTTCGGCAGCCAAAAGACTTGGGTAAAGCTATTGCCACTCCTTCGCATCTAAGGAGAAGACACCAGTTGTGGAGACTTCTCCAAATCCAATTTTTGATCTCTTGTCTCTTTCCCCACAATTGTATCTCGCATTCATTCCAAGTTCCATGGGATTGTACATTATTTGGGATGGCTTCTAGCAATATCCCCCTATACATTTCCCACACTGATGCCCTGGAGATTGGGATGGGCAATCAATGTCTAAATATAGCTGTTTTACAATTTTGGACATTGTAAGTTCATATCTTTCATGACTCTTTTCATTTTAGTAAATATATAAGCTATAAGTTCACTTAAATTGGCATATTTTAGGATGATGCACGAAATGATAGTGGAGCAGGGCATTGGTCATGTGTATGGATTCTTCGAGCCTCAATCCATACAAAAGTCTGGAATAAGCGTGATCAAATTCTCGGTTACATGCGGAATTGGATCACCGATTCTAAAAGAGATATTTACCTTGGAGCATACCATCATTCGTAAGTTATCCCAGCCTCTTCTGGTTTTACACAAGTTTTTTTAATAGATTCTAATCATGTGTATATACGTAAACCACTCGCGACTATTAGTTATTTGTCCAAAGCAGAATCTTGTGTGTTGGTTCTCGCTCATTGGGAAGGAAACTTGACATGGAGCTAAAAAATATTGTAAACGATTAAGTATTTCTTATATTATGTCTAAACATCTTGATTATTCTATTTCTAACCCCCTTCTTTTCAATATATAGTGCTCTAAAGGTTTGTAGTACATTAGGTGGAAAACACACAAGTAAAAGCACGAGCTCCAAATTGGAATTTTATCAAAGTAAGTAGCCTTTATATATATATATATTATACTATCTATTAATTTATGTTCAAATTTAATAGTTATTTTTAACATATTTAGTCATTTTTAGTGTAACAAACAAAATGGAGGATACGAGTGCGGCTACTATGTAATGTATTGGATGTGGCTCATCATTTTTGGTAGCATTCGGGATAGTTGGAATGAGATAAGTTGACATTTGCTATTATATTCAATTCCTTTATTTTTATTGCTTAGGGTTTACCATTCTATTATTGTGAACTTCTTACGGGCATTTAAAGATATAGAACCTTTGCCTATGGATACTATAGACATGGTTAGAAACAAATGGGCGGAAAAGTTTGTACAAGTAGTTAGGAATAGGATTGATTGATAATTTTTTGTGTATTTTGTACATAATTTGGCTGATTTTGACATATATATCTATCATTTTATATATTAGTGATTAGCTGAAATAAATATACTGTCTGGACTGAGATTACAGCAGGTCGTGTACTGTTGGTGGCACTAAAACAGACCTACATTTAAAAAACAAGGGATATTCTACGTCGGTTATTGCATTAACCGACGTTGCAACGTCGGTCGCTTGAGCGATACAGAGGTCGCTTGAGCGATACAGAACCCGAGAGTCCCCTTTGTTTGAAGGCTTCGTCGCTCAAGCGAGTACACCGGTCGCTTGAGCGAGAAAGGACTTTCAACGTCGGTTAGTTCAATAACCGACATAGAATTTACTAATTTCTACGATGGACATTTGGTTAACCGACGTAGATATATATCACTTTCAATGTCGGGTATTCTGAACCGACGTAGAATCCTTTGACATTCAACGATGCCTGAATCAACGACATCATTGGAACCGACGTTGAATGCCTTCCACACCCGACGTTGAATGATCATTCTATAGTAGTGTTTGTATCAACATATTCAATTTTACAATTTCCTTTGCTAATATGATCTCTTAAAAAGTGATGTCTAATCTCTATATGCTTAGTTCTAGAGTGCATTAATGGATTCTTAGTAAGATTGATTGCACTTGTATTATCACACATCAAAGGAATATCACTTAGAAAGATACTATATTCTTCTAATTGTTGTTTCATCCACAAAATTTAAGCACATGAATTACCAGCTGCAATATATTCAGCTTTAGTAGTGGATAAAGCAACACATGCTTGTTTCTTAGAATGCTAAGACACTAATGATGATCCTAACAAATGACATGTTCCACTAGTACTCTTTCTATCTATTTTACATCTACCATAATCAGCATCAAAATAACCTATTAAACTAGGAGAAGCTTCAGATGGATACCATAAACCAAAACTTGTAGCTCCTTTTAAATATTTTAAAATTCTTTTAACTGCAGTTAAGTGAGATTCTTTTGGACATGCTTGAAATCTAGCACACACACAAACAAAATGCATAATATCAGGTCTACTTGCATTTAAGTATAACAGTGAACCTATCATACCTCTATACATAGATTGATTAATTTCAAAACCTGATTCATCCTTGTCTAAATAGCATGAAGTTCCCATGGGTGTGTTAGCTTCCTTTGAAGTGTCCATTCCAAACTTCTTGAGAATCTCTTTGCAGTATTTGGTTTGAGAGACAAAAATGTCATCTTTGAGTTGTTTAATTTGAAGTCCAAGGAAGAATGTTAATTCTCCCATCATTGACATTTCAAATTCACCCTGCATTATCTTAGCAAATTCTACACACAAGGAATTATCAGTTGACCCAAAAATGATATCATCAACATATACTTGAACTAATAAGATATGTTCTTTTACTTTCTTAATAAACAAAGTGGAATCAATTTTTCCTCTAGAAAAATCATTTGAAGTTAGAAAACTACTTAATCTTTCATACCAAGACCTAGGAGCTTGTTTTAAGCCATATAAGGCTTTCTTCAATTTGAAAATATGATTGGGATATTTAAAATCTTCAAATCCAGGGGGTTGCTCCACATATACTTCTTCTTTGATAAACCCATTTAAAAATACACTTTTAACATCCATTTGATATAATTTAAATTTCATCAATGAGGCATAAGCAAGAAGTAGGCGTATAGCCTCTAACCTGGCAACAGGAGCATAAGTTTCATCATAATCAATACCTTACTCTTGACAGTAACCTTTGGCAACAAGTCTGGCTTTATTCTTTGTTATATTTCCATCTTCATCAAGTTTGTTTCTAAATACCCATTTAGTTCCAATTACTTTATGTGACTCTTCTCTTGGAATTAATTCCCAGACTTGATTCCTTTCAAATTGATTAAGTTCTTCTTGCATTGCTATGCACCATTGGTCATCTTTAAGATCTTCTTCAACACTTTTGGGTTCTATCTGTGAAACAAAAGCTACAGACATACATAAATTGGTCATATTTCTAGTTCTTACCCCTTTTGAGATATCACCAATAATATTGTCCATTGAAAGTCCTCTTGGTGATTGCAATTCTTTTGCTAATTCAGTTGGTTGAGAAGGCTCATTCTCATTTAAATAAAATTCTTCAAGAGCCTCTCTTATGTACTCATCATCACCTGCAAGTTCTTTATTTCACTCAAGAGGACTTCCCTCAAGGTCTACAATTTCATCAAAGGTGACATGCACAAATTCTTCAACATTTAAAGTTCTTCTATTAAACACTATATATGCTTTGCTAGTTAGTGAATAACCTAAGAAAATGACCTCAACGGTTTTTGAGTCAAACATTCCTAAGTTCTCTTTTCCATTATTCAAAACAAAGCATTTACATCCAAATATTTTCCAATGAGCAACATTAGGCTTTCTACCATTCAACAGTTCATAAGGAGTTAATTTTATGATTGGCATTATAAGCATTCTATTCTATACATAACATGCAGTACTTACCGCATCAGCCCAAAATTATTTAGGAACATTTGATTCATTCAACATTGTTCTAGCAAGTTCCTCTAGTGACCTATTTTTCCTTTCTACTACACCATTTTGTTGGGGAGTCCTAGGTGCAGAAAAATTATGTAAAATTCCATTTTCCTCACAATAATTTTCAAACCATTCATTTTGAAACTCTCCCCATGGTCACTTCTTAATACCTTAATTATTAAGTCTTTCTCATTTTGGATTTGCTTAGCAAACTTCCTAAAGACCTTAAAAGCTTCACTTTTTAATGTTAAGAAAAATGTCCAAGTATACCTAGAAAAATCATCAACAATTACAAGAGCATAATAATTTCCACCAAAACTTTTTATCCTAGATGGACCAAATAAATCTAAGTGTAATAGTTCTAAAGGTTTTGATGTGGAAATAACATTTTTAGGTTTAAAGGATGATTTCATTTGTTTACCTTTTTGACATGCATCACATAATCTATCTTTTTCAAATTTTAACTTAGGCAAACCAACAACTAAGTCCTTTGATATTAATTTTGAAAGTGATGAAGATCTTATTGAATTCATTTGGCAAAGATCTTGTTGATTTGATGAAGTAAAAAATGAAGTCAAAGGCTACTATGTGGCAGTCAAAGGTCACTTAGATAAAAGGGTAGTGGGATTAGTGAGTCTGCATCTCTACTTAGGTATAATCATTTTTATCTCTCTGCTACACGAGGTTTCTTCATTTAAAAGATTTTGCAAATGCCTCTAAAAAATGTTTAAACGGTTAAAAACAAAGTATTTTGATAAAAGTTTTTTTTAATTAGCTATTTTAACTAATAGCATATAAGCTTTATCAACTAAAATGTTCTTAACACTTTTGTAACAGGTTTTTAACTGATATGTTTTCGAAATAATCGATTTTTTTTCATTAGAAGGATTTTTGAAAACCTTCTGCCAGTATTTTAACTGATATAGAATTGATATAATCGATTAAAATGACTTAGAATATTTTGAAAAGTGTTCTGGCAGAATTTTAATCGATACAAACTCGAAATAATCGATTGAAATAACTTGAAGTGTTTTGAAAGTTGTTCTGTCAGTATTTTAATCGATACAAATGCGAAATAATCGATTAAAACAACTAAGAGGTTTTTCCAGAATGTTTTAATCGATTAACACAAGCTTGCTATCAGTTAAAATAACTTAGAAAGTTTTATGAAATCTTTTGGCAGAATTATAATCGATTAAAATGCGTTTCAATCGATTAAAATAACTAAGTGAACTTTTTTCAAAGTGTTTTAATCGATTAAAACAGATTGTTAACAGTTAAAATCACTTAGAAAAGTTTATAAGAATGTTTTGCAGTATTTTAATCGATTGAAAGACGAAGCAATCGATTAAAACAGTTTGGAAGATTTTTTACAAAGAGTTTTAATTGATATAAACGGTGTCATATCAGTTAAAACAAATCTGGAAAATAATCAAGAACTTTTTAAGAGATTAAAAGAAGTTTTAACAGATTAAAACAAAACTTTTAACAGATTAACAGATTATTTTAACAGATTAAATAAACCAGTAGTTTTGAAAATCTTCTATATAAACAGAGTTGCTTGAACTTTTTAAAACACATCTTTTAGCAATCAATCAAGCAATCATAAGTGCTACTTTCAAGATGGAATTGCGCTAGTTTTGTGAAGTTCATAGAAGTTCTTTCTTGAGGCAAAATTTGCATTCTCTTGGAGAAGAAACTCATACTACAGAGCTGCATAAATCTGGTTTGAGTGTTCTAGTTTCTTTTATTTGTTTCTTTACTTTCTTTACTGTATTATGGGTGCCTGGAATTGTGGGCATTGGTTTCTGTGGCTGGAATTTGGCTGCAGGGTCGGTCAAGAACTGGAATTTGGTTCTTGGTGAAGGTTTAGGTGCAGGAATTGGAATTGTGGTTCTTGTGGTAGATTGAGTGTGAGATTAAAGTTGTATTCTGTAAAATGTTCAATCTAGTGGAACCCAGCTAGAATTTGGCTAGAAACTGGACATAGCCCTGGGATTGGGTGAACCAATATAAATATTGGTTGTATCTTTCTAAAACTTTCTCTCATTTAATTCTGTCACTGCCTTTATTTTGATTGCTTGCTGTGTGTGATTCAAGAACTGGTCAGAATTCTTAATCTTTGAAATAGATAATCTGTAAATTGCGAAAATCTTTCAAAGATCAATTCACCCCCCCCCCCTCTTGATCTCAGCCTACATTTCTAACAATTGGTATCAAGAGCAAGGGTCTTGAGAATTATTCAAGTCTTTCGATCCAAATGGCTGGAAATAAATTTTCTGAGGGTGCTTGCATTGATAAACCTCCACTATTTTGTGGTCAGATTATTTTTTTTAGAAGATTAGGATGAAGATCTTTATTGAATTTGTTGGTATAAATGTTTGGAATGTCATTAAACAGGGAACTTATGTTTTTAACAAAGAATGGTCTAGCTTAAATGATTGTGAAAAGAAATTAATCCAAGATGATTGCATTGCTAAGAATATCATCATATCTGCACTTAACAGAAATGATTTTTTTAGGATAGCACATTGTCAAACTGCTGCACAAATGTGGAAAACCCTTGAAATGGCCTATGAAGAAACAACAGAGATATGCTTAATGGTCAATTCGGATTCTCCAATAACCAGTGTAAGTTTTGACTCAACAACTACTATGAATTATAGTTCATTATAAGATGCCTTTTATGAAATGCATGCAGTAGCTAAGAGATTAGAAATTGAAAACAAAAGATTAAAAAGCATGAATAGTTTATTAGAAAACAAGATCACTCTTCTTGAAAAGAAAATAGTTGATGAAGAAACCAAGAATGAAAATTTGGAAATAGGTAATAACTCTGATTGCATGTGTAATGATAAAGATTGTAAAAATTGTCCTGAGTTACAAGAGAAATTAACATATTTAATAAAAACTGCATCTAAACTTGAACAAGGAAAAACTAGTCTTGATATGATACTTGATTCTCAAAAATTGGTTATTGATCGTGGTGGTATAGGTTTTACACCTCCTGTTGGAAAGAAAAATAGAGCATTTAAAAACTATTTTGCATATAGTAAATCTATTTCCTCTCCATTTATTAAATGTTTTTACTGCATGAAAAAAGGTCATTCTGTGAAATATTGTAGAATTAAGAAATATGTTATTCCTAAAGGTAGAATGAAGTGGATACCCAAAAATTCATTTCAAATAACATGATTGGACCCAGTAATTAAAAAAGGGGTACCAGAAATATGCCAAATCTGTTTTGCAGGAACAAAATCTGGAAGTCCCTGGGTATCAAATCAACAAATTCTGTTTCTGGATTCATGGACTGAGTATTTTAATTGATATAAAACTATTTTAATCGGTTAAAATCACTTACAGAGAATACCATAAAAGTTGTCCATACAGTTTTAATCGATTAAAATACGAATTAATCGATTAAAATGTTCTCTGGAATCTAGTTTAGCTGTTTTAATCGATTAAAATGGATTTATATCTGTTAAAATCATTAAAAAGATAAATTTAACCGATTATTTCTCGTTTAAATCGATTATTATTCTAATATATTTTCTCCAGAACTTGATTAATCGATTGAATATGAAATTAATCGATTAAAATTTTACTTCCAGTGCAGAATTAATTGTTTATTTCAATTCTGTATCATTTTGTACTGCAACCATACTAATTTCTCTTTCAGGCAAAACAAACTGAAGATCTCTGGTACCTTGACAGTGGCTGTTCTAAACACATGTTAAGTGATATTACAAAATTTTACAACTTAAAACTAAAGAATGGTGGGACTGTTGTCTATAGGGATAATAACAAAGGAAAAATCCTTGGAATAGGTGACATCAAATGCACAAAATCAGGTATTATTAACAATGTATTATATGTTGAGGGTTTAAAACATAATTTGATTAGTATTAGCCAGCTTTGTGATAAAGGACACAAAGTTGTCTTTGGTCAAGATTAATGTCAAATAATCAAATCAGATTCAGAACAGGTACTAATTACTGGTAAGAGGATCAACAATATTTACATGTTAGATACTAATTCTGCTAAAAATTGTTGCTTAATCTCTAAAGAGAATGATTCCTGGTTGTGGCATAGGAGGTTAGCTCATATTCATATGAATCATCTTAATAAACTGATTTCTAAAGATCTTGTAGCTGGCTTACCTAAACTTAAGTTTGTGAAAGACAAAGTATGTGATGCATGTCAAAAGGGGAAACAAGTAAGGAATTCTTTTTCACAGAAAAATATTGTTTCAACATCTAGACCTCTTGAACTTTTGCACATGGATCTCTTTGGTCCTTCTAGAACTATGAGTTTAGGAGGAAATCTATATGCACTGGTTATAGTAGATGATTACTCAAGATTTACCTGGACATTATTTTTAAAATTAAAATCTGATACTTTCCATTTGTTTAAGAAATTTGTGAAACAAATTCAAAATGAAAAAAAGGCTATTTCATCTCTTGTATTCAAAGTGATCATGGGGGAGAGTTTTCAAACGAAAATTTCAATAAATTTTGTGATAAACATGGTATCAAGCATAATTTTTCTGCTCCTAGAACTCCTCAATAGAATGGTGTAGTTGAAAGGAAAAATCGTTCTCTTGAAGAATTAGCTAGGACAATGCTTAATGAGAAAGCATTACCAAAATATTTTTGGGCTGATGCCGTTAGTACTGCTTGCCATGTATTAAATCGTGTTTTAATCAGACCTTTTCCTAAGAAAACTCCCTATGAATTATACAAAGGTAAAAAGCAGCCTAACATAAACTATTTTAGAGTATTTGGAAGTAAGGTTTTTGTTTTAAAAAATGGAAAGGAAAATATTGGAAAGTTTGATTCCAAATCAAATGAAGGTATCTTCTTGGGATATTCATTGAATAACCATGCTTATAGAATCTTAAACAAAAGGCTAAATACTATAGAAGAATCTGTTCATGTTGTATTTGATGAGACTAACCCAAGTATGCAGAATATTTCTGAGTATAGTACAGAAGATGATGTTTTAACTGATAAAATTTATCAGTTAAAACTGCCAGAATCAACAGTTTCTCAAAAATAGGCCGAAGATATCGAAGAATCTGAAGAGCAGCTGCCTAAAGAATGGAAAACTCCAAGAAATCTTTCAATAGACAACATCATTGGTGAAATAAATCAGGGAGTTTCCACTAGAAGATCTTTAAATAAATTTTGCAATCACATGGCATTTGTATCACAAATTGAACCAAAAACCATATCTGATGCATTAAAGGATAATAACTGGATTAATGCTATGCATGATGAATTAAATCAATTTACAAGAAATGAAGTATGGGAATTAATTCCAAAACTAGATAATGCAAATATTGTAGGAACAAAATGGGTTTTTAGGAATAAAATGGATGAAAATGGTATAATTACTAGAAACAAGGCCTGATTAGTTGCTAAAGGGTATAATCAGCAAGAAGGAAATGATTTTGATGAAACATATGCTCCAGTTGCTAGATTAGAAGTTGTTAGACTGTTACATGATTATGCTTCAATAAAAAGTTTCAGGTTATTTCAAATGGATGTCAAAAGTGCTTTCTTAAATGGATACTTGAATGAAGAAGTTTTTGTTACACAACCACCTGGTTTTGAAGATCATACTCATCCAAAATATGTTTATAGATTAAAGAAAGCTTTGTATGGTCTCAAACAAGCCCCAAGACAATGGTATGAAAGATTAAGTAATTTTCTCATTTCAAAGGGCTATCAAAGAGGTTTGGTTGATAAAACTTTATTCTTAAAAAAAAATGAATAATGATGTAATTCTAGTTCAAGTATACGTTGATGACATCATATTTGGAGCCACTAATGAGTCTTTATGTAAAGATTTTATCAAAGATATGCAGGGAGAATTTGAGATGTCTATGATGGGGGAACTCAACTACTTTCTTGGATTACAAGTTAAACAACTTCAAGAAGGAAGTTTTCCTCATCAATATAAATAATGCACAGAACTTTTAAAGAAATTTGAGATGGAGCATTGCAAAGAAACATCAACACCAATGTCCACAAATTGCTATCTTGATTTTGATGAAAAAGGAAAACTTGTTGATGAAACTAAATATAGAGGGCTTATTGGTTCTTTACTATATCTAACAGCAAGTAGACCTGACATTATGTTTAGTGTTTGTATGTGTGCCAGGTTTCAATCTGCACCAAAAGAATCTCATCTTACTTGTCGCCGCCGTAAAAAAGAGGCGGTCGGAGCGACGCGATGGTTTAGACCCTCTTGATTTTCGCATTTTTTATGGTTGTCCGATAACAGGGCTAACCTAGGGGCGAGGTTTTCGAAAGGGCATCCTTGGATTGTCCGATAACCAGGCTAACCCAAGGACTAATTTTTGTAGGGTTCTATGGAGTCGCCACCGATGTTTTTACCAGAAACATCAGAAAAGGGGTTTTAAAAGGCGTTGGTTTTCGAAAACCAACTTTGGTCATTAGAACCAGAGTTGGGTAAGGGAGTTAGTTACGTGTAAAGGAAGTATTAGTTCCTTTACTACGCCCCTTTCGGGTTCCCTACGATAGGCCAGCTATTTTGTTAATAAATAAACCGGAAAAATACGCTTTTGCCCTTTTTATTTTGTGGAATTTAAAATTATGACTACATGGCCCTAATCTATTGCATAATTTAAAATTAAAGCAGTAAAAGTAGAGAGGGAGAATTTAAACCTCCGAAGCAAGCTTTCTTTTTATTTCTTTTCAAGGAAATGGGTGCTTTTTGGCAGCCCTTCACTCTACACGATGCTGGAAACTTTTCTAGACACCGAAAAACGCTCACAAAGGCAGTCAGAAGCTCCGGAAATGCGTCAGAGGGATTCTAGAGAGAAGTTTTAGAGAGAAGGGAGAGAAAAAGCTGTGTGGTCTGTGGAAATGAGGGGAGGGAGCCCCTATTTATAGGTTTTTGTGCCTGACAGTGGCGAGACCGCCGTTCTCATCTGACAGGGTCGAGACTGCCGTCTCGCCAAATGAGATCGCCGTCTCGTCCTTCGCAGGTGGCGAGACCGCCATCTGGGAAAGCGAGACCGTCGTCTCGCCATTTGCATGAGTAGAGACGGCAGTCTCGATTTCAAGACGGTTGTCCCGTCCCAAAAAGGCGAGAAACCTTATTTTTGTGCCGAAAATCCTTCCTATCCTAGTATGGGGCCTAATAGTCTCTCCTAGTGGCTTGTTAGGCTTCGTCCATCTTCGAATAGGAAGTCTTTTACTCTTTATTTGGAGGCCGGGCAAGATTTGGGGTCTACAACTACCCCCCCTTTACCTGACTAGTCATCTGTTGGCCTGCTGTGCCAGACAGATTGACAAGAAGGTAAAGGAGTTGACCTACTTGCCCGGTCACCCTTCAGATGCTCCGTCTTACGGCGGCTGATCTTCTGGGGGAAAATGTTGTGTTGTGCACCTCTAGGATACTACTTCTGACGTAGCCGATCCCTTTGGTTAACACGTGGTAGAACCTCAGGATACTCCTTCTGACGGTAGCCGATCCTTCGGTTGATGGGTATAAACCCCCCATCAAGCTGGTAGTTGCAGTCCGTTGTGTGGGACTAGATGGGTATGAACCCCCCATCAGGCTGGTAGTTGCAGTCCGTTGTGTGGGACTGGATGGGTATGAACCCCCCATCAGGGTGGTAGTGCGACTTACTGATCCGGCTCGAGCGCAGATCAGGTGCAACGCGTGCGCAGGTTGATAGGTATAAACCCCCTATCAGGCTGGTACAGTCCACTGCGTAGGACTGGTGGTAGTGGCGGCTTACTGTTCAGGTGGCCCATGCGCCTGTTGGGCACTCCTTGTGTGCTGGTTGATAGGTATGAACCCCCTATCTGGCTGGTACAGTCCACTGCGTAGAACTGGTGGTAGTGGCGGCTTACTGCTCAGGTAGCTCATGCGCCAGCTCCTTGGGGAGTGATTTCTGTGTCGGTAGATGTACTTGGACCTTTCTGAATGGTCTTCCGGGTTGTGCCGGGGATTTTGTGGGTGCTCATCCAGCTTGCTTGTTTGCTGGGGATTCTTTGTTTTTGATTTTTGGTGGTGATTATCTGATTCTTGCTGGTTGGTCGGATGATTCTCGTTTGTTGTTCGATTTTTACTTGGTAATCGAAGAAACTTTTGGTTAAGGCGAAAAGGTCGGTGAGGTCTTACCGGGATACCTTTTTTGGTTGTTTTTTTATGAATGCAAGCGTAAAGTTGATCTTTCTATATGGATGCTTTTTATTTGTCTACAGTTCTTTTGTTTGTTTTACTTTTGACAAAGTCATTTTTGTGCGACTACTTGTGTGTGGATGCTTCTCATGCAATTTGTTTTAGTTGAGGGCGTCTAGAAAGTGGCCGGTACTTTCTTTTTTGCCTAGACCGCCCTTTGCGGGTTTTCGATCTAGCGAGTTTTGATGATTTTTTTTTTAAATATTTTGGTGGGCTTTTTCCTTGTGTATGAAAGCCTTATCTTTTGCCTAGACCGCCCTTTGCGGGTTTTCGATCTAGCAGGCTACCCATGTACTTTTTGCTTGGCCCTGGTTGGTGTCACTCGTCTTGTTTTTATGCTTTCTTGAATTGCTTGTTTTATGCATGCTCATATTTCATTAATACAGAGGCAGTCACACAAGTAGGTAAAGAGAAGAAAAGACAATTTTTATTGATATAAACAGATGGTTTATTTTTATATGGGGATTTACAAAAGAATTTGTAAGCAAGGCTGGCCAGGGTTGGCTAAACTATATGAGGGTGCCACAATTGTGCCTGTGATCTTTGTTTCCCCGTTTTTCCCGGTTACTTCAATTGAGATGCTCGAACCTAGAGTGAAGACTATGCGAAGTTTGCTTTGTATTACCTTAGTCGCCTTTGCGGTTTTCGGCTAAGGTAATCATTGCTCTCTTTGTTTTTTTTTTTTTTTTTTGAACCTCTAATTTCTGCCTAGGACGTATCATAGCGAGGAATATGGACCCTATCTTTTGCCCAGGACGCTCTTTGCAAGTTTTTGCCCTGACGGGTCATGAGCAATGTCTTTAGGCGTAATATTTTTTTACCGCATCTGAGTTGACAGGATATCGGGGTTCTTCTCCATCCATATTGGTGAGGATGAGGGCTCCTCCTGAGAAGGCTCGCTTGACCACAAAGGGTCCTTCGTAGTTTGTTGTCCACTTCCCGATTTTGTCTTTCTGGGCTGGAAGCAATTTCTTTATCACCAGATCCCCTTCTTGGAAAGTGCGAGGATTGACCTTCTTGTCGTAGGCTTTCTTGATCTTCCTTTGATAAGCTTGCCCCCGACATATGGCGTCCAGCCGTTTTTCTTCGATTAGATTCAACTGATCATACCCGTTTTGGACCCATTCGGCTTCTGTCAATTTTGCTTCCATGACAACTCGTAGGGAGGGTATTTCGACCTCTACTGGTAGTACGACCTCCATTCCGTATACGAGGGAAAATGGGGTAGCCCCTGTGGAGGTTCATTCCGACGTTCGGTAGCCATGTAAGGCGAAGGGAAGTATTTCATGCCAATCTTTGTAGGTTACTACCATTTTCTGGACAATTTTCTTGATATTCTTATTGGCTGCCTCTACTGCACCATTCATCTTTGGTCAGTACGGAGAGGAATTGTGGTGTTGGATTTTGAAGTCCTGACATAACTCCTCCATCATTTTATTATTGAGATTGGTCCCATTATCAGTAATGAGCTTATGAGGGATGCCGTATCGACATATAATGTTTTTCTTGATGAAGGTGGTCACCACTTTCCGGGTCACATGCGCGTACGATGCCGCCTCAACCCACTTGGTGAAATAGTCGATTGCTACCAAGATGAAGCGATGGCCGTTAGACGCTTTGGGTTCAATGGGTCCGATGACATCCATGCCCCACATAGAAAATGGCCATGGTGTAGTCAGGTTACTGAGAGGTGCGGGCGGCACACGAATATTATCGGCGTAGACTTGGCACTTATGACACTTCTTAGCATATTGGTGACAATCAGCTTCCATTGTGGACCAAAAATACCCTGCCCTAAGGATTTTCTTTGCCATGACATGCCCAGACGCGTGGGTCCCGAAAGCTCCCTTGTGGATTTCTCTTATCAAGGTTCGGGCTTCTTCTTGGTCCACACACCTTAAGAGAGTGGAGTCGGGGCCCTTTTTGTAGAGGGTTCCTTCAATCAACGTGAACCCTACGACCCTCTTACGAATGGTTCGTTTGTCATTGTCGCTGATTCCCTCGAGATATTCACCCCTCATGAGGTACTGCTTGATGTCATGATACCAGGGGTTTTGATTGCGCTCGCTGTTCACTGCCATGCAAAAAGCTTGTTTGTCATGCAGCTTAACTTGAATAATTGGCATCTCATGTTCTTGATCTAGGGCAAACATGGATGATAGGGTGGCAAGGGCATCGACAATTTGATTGTCCTCCCTAGGGATATACTGGAAGGTGACGTTTTCCATTCTTGAGACCAGCTCGCGGATGTACTCTAGGTATTGGATTAACTTGGAGTTTCGGGTTTCCCATTCACCTTTAAGTTGGTAGATGACAAGGGATGAATCACCGAATATTTTGAGCTTAGTAACCCCATGGTCTAAAGCCGCTTGGATTCCTAGTGCACATGCTTCGTACTCAGCCATGTTGTTGGTACAATCGAAGTTGAGCCTGGCCGTTACAGGGATGTGTTTCTTTTCAGGGGATATCAAAATGGCTCCTATCCCGTGTCCAAGCATGTTTGAAGCCCCATCGAAAAACATAGTCCATGCTTCTTCTTTGGTCTCTTCGTGTTCAATGTGCATGATATGCTCATCGGGAAAGTCATCTTGTAGGGACTGATATTCGTTTGTTGATCCATGGGCTAGATAATCCGCTAGGGGATTTCCCTTAATAGCTTTTTGGGTGACATGAATGATATCAAATTCTGAGAGAAGGACTTGCCACTTGGCTATTCTTCCAGTTAGAATGGGCTTTTCGAAGAGGTATTTGATCGGGTCCATTTTGGAGACCAACCATGTTATATGTCGAGCCATATATTGTCTGAGACGCTGAGTGACCCACACCAATGCGCAACAGGCTTTTTCAAATGGTGTATAACGGGTTTCATAATCTAGGAATTTCTTACTGAGATAATAAATGGCTCGTTCTTTCTTCCCAGTTTCATCTTGTTGGCCGAACACACATCCCATGGACTCTTCAAGTATTGACAAATATAGGATGAGAGGTCTCCCTTCAACGGGTGGTACCAATACTGGCGGATTGGTTAAACATGTTTTGATCTTATCGAACGCTTGCTAGAATTCTTCATTCCACACCGTTGGTTGGTTTTTGCGCAACAGTTTAAAGATGGGTATACATTTATCTGTTAGCTGTGCGATGAAAGGGCAATGTAATTGATCCGGCCCAGAAAACCTCTGACCTCCTTTTCCATGCTTGGTGGAGGCATTTCCAAAATTGCCTTGGTTTTATCGGGGTCCACTTCAATTCCCCTTTCGCTGACAATGAACCCTAGGAGTTTTCCTGATCGTACTCCGAAAGTACACTTTGCTGGGTTCAGTTTGAGTTGATGCTTTCGGAGTCGGTCAAAGAGCTTTTTGAGATAATGAATGTGGTCCATTTCATTCCTGGACTTGGCAATCATGTCATCCACATACACCTCTATTTCCTTGTGGATCATGTCATGGAATAGCATGACCATAGCCCTTTGATAAGTAGCCCCTGCATTCTTGAGTCCGAAGGGCATTACGCGATAGCAAAAGGTGCCCCATGGTGTGATAAAGGAGGTTTTTTCTCTATCCTCAACGACCAACTTGATTTGGTTGTATCCCGCATACCCGTCCATGAAGGAGTAAAGCGTGTTGGTAGCGGTATGGTCTACCAGCGTGTCTATATGGGGTAGGGGAAAGTTGTCTTTTGGACTTGCTCGATTGAGGTCCCTATAATCCACACACACCCTGACCTTCCCGGTTTTTTTTATGACGGGTACTATGTTGGCCAACCATTCTGGGTATTTAGAGACTATAAGGAAATTGGCGTCCAGCTGCCTTTGCACCTCCTCCTTTATCATTAAGGACCAGTCCGGTTTGATTCTTCTGAGTTTTTGTTTCACAGGTCGGAACCCCTCTTTTAATGGCAATCTATGCTCCACTATACTCGTGTCGAGCCCAGGCATGTCGTGGTAAGACCAAGCAAACACATCCATATATTCCTTCAGAAGCCGTATCAATTCTTCTCTTATGCTTCCTTTTATTTGGGTGCCGATGTTCACCTCTTTCTCATCATCCCCTTTTCCCAGATTAACGGTTTCTATCTCTTCCTGATGCGGTTGTATGATGCGTGTTTCTTTTTCCAGCATTCTTTGCATGTCCGGAGAGATGGTCTCCTGCTCACTGTCGGACTCGACCCATTCGCTTTCCGTTTCCGGGGTCCACAGAGATTCATCAATCACAGACATGATGTGTTTTAGGTTCTGTTTTAGTCATAGATTTTTATTATTCAATTTATCTTTGAAAGAATAATAAATAGAAGAGGGAAAAGAATGAATATGACAAAATGCCTCGTGTATTAACGAAAATGGAAATGTATGTACAAGCCCTTTTAATCAAAATTCCTGCGGCCACGGGCGGGGACCGTAGGAGATATAGAGAAAAGCTTAAAAAAGGACATCCTATGGCTGATCCTCCTAGTCCCCCCTTTCTACTACTCCGGCTTTGATAGAGGTTTGGCGTCGACATCGGAAGCGGAGGCGTCGAAAGTTATCCACCCGGCGTCGATTAATTCTAGAACCCGATACTTAAGGGTCAAGCAATTTTCTATAGGGTGTCCGGGTGAACCCGAATGGTAAGCGCATTTCTCGTTTGGCTTGTACAATTCGGGGTAGGGAGGCTCCAACTGTTTCTTGGGAGGAGCGCAGGTTAGGAGCTTGGCTTCCAACAGCTGAGGCAGCAACATTCCATAGGAAGTGGAGATTGGAGTGAACTTCCTCTCTTTCTTGCGGGGCTGCCTGGCCGTTTGCGGGGCAGAAGAAGGGGTGGCGAAGTTGATTGCATGCACAGATTCGCCCTTCTTCTTACCGGCAGGCTTCCTGAATGAGACCCCAACTTGGGAAGACTGTGCTATCTTCCCGCTCCTCAGTCCCTGCTTTACTCTTTCCCCCACAGTGACTAAGTCTGAGAAAAGGTTGGAGGTACTGGCTATTGCCTTGTCATAGTACGCTCCAGTCAGTGAATCGATGAACATAGCCACTGTCTCCTTGTCAGTCAAAGGAGGCTCTATTTGGGCAGCCATTTCCCTCCATCTTTGGGCGTATGCTTTGAAAGGTTCATCGTTCCTTTTGCTCAGAGTCCTGAGATCTGACCTATCAGGAGTAAGATCAATGGTGTATCGGTAACGACGAAGAAAAGCATCAGCCAACTGTTTCCAGCTCTGGACCTGCCCTCTCTCTAGCTGCATATACCAGTTGAGAGTTGTGTCTGCTAGACTCTCCTGGAAGCAGTGGATCAGGAGTTTTTCATTCTCGGCATGGGCGGCCCTCTTACGACAATACATCGTAAGATGGTTCTTTGGGTAGGTCATCCCGGCGTACTTGGGGAAGTCCGGGATCTTGAATTTGGGAGGGAAATGGATGTTCTTTACTAGGCACATGTCCGCCACCTCCTTGACGTCAAAGTTGTGCCCTTCTACTGCTTTGAGCCTCTCTTCCAGGGCTGAGAGTTGTTGTTTAGATACTTCTGGGGTAAGGATGCGGGCAATTTTGGCATCCTTCTCGTCATAGAAGTATTCTTCTTCATCCTCCTCACGGTGAGGGATGTGTTCAGCCTGGCCTTCGCCCTTACATTGTCCCTGGCATACGACCTCCATCAGTTGGGCCATCTGCTCACGGAGGGTATTGACCTCCGCAGTGAGCTTTCGGTTCTGCTCCTCCAAGTTTTCCATTGCTTTTGCTTTTTGTGCACGAGTGCGAGTGGGGAGAGGACCAGCCACTTTCTAGAATGCCTGGAAGAACCTTATTAATGCATGTTGAGTGTTTGAACTAAAATGAATATGCATGAGAGATGATGCTGCATGCGTTCTCACTTTTTATTTTCTCTCTTGGTTTTTCTTTACTCATGTAATATGAATGTTTTGACTTTGTCAGACGTTTATTTATTTTTTGGTTTCGGTTTGTATATTATATTTTTTTTATTTTATAGCCTTTTATCTCTTCTGTCGGAACTGCGTGGCTACTTAGCTTGCAAAGAACCTGAAACCAGGCTAGCTAAAAGGCAGACTGTCCGAGATAAAAATATGGCTTTATGCGAAAGAATAGTTAGCGTCCCTTATCTCTTCTGTCGGAACTGCGTGGCTACTTAGCTTACAAAGAACCTGAAACCAGACTAGCTAAAAGGTAGACTGTCCGAGATAAGGGGGTTTATTTGGAAAGATATATATTTTTTGTGTTTTTTGTTTTGTTGTTTGTTTATGCTATGCAACAGACAAATGCAACAAACATATGCACACACAATTCGATCATCCACGAACAGGCGAGAATTCGTTTTTATCACGAGGTAGGGTTTTCCTGCAGAAAAGTGCATTGGCGAGGGTTGGTTCTAACTGTTCTCACCAGTCTAAGGCCCCCAAGGTGCCCCCATTATAGGGTCCCCACTCTCCAGCCGTCCGACCATGCTTAGCACTAAGGCCATAGTCAGTCTTGTTGCCAAAAGAGGAAGGTTATCACCTTGAGTGGTGGTTTCCGATCACACTGGTGGGCTCAAGGCCCTCACTACAGCGAACCGTACCTGCCACCCACTCCCTATGGATTTCTCACTTGCCCCTAGGTATAGAGGGAACTGTAGTGTGCAAGGGTTTGTGTACAATTTGTATTTCACACAATTGTGTAAGTATAAACAAGCAACAGTTATTAAAGCCAAACCGTAAAACTTGTTATAATACAAGTTAAGGGCAAAAGCGTTATTTTCTTGGTTTATTTATTTTTAAGCCGGCCCATCACTAAATGGGATCAACTCTCGAGGCTTCACCAGTGGAGTCGCCATCTGTCGCCGCCGTCAAAAAGAGGCGGTCGGAGCGACGCGATGGTTTCGACCCTCTTGATTTTCGCGTTTTTTATGGGTGGTTACAACGCCTTTAGGTTGTCCGATAACCGGGCTAACCTAGGGACGATGTTTTCGAAAGGGCGTCCTTGGGTTGTCCGATAACTGGGCTAACCCAAGGACTAATTTTTGTAAGGTTCTGTGGAGTCGCCACCGATGTTTTTACCGGAAACATCGGAAAAGGGGTTTTAAAAGGCGTTGGTTTTCGAAAACCAACTTTGGTCAGAAGCTCCAGAAATGCGTCGGAGGGATTCTAGAGAGAATTTTAGAGAGAATTTTAGAGACAAGGGAGAGCAAAAGCTGTGTGGTCTGTGGAAATGAGGGGAGGGAGCCCTTATTTATAGGTTTTCGCGCCTGACAGTGGCGAGACCGCCGTTCTCGTCTGACAGGGTCGAGACCGCCGTCTCGCGAAACGAGACCGTCGTCTCATCCTTCGCAGGTGGCGAGACCGCCGTCTGGGAAAGCAAGACTATCGTCTCGCCATTTGCATGAGGCGAGACGGCGGTCTCGATTTCGAGACGACGGTGTCGTCCCAAAAAGGCGAGAAACCTTATTTTTGTGCCGAAAATCCTTCCTATCCTAGTATGGGGCCTAATAGTCTCTCCTAGTGGCTTGTTAGGCTTCGTCCATCTTCGAATAGGAAGTCTTGTACTCTTTATTTGGAGGTCGGGCAAGATTTGGGGTCTACATTACTGCTGCAAAAAGAATCCTCAAATATCTCAAATGAACTTTAAATGTTGGGTTATGGTATCTTGGTGAGTCCAAACTAAATTTAATTGGATACTCTTACTCAGATTTTGCAGGTTGTAATCTTGATAGGAAAAGCACCAGTGGCACCTGTCATCTCCTTGGAAGCAGTCTAATCTCATGGCATAGTAAAAAGCAATCATGTGTTGCTCTTTCTACAGCTGAAGTCGAATACATTGCACCTAGAAGTTGTTGTGCTCAATCTCTTTGGATCAAACAACAACTTGAGGATTATGGTTTAATTCTCAGAAAAATTCCTCTCTTATGTGATAATACTAGTGCCATTATGTTAACTAAAAACCCAATTCAACATTCTAGGACAAAACATATAGAAATTAGACATCATCTCATTTTAATCGATTTCGTCCTGTTTTTAATCGATTATTACACTGGAAAGAAAAATTAAAGTCTTTAGTTAATGGTTGTTCTTGTAACATGCTACTAAAGCATGATTCTCTTATCTTTACACGTGTTAATTGTATTCATTACAAACGTGTTAATGAAGATAAGTTTGAATCAACTTTGATTGGTCTTTACATGAGTAAGGTATCTTGTTCAAATCTTTTACTGTTTTTCAAAAACTGATACATATCATGCTTAGTTTTGTTCCTTTGTTCCCTATTTTTTATGAAGTCAAAAGGGGGAGAAATAATAATGATTTTCTTTATTTAGGGGGAGTAGCAATATAGGGGGAGAAATGGGAAAATGATTAATTTTTGAATACTCACTATTCTATATATTCAAGTGACTTCTTCTGCAGAGTTATTAGTCAAAGAGGTGTTTGTCTTCATCAAATAGGGGGAGACTGAAAGTGATGAAGATCTTATTGAATTACTTTGGCAAAGATCTTGTTGATTTGATGAAGTAAAATATGAAGTCAAAGGCTACTTTATGGCAGTCAAAGGTCACTTAGATAAAAGGGTAGTGGGATTAGTGAGTCTGCATCTCTGCTTAGGTATAATCATTTTTATCTCTCTGCTGCATGAGGTTTCTTCATTTAAAAGATTTTGCAAATGCCTCTAAAAAATGTTTAAATGGTTAAAAACAAAGTATTTTGATAAAAGTTTTTTTTAATTAGCTATTTTAACTAATAGCATATAAGCTTTATCAACTAAAATGTTCTTAACACTTTTGTAACAGGTTTTTAACTGATATGTTTTCGAAATAATTGATTTTTTTCATTAGAAGGATTTTTGAAAACCTTCTGCCAGTATTTTAACTGATATAGAATTGATATAATCGATTAAAATGACTTAGAATATTTTGAAAAGTGTTCTGGTAGAATTTTAATCGATACAAACTCGAAATAATCGATTGAAATAACTTGAAGTGTTTTGAAAGTTGTTCTGTCAGTATTTTAATCGATACAAATGCGAAATAATCAATTAAAACAACTAAGAAGTTTTCCAGAATGTTTTAATCGATTAACACAAGCTTGCTATCAGTTAACATAACTTAGAAAGTTTTATGAAATCTTTTGGCAGAATTATAATTAATTAAAATGCGTTTCAATTGATTAAAATAACTAAGTGAACTTTTTTCAAAGTGTTTTAATCGATTAAAACAAATTGTTATCAGTTAAAATCACTTAGAGAAGTTTATAAGAATGTTTTGCAGTATTTTAATCGATTGAAAGACGAAACAATCGATTAAAACAATTTGGAAGATTTTTTACAAAGAGTTTTAATTGATATAAACGGTGTCGTATCAGTTAAAACAAATCTGAAAAATAATCAAGAACCTTTTAACAAATTAAAAGAAGTTTTAACAGATTAAAACAAAACTTTTAACAGATTAAAAGATTATTTTAACAGATTAAATAAACCAGCAGTTTTGAAAATCTTCTATATAAACAGAGTTGCTTGAACTTTTTAAAACACATCTTTTAGCAATCAATCAAGCAATCATAAGTGCTACTTTCAAGAGAGAATCACACTAATTTTGTGAAGTTCATAGAAGTTCTTTCTTGAGGCAAAATTTGCATTCTCTTGGAGAAGAAACTCATACTACAGAGCTGCATAAATCTGGTTTGAGCATTCTAGTTTCTTCTTTTTGTTTCTTTACTTTCTTTTACTGTATTGTGGGTGCCTGGAATTGTGGGCACTGGTTTCTGTGGCTGGAATTTGGCTGCAGGGTTGGTCAAGAACTGGAATTTGGTTCTTGGTGAAGTTTAGGTGCAGGAAATGGAATTGTGGTTCTTGTGGTAGATTGAGTGTGAGATTAAAGTTGTAATCTGTAAAACGTTCAATCTAGTGGAACCCAGATGGAATTTGGCTGGAAACTGGACGTAACCCTGGGATTGGGTGAACCAGTATAAATCTTGGTTGTATTTTTCTAAACCTTTCTCTCATTTAATTCTGTCACTGCCTTTATTTTGATTGCTTGCTGTGTGTGATTCAAGAACTGGTCAGAATTCTTAATCTTTGAAATAGGTAATCTGTAAATTGCGAAAATCTTTCAAAGATCAATTCACCCCCCCCTCTTGATCTCAGCCTACATTTCTAACAAATTTGTTTAATTGATGCATATTTATATGAGTCGCTCTCTTATGCCATAACCATGGATTTTCTTCCTTAGCAAGTAAGCATGTTATACTAGTATTAGGTATACAATCAAAATCAATCAAATATATATTATTATGGCTAATGCCTTTCAATGCTACATTTTTGGAATTCACTAAATGTATGGTACAAAACTTACTTTCAATGATTACCTTGAATCCTTTGTCACAAAGTTGACTTATACTTAGGAGATTATGCTTTAGCCCATCAACAAGAAGCACATCATTTATCTCCAAAGTATTTGCACCACCAATATTTCCGATTCCAAGTATCTTTCCTTTGTTGTTGTCCCCATAGGTTACATACCCTTGTTCTTTAGCTTTGAAACTTACAAATTTCGTTTTGTCTCCGGTCATATGTTTTGAGCATCCACTATCAAGATACCACATAGACTTCTTGGATTTGGAAGTTTCCTACAAAAAAAGAACATAATAATCTTAGGTCCCCATAACTTTTGGGTCCTTGGGGTTAGAGACAAACAAATCATTTAACTATAGGAACCTAAACATATTTTCCTTTAGGAACACCAAAATGCTTAATTTTATATCTATTTGAAGTATGACCATGTTTCATACAATAAAAATATGCATTAGATGTAATTTTAGAATTTGATACATTTCTAACTATTGATGTTTTAGTTCCTTTTTCAATCCATACTCTTCTATTTTTAATTTTAGCCTTTTTCAAAGGAACATGATGGTTTTCTCTATTTTGAGCCATAACAACTTTCTCCTTATAATTATCACTTATTTCCTTCTTAGCTTTATCAAGTAAATGTCTAAATAAATCAAGTTCATATTCATATTCTTTACATGATGCACATGCTATCTTCTTATTATCTTTTTCTTCTAAACATACAATTTTCGTTTTTAATGTTTCCTTTTCCTCTAAACATACAATTTTCGTTTTTAAGGACTCCACCTCTTTTTCGGATTTGTTCAAACACTTTTTCACAGATTGGTATTCATTTTTCAAGTCCTTAAAAGCATTAAACAATTATTCATATGCATTTTGTAATTCATCAAAGTTATTTTCATCATCACTTGAGGAAGAGTCAGAATCACTAACCTCAAAGTCGGAAGATATATTGTCTTTTGCCATCAAGCAAATGTTAGCTTCTATTTCTGACTCACTCGACTCCGAACTTGAGTCACTATCATCCCAAGCAATGTATGTTTTCTTCTTGAAGAATTTCTTGCCTTTGTTATCTTCATTCTTCTTGTTTAGGGTTTAGGGTTTAGGGATTGTTGAAACATATGAATGTTGAACATACATGGATATGAAGCTTGTAGATTTTGATGATGATTCAAGAACAAAGGACTTAAAGATTTGAACACTTGTAATATTATGTAATAACTCTGTTTTTATGATTTTGAGTCTATAATTTTAGAGTCTAAGATAGCCAGCACATAGTCTACTCTTTAAAGGCTTTAAAAACTCATTTTTATAAAAAAAACATACTAGATTAATCGATTAAATGGCAGGATAATTGATTATTACAGAGAGAAAAACCATTTTCAGCATCTGCTCTCTGGAATAATCGATTAAAGCCTCTGTTAATTGATTAACAGGGCTGTTAATCAATTAATTGTTCAGTTAATCGATTAAACTGCGTGGTTTTGGGTTCCAGGTGAATTTTTCTCTGGAATAATCGATTAACACTAAAGATAATCGATTATTTCAGTCAGATATGTGTTTTGAATTTCAAAATTGGACCAAGTTTCAAAAACCCTATTCCCAATTCATTTGGTTTCGAAAATCCCCAATTCCCAAACCCTAATCTCTCTACTTAAGGTTCTCTAAGGGTCTCTGCAAAGTGAACAACCTTTTTCAAACAAAAGTTAAGAGTTGTGACTGCCAGAGAACTGTTTGTTGGAGGAAAAAGAGGCTTTTGAAACCTAGTTTGGGCTAGAAGTGATAAGAATCACTGAGTGGGTTTTCTTGGTGGATTGTGTGTTGTGCCGTCTCTAGGGAAAACTGTTCTTCATCCTTTGTGGATTCAAAGGAGGTGTTCATCTCTTGTGTGACTCAATAGAGGTGTATCCTTTACCTTATCTTTTCATTTGTAATCTAATTGTAAAACTGTGATTATAGTGACAGCGTTAATCCTTTGTTTGAGTGATTAGCAACTGGACGTAGGGTCTTTTGATCCGAACCAGTATAAATCATCTGTGTAATACTCTATCCTTGCTCTATTTACTTTGCACAACATTTTAATCAGTGAAATTTGGGAAAATTTTAAAACCCTAATTTTTGTTTAAGAAACCAATTCACCCCCCCCTCTTGGTTTTTGTTCCTAAATGCAAACATTCCGCTACGCGATTCTATCACAATGTTATTTCAATTAATATTTCAAAAGGGTTAATCAAATGTGATTTTACTTCTGATAAGCTTCTGACGTTATGTGCTTTCGTCGACATGATAGGTTGTACCAATTTTGTCGTCTTCATCTTTCCATGACCGAAGAATTATTGTGTTGATTGTAGAGCAACTTGCCATGTCAGTGTGCCCCTCCCTTTCCTTGGGGATGTCAATTCTTCTATTGATTACTATCTCCGCACTTCCCTACTAATTACTGTAGACCCCTAATTTTGCCCGGCCTCTCAAAATAAAGGCTAGGGAAACTCCACACGAAAATAAAGTTCGCCCGGCTTCATATCAAAAACCGAGAAAGACCTCCCGCAACAAGACGGGGTTCACCCATCCACACAATAAAGACTAAGGAGACTTCCTACACGAAGATAAAGCTCGCCCGACATCTTAATAAGGGTCAAGAAGACTTCCTAAAAGAAGATCAAGCTTCAACGGACATCTATCGGCATCAATCTACGTCCGAAAAAGGAAAGGAAAGCTTCCCGGGGGTCCCAGAACGCGAAAACTGGCCAAGACAGGTTGGGACAGCCGTCCCAAACTGGGACAGCCGTCCCAAACATCAAAAACCAAGTGAGGAGCACGTCTCACCTTTGGGACGCTCGTCCCAAACCCCAAATTTCAAGTGGGACGGCCGTCCCAACCCAAACTGGCCGTCCCACTCTCCCCCAGCTTGGCCCAGTGTAAAATGTGTAGTTGGGACGGCCATCCCAACCCAGACGGCCGTCCCAGATGTCCAGGCTGCGAAATCTATAAATAGGAGCCTCATTTGTCATTCTCCACACCCCAGACAACTCCAAGACTTGTCTTCTTCTCTCCCTCCTTCGAATGATCTCTCTGATTGCCTTTAATAGGTAACAATCAGTTAAGGAATTTGTATTCCGGCATTCGATTCTTCTAGAAAATTTTAGTCGAGTCGAGTTTATTCGAGAGGAGATTCGTTGTAGAGTGAAGGATTGCCGCAAAGCGTCCTCTGTATAAAAGACTTATAATATAAAGCTTGCTTCGGAGGTTTTTCTCAATTCTCTTCCCTTTTATTGCTTTATTTACTGCTTTCTGTATGTAATGTAGATAAAACCATGTAGATAGCCATATTTAAATACTGTACGAATAAAATAGGGTAATAGCGTAATCTCTTGTAATCTTTACTTAAATGAATTAATCCGTCATAGGGAACCCGAAAGGGGCGTTGTGGGGTGCTAATACCTTCCCCACACGTAACTAACTCCCTTACCCGACTCTGGTTATAATGGCCAAGTTTGGTTTTTATTAAAATCAATGCCTTTTTCTCCGTTTCCAATGTTTATGGTTAAAACATTGATGGCGACTCCAAAAGAACCCTTTTCGAAAACCTTGCTTCTATTAGAGGATAGTTTAGTGTTGAACGCCTCGGAAGCAATGAACATATTTTTAACAAAAAACGCGAGTCTCAACCATCTTTTCGCGACCGCTCGCATTAACGTTCGAGACGTCCCAGGACGTCGGAATGGACGGCGGCGACAGATGGCGACTCCACTGGGAAGCTAGAGAGTTGATCCCATTTAGTGACGGATAAATTCAAACTAAGTAAAGATTTGAAATTACGCCTTTACCCTTTTCCGTATGTTTTATTGTATGGCTTTAATAATTGCTGTATGATTATTTCTGCAAATTGTTTGAAATATAAATTATATTTCCGTATTTTCTTCCCTTTCTGAACTTATTTTAATTAGTGTTTTGGGCTTAACTTTCTATTATTAGTGAATTTTTATTAATTGGGCTTCATTGGTCCAATAATTAGATTTTAATTAATTTAAATCTATTTGATCTAATCTTTTCTCATTATTAATTTTAGGACAGTTAAAGCAATTTTGGGCCTAGAAGATTGGGCTAGATGCCATTTTACAGTTTAAAGCAATTTTGGGCTTGGAAAATTGGGTCAAATGTCATATTTTATTCTATACGGGATCCAAAATCATTCAATTCGGAGCTAAATTGGATTTTACATAAATTATCCAAAACGGGTCAAGCGCACCAGGCCGGCCCAATGGACATGCTTCAGTAATTTAAGTCTCCTAAATTCATTAGAGCTCCGAAAATAGTAAAAATAGTGGTGTTTTGAAGATAGCTCAAAAGACTTTCAAAGGAGACCAAAATCGCTTAATTTGGATAAGTATTGAAAATACTGCACGTGTTTGAAGTTCATGGACCTGCACTGAAGCCAATTTATGATGTGTTTCATGGACTAGTTGAGCCCAAACCTCGATTAAGATTAGGGTTAGGGTTATTTATATAAGGGAGGCACATCACACGAAAAGGTAAAAACACACAAGGACTACGCAGCCACCACACTTCCGTCTTTCATCTTCTGCAATTTACATTCAAGTTTGTTACTCTTCTGTCATTATTTTTAAATTCTTGTTTCAATTTTAATTATGTTTCTTCTATTGCATTTTCAACTTTCTATGGATAGCTAAATCTTTGTATTGATTTTCTGAGAAGAATGCAAGTAGATCTTTGAGGTTTTGTTCTTCAATTTCATATTGTTTGTTCTCTTAACTCTTCATCTTCTAATCTCGAGTATTGAATTATAATCTGTTTATGCTTAATAAACCGAAACTTATATCACAGTTTGCTTAATTCTGTGTTAGATATGAGATTATGTGATGTATGCAATGCTTAATTGTATAAGGATAATTTGGGGTTAATCTTCGCTTAGTTGGTTAATTTCATGTTGGAATAAGGGTTAAGGAAAATTTGGGATTAATCTTCGCTTAGTTGGTTAATTTCATATTAGAACAAGGGTTAAAGCTAATTTGAGATTAATCTTCGCTTAGTTGATTAATTTTGGATTAGAATATAATTTGGGATTTATCTTCGCTTAGTCGGTTAATTTCGAATTAATTTCGTAATCTAGGATAAGTGACGCTGCATTAGAATCAGAAAATCAATTGCATTTTAATCTGTTTTTAATCCGCATTTTTATAATCTGTTTTTGTTTTGTTTCATCTAATATTTTAATTTTGAAAAACTCCCCTTTTAATTTTTTGTTACTAAAAATTGATAAACTTTGATAGAAATTTGTGGTCTTTAGGAGACGACCTAGGAAAGCTTCCTAGTACTACATTTATCTGTTTTAATTATTTGACCGAGTACGACATCGATCAAATTTGGCGCCGTTGCCGGGGAACCAAGATTTTTGTCTAGGTTTTCAATTTTTATTTTCTGTTTCTGTTTTCATTTTTTTGTTTTTATTTTATTTTATTTAAATATTTTATTTGATTTTCAGTTATTTGAATATTTTATTTGATTTGCTGTTATTTGGATATTTTATTTGATTTTTAGTTATTTAATATTTGATTTGATTTTAAGTTTATTTAAATTTTTGATTTTCAATTATTTGGATATTTTATTTGATTTTTAGTTATTTAAATATTTTATTTGATTTTCAGTTATTTAAATATTTTATTTGATTTGTTGTTATTTGGATATTTTATTTGATTTTCTATTTAAGTTAAAATTCTTACTTCTCTTAATACTATTTTGATAGCCCACTGTGTTCTAAAACTCTTTTTGGTTAAAAAAAAAATAACAAAATAACCAAAAAAAAATATTAAAAAAAATATATATATATATAAATAATAATTCAAAAAAAAAAAAACAATTTCATCTCTAATTTGTTTTTCTAGCTTTATTTAAAAAAAAATTTATAATTTTCATTCTCATAAGAAACTCGGATATAGCTTGGTAGTGTGAGAGTGCATGTCTAGGAGGGTTCTGGCTAGGAAAGATTTGGTATTTAAGCGTGTCCATTAGTGACCCACCTCTCTTTCCTGGGAACCTACCTGGTGTACTTATTCACGGTCTACCGTTGTCTTTCCAGTAAACAACTGATTTTTTTTTTAGGAATTTTTTTTTAACTCTTGGGAAATACATGAATTGTTGAATATAGTGCATGACTAGGAGCAATCCTGACCTTTTACAACCTTTTGATCCCGAGATAGACAGAACCTTTCATAGATTAGTTAGACATTCTAGGAATTCATCTCTTGAGTCTGAACCATTAGATAGTCATAGTGAGAGTACTGCACCTAATATACCTTCTTCTGATAATTTCCAAACTAATAACATGGGTGATCAACCTATTGGACCTCGTGAGAGGACTCTCAGGGAGATGGCTGCACCTGATTTCACTTATGCAAATTTATGTATCCAATACCCTGAAGAGGATGTACCATTTGTGCTTAAAACTGGACTAATCCATTTGTTGCCCAAGTTTCATGGTCGTGCAGGTGAGGATCCATACAAGCATCTCAAGGAGTTCCATATAGTCTCGCTCCAC
This sequence comes from Sphenostylis stenocarpa, assembly GCA_963425845.1. Taxonomy (NCBI): domain Eukaryota; kingdom Viridiplantae; phylum Streptophyta; class Magnoliopsida; order Fabales; family Fabaceae; genus Sphenostylis; species Sphenostylis stenocarpa. The sequence goes on along the minus strand of OY731402.1, from coordinate 29,629,628 downwards.
CATGAAGCCACAAAATGTTCCTCGAAGATCACATATACCCGAAGGCTTTTCCTTTCTCTTTGGAGGATCTTGCCAAAGACTGGTTGTACTACTTAGCTCCTAGTCCCATAACGAGCTGGGATGATCTGAAGAGAGTCTTTCTAGAGAAATTTTTCCCTGCTTCTAGGACCACTGCCATCAGGAAGGATATATCAGGTATGAAGCAACAGATGGGAGAGAGCTTATACGAGTATTGGGAGAGGTTCAAGAGACTTTGTGCAAGTTGCCCTCACCACCAAATATCAGAACAACTACTACTGCAGTACTTTTATGAGGGGATGAACACAATGGATAGGAGTATGATAGATGCAGCTAGTGGAGGAGCTTTAGGAGACATGACACCTACTGCTGCTAGAGGTTTAATTGAGAAGATGGCATCCAATTCCTAGCAATTTAACATGAGGAGTGATGCCATAGTCCTTAGGGGTGTACATGATGTGGGTTCATCAGATTTAGTGGAGAAGAAGCTAGAAAGTAAGATTGATGCCCTCACCACCCTAGTCTCCCAACTTGCCGCAAATCGAGACCCGCACCACCTGCAAGGGTTTGTGGCATTTGTACTTCAATTGAGCATCCCACTGATTGCTGCCAATTATTGCATGAGTCTACAGGTTCTGGAGCTCCACAAGCTTATGCAGCAAACATTTTCAATAATAGGGCTCCGAACCAACAACATAATTCTGACCTCTCAAGCAATAGATACAATCCAGGGTGGAGGAATCACCCAAATCTGAGATGGTCCAATCAGCAACACCAACAACAGCAGAATCCTTTGCCACCACCACCATTTCAGAATTCTGCTGGTCCAAGCAGACCTTATGTGCCTCCACCAATGCAACAACAATATCAGAGGCAGCAAAATGAAGCACCAGCTCCTCAACCTTCTTCACCTTCATTAGAGGAATTGGTCAAACAAATGGCTGAGATGAACATACAGTACCAACAGAAAAATGATGCCTCCATTCAGAGTTTAACCAACCAGATTGGTCAACTAGCTACTGCTGTGAATCAATTGCAAAATCAAAATTCAGACAAGCTCCCTGCACAGATTGTGGTTAATCCTAAGAATGTGAGTGCCATCACATTGAGGTCAGGGAAACAGATTGACATACCCACTACAACACCTCCACCCTCATCTCGTAGCTGCCTCAGCTCTCGCACTCCGAGCAACTAGTTGGTAGTCAAAAATTGCATATAGATGGACCTTCTTCCAGCCCCAGCTTCGACTCCGCAATGACCTCATATCCCTCTTCCATTCCCTCCCAAAGCAATTCCAAGAAAAAAGATGGAAGAGGTCGATAAAGAGATTCCGGAGACCTTCGGGAAAGTTGAGGTGAACATACCTCCGCTTGATGCCATCAAGCAAATTCCCAGGTATGCTAAATTCCTGAAGGAGCTGTGCACCCACAAGAGGAAGATGAAGGGCGATGAGACAATCGGCATGGGCAGAAATGTGTCTGCTTTGATAGGTAAATATGTTCCTTACATTCCTGAGAAATGTAAGGACCCAGGTACATTCTGCATACCTTGTATTATTGGCAATAATAAATTTGAGAATGCCATGCTTGATTTGGGTGCTTCAATTAATGTCATGCCTTTGTCTATATTTAAATCTCTTTCTCTTGGACCCCTGCAACCTACGAATATAGTTATTCAGTTGGCAAACAAGAGTGTTACCCACCCTATAGGTTTCATTGAGGATATCTTAGTTAGGGTTGGTGAGTTGATTTTCCCTACTCGATTTTTACATTCTTGATATGGACGAGGGATTTTCACGTGGTTTTGCACCCATCATTTTAGGAAGACCATTTTTAAAGACTGCAAGAACCAAGATTGATGTGCATGCAGGGACCTTATCCATGGAATTTGATGACATTGTGGTGCACTTTAATATTCCAAATGCCATGAAACACCCATCTGAGGAGATAGATCCAGGAACCACCATGATCAGGAAGACTTTGTTTGTTTTAGCGGAACAAAGTTGCTACTTGATGACCTCAACACCTGTACCATCTGAGGAGATAGATCCGGGACCCACCATGATTAGGGAGTTCTTCTTTCCCCCTTCAACTCTTTTATCTTGCTTGTCCTATTTGTTTAATGGATATGATTGTGTTTACATTGAGGACAATGTCTAATTTAAGTGTGGGGTGGGAGATATAGGATTGTAGGTTTATATTCTATGTTTTGTGTATAGTTTTGCATTTTTTTCTTTGATTTCTAGGTTTTGTATAGGTAGTAGGCACTTTCTTTACTCTTGGGGTAGGAGTTGCTTTATGCTTTTTGGAGTGAAATCCCTGTTTTTCTCTGCTTGTCAAGTTGGTTACGATGTTTGAGAGGTTGAATTGAAGGCGACAATCTTACCCTTTGTGAGGAATTGAGCCACTACCTGTTCTTTCTTGAGTTTTATGCCTCTTGATTGCTTGCGCAGTAGCCTTGGCTTGACTCCGATTGATACTTCTTGATTCACATGCATGTTTGGAGATGATTAAGGCATTTTTGTTCTGATTAGCCTCTAGCCAAATGAGCCTACCTTGAATTAATTCCTTTGATAGCCCCTTTGAGCCTATGTTTCCCTTTATTTCTTTTGAAGCTCATTAAAAGCCTTAAGTGAAAAACCATGATTACCTTAACCTTAGGGATTTTTGGAGCTTTGGAATTGTTTTGGGAATAAGTTATTGAATAAGTGTGGGGGTGCATTTTGTATTTCATTGGATCATGTACTCGGCTAGTTGGTTATCTCTCGCTGTACAGCTTTTGTGTTTTCCTTTCAGTGTATTTTCATGTAGTTTAAAAAAAAATAGATATATAAAAAAAAAGAGAGAGAGAAAAGAAAAAAAAAGGATATATATATAAAAAAAAGAAAAAGAAAGGAAAGTCGTGGTTGAGGTAAAGGCAGTAGTGGAGGTTTGATATTAGAGGTTTTTGGGCATGCATCTTGTGCTTATTTTTGACTTATTCCCCATTGCTCCTCTAGTTCCTCCGGTTCACAGCCTACTTATCCCATATGATATCTTCTACCTTGTCCCTACCCCCATTACAACCTGAAAAGACCTTTTGATCTTTTTATGCATGTGCGTTGGGTGTTGAGTTTAGAGGCTTGCCAAGTCTATCTCGTTGTTTGCTTTTCTTGAGTATTTTGAGAGTATACAGTAGCCTAGACACATGAGAGATACAATGCATCTTGTGAGGTTTTGTCACTTTGATTCACCTTTTGACCCGATTGACCTCTTGCCAGGTTTTGAAATGCTTGGATGATTTCCATGAGTATCTGGTTCCTCTGACTCTTTGTGTGTTGGATGTTGTCTACTCCTTTCGTTTCCTAGGTTTCATTGATGAATATGTATATCTATTTATGTTTTTGTTTGTCTTTATTTTTGTTTTTGTCCTTTGCATAATTTTCTTTAATGTTTTTTAATTTATTTCCTTGTTTTGCTTCTTGATTTTGCCCAGGAGTGCAAAAGGCTAAGTGTGGGGTTATTTGATGAGTCATTATATTTCCGTATTTTCTTCCCTTTCTGAACTTATTTTAATTAGTGTTTTGGGCTTAACTTTCTATTATTAGTGAATTTTTATTAATTGGGCTTCATTGGGCCAATAATTAGATTTTAATTAATTTAAATCTATTTGATCTAATTTTTTCTCATTATTAATTTTAGGACAAGTTAAAGCAATTTTGGGCCTAGAAGATTGGGCTAGATGCCATTTTACAGTTTAAAGCAATTTTGGGCTTGGAAAATTGGGTCAAATATTATATTTTATTCTATACGGGATCCAAAATCATTCAATTCGGAGCTAAATTGGATTTTACATAAATTATCCAAAACGGGTCAAGCGCACTAGGCCGGCCTAATGGACATGCTTCAGTAATTTAAGTCTCCTAAATTCATTAGAGCTCCGAAAATAGTAAAAACAGTGGCGTTTTAAAGATAGCTCAAAAGACTTTCAAAGGAGACCAAAATCGCTTAATTTGGATAAGTATTGAAAATACTGCACGTGTTTGAAGTTCATGGACCTGCACTGAAGCCAATTTATGATGTGTTTCATGGACTAGTTGAGCCCAAACCTCGATTAAGATTAGGGTTAGGGTTATTTATATAAGGGAGGCACATCACACGAAAAGGTAAAAACACACAAGGACTACGCAGCCACCACACTTCCGTCTTTCATCTTCTGCAATTTACATTCAAGTTTGTTACTCTTCTGTCATTATTTTTAAATTCTTGTTTCAATTTTAATTATGTTTCTTCTATTGCGTTTTCAACTTTCTATGGATAGCTAAATCTTTGTATTGATTTTCTGAGAAGAATGCAAGTAGATCTTTGAGGTTTTGTTCTTCAATTTCATATTGTTTGTTCTCTTAACTCTTCATCTTCTAATCTCAGTATTGAATTATAATCTGTTTATGCTTAATAAACCGAAACTTATATCACAGTTTGCTTAATTCTGTGTTAGATATGAGATTATGTGATGTATGCAATGCTTAATTGTATAAGGATAATTTGGGGTTAATCTTTGCTTAGTTGGTTAATTTCATGTTGGAATAAGGGTTAAGGAAAATTTGGGATTAATCTTCGCTTAGTTGGTTAATTTCATATTAGAACAAGGGTTAAAGCTAATTTGAGATTAATCTTCGCTTAGTTGATTAATTTTGGATTAGAATATAATTTGGGATTTATCTTCGCTTAGTCGGTTAATTTCGAATTAATTTCGTAATCTAGGATAAGTGACGCTGCATTAGAATCGAAAATCAATTGCATTTTAATCTGCTTTTTAATCCGCATTTTTATAATCTATTTTTGTTTTGTTTCATCTAATATTTTAATTTTGAAAAACTCCCCTTTTAATTTTTTGTTACTAAAAATTGATAAACTTTGATAGAAATTTGTGGTCTTTAGGAGACGACCTAGGAAAGCTTCCTAGTACTACATTTATCTCGTTTTAATTATTTGACCGAAGTACGACATCGATCAAATTTGGCGCCGTTGTCGGGACCAAGATTTTTGTCTAGGTTTTCAATTTTTATTTTCTCGTTTCTGTTTTCATTTTCTTGTTTTTATTTTATTTTATTTAAATATTTTATTTGATTTTCAGTTATTTGAATATTTTATTTGATTTGTCGTTATTTGGATATTTTATTTGATTTTTAGTTATTTAATATTTGATTTTCAGTTATTTGGATATTTTTATTTGATTTTCAGTTATTTAAATATTTTATTTGATTGTCATTTATTTAATATTTTATTTGGTTTGCTGTTATTTGGATATTTTATTTTAGTTATTTAAATATTTTATTTGATTGTTAGTTTGTAATATTTTATTTGATTTTCAGTTATTTAAATATTTTATTTGATTGTTAGTTATTTGAATATTTTATTTTAGTTATTTAAATATTTTATTTGATTGTTATTTTTTAATATTTAATTGATTTTCAGTTATTTAAATATTTTATTTGATTTTCAGTTATTTGAATATTTTATTTGATTGCTAGTTTTTAATATTTTATTTTATTTTTAGTTATTTGGATATTTTATTTGATTTTTAGTTATTTAAATATTTTATTTGATTTTCAGTTTTTTAATATTTTATTTGATTTTAAGTTATTTAATATTTTGACTTTCAGTTATTTGGATATTTTATTTGATTTTTAGTTATTTAATATTCTATTTGATTTGTTGTTATTTGAATATTTTATTTGATTTGTCGTTATTTGGATATTTTATTTGATTTTTAGTTATTTAAATATTTTATTTGATTTTAAGTTTATTTAAATTTTTGATTTTCAATTATTTGGATATTTTATTTGATTTTTAGTTATTTAAATATTTTATTTGATTTTCAGTTATTTAAATATTTTATTTGATTTGTTGTTATTTGGATATTTTATTTGATTTTCTATTTAAGTTAAAATTCTTACTTCTCTTAATACTATTTTGATAGCCCATTGTGTTCTAAAACTCTTTTTGGTTAAAAAAAAATAACAAAATAACCAAAAAAAAATATTAAAAAAAAAAATATATATATATATAAATAATAATTCAAAAAAAAAAAACAATTTCATCTCTAATTTGTTTTTCTAGCTTTATTTAAAAAAAAATTTATAATTTTCATTCTCATAAGAAACTCTGGATATAGCTTGGTAGTGTGAGAGTGCATGTCTAGGAGGGTTCTGGCTAGGAAAGATTTGGTATTTAAGCGTGTCCATTAGTGACCCACCTCTCTTTCCTGGGAACCTACCTGGTGTACTTATTCACGGTCTACCGTTGTCTTTCCAGATAAACAACTGATTTTTTTTTAACTCTTGGGAAATACATGAATTGTTGAATATAGTGCATGACTAGGAGCAATCCCGACCTTTTACAACCTTTTGATCCCGAGATAGACAGAACCTTTCATAGATTAGTTAGACATTCTAGGAATTCATCTCTTGAGTTTGAACCATTAGATAGTCATAGTGAGAGTACTGCACCTAATATACCTTCTTCCGATAATTTCCAAACTAATAACATGGGTGATCAACCTATTGGACCTCGTGAGAGGACTCTCGAGGAGATGGCTGCACCCGATTTCACTTATGCAAATTTATGTATCCAATACCCTGAAGAGGATGTACCATTTGTGCTTAAAACTGGACTAATCCATTTGTTGCCCAAGTTTCATGGTCGTGCAGGTGAGGATCCATACAAGCATCTCAAGGAGTTCCATATAGTCTGCTCCACCATGAAGCCACAAAATGTTCCTGAAGATCACATATACCTGAAGGCTTTTCCTTTCTCTTTGGAGGATCTTGCCAAAGACTGGTTGTACTACTTAGCTCCTAGTCCCATAACGAGCTGGGATGATCTCGAAGAGAGTCTTTCTAGAGAAATTTTTCCCCGCTTCTAGGACCACCGCCATCGGGAAGGATATATCGGGTATCAAGCAACAGATGGGAGAGAGCTTATACGAGTATTGGGAGAGGTTCAAGAGACTTTGTGCAAGTTGCCCTCACCACCAAATATCGAACAGCTACTACCTGCAGTACTTTTATGAGGGGATGAACACAATGGATAGGAGTATGATAGATGCAGCTAGTGGAGGAGCTTTAGGAGACATGACCCCTGCTGCTGCTAGAGGTTTAATTGAGAAGATGGCATCCAATTCCTAGCAATTTAACATGAGGAGTGATGCCATAGTCCTTAGAGGTGTACATGATGTGGGTTCATCAGATTTAGTGGAGAAGAAGCTAGAAAGTAAGATTGATGCCCTCACCACCCTAGTCTCCCAACTTGCCGCAAATCGGAGACCCGCACCACCTGCAAGGGTTTGTGGCATTTGTACTTCAATTGAGCATCCCACTCGATTGCCGCCAATTATTGCATGAGTCTACAGGTTCTGGAGCTCCACAAGCTTATGCAAGCAAACATTTTCAATAATAGGGCTCCGAACCAACAACATAATTCTGACCTCTCAAGCAATAGATACAATCCAGGGTGGAGGAATCACCCAAATCCGAGATGGTCCAATCAGCGAACACCAACAGACAGCAGAATCCTTTGCCACCACCACCATTTCGAATTCTGCTGGTCCAAGCAGACCTTATGTGCCTCCACCAATGCAACAACAATATCGAGGCAGCAAAATGAAGCACCAGCTCCTCAACCTTCTTCACCTTCATTAGAGGAATTGGTCAAACAAATGGCCGAGATGAACATACGAGTACCAACAGAAAAATGATGCCTCCATTCGAGTTTAACCAACCAGATTGGTCAACTAGCTACCGCCGTGAATCAATTGCAAAATCAAAATTCGGACAAGCTCCCTGCACGCATCGTGGTTAATCCTAAGAATGTGAGTGCCATCACATTGAGGTCAAGGAAACAGATTGACATACCCACTACAACACCTCCACCCTCATCTCGTAGCCGCCTCGGTTCCCGCACTCGAGCAACTAGTTGGTAGTCAAAAATTGCATATAGATGGACCTTCTTCCAGCCCCGGCTTCGACTCCGCAACAGCCTCATATCCCTCTTCCATTCCCTCCCAAAGCAATTCCAAGAAAAAGATGGAAGAGGTCGATAAAGAGATTCTGGAGACCTTCAGGAAAGTTGAGGTGAACATACCTCCGCTTGATGCCATCAAGCAAATTCCCGTGTATGCTAAATTCCTGAAGGAGCTGTGCACCCACAAGAGGAAGATGAAGGGCGGTGAGACAATCAGCATGGGCGAAATGTGTCCGCTTTGATAGGTAAATATGTTCCTTACATTCCCGAGAAATGTAAGGACCCGAGTACATTCTCGCATACCTTGTATTATTGGCAATAATAAATTTGAGAATGCCATGCTTGATTTGGGTGCTTCAATTAATGTCATGCCTTTGTCTATATTTAAATCTCTTTCTCTTGGACCCCTGCAACCTACGAATATAGTTATTCAGTTGGCAAACAAGAGTGTTACCCACCCTATAGGTTTCATTGAGGATATCTTAGTTAGGGTTGGTGAGTTGATTTTCCCTACTGATTTTTACATTCTTGATATGGACGAGGGATTTTCACGTGGTTTTGCACCCATCATTTTAGGAAGACCATTTTTAAAGACTCGCAAGAACCAAGATTGATGTGCATGCAGGGACCTTATCCATGGAATTTGATGACATTGTGGTGCACTTTAATATTCTAAATGCCATGAAACACCCATCCGAGGAGATAGATCCAGGAACCACCATAATCAGGAAGACTTTGTTTGTTTTAGCGGAACAAAGTTGCTACTTGATGACCTCAACACCTGTACCATCTGAGGAGATAGATCCGGGACCCACCATGATTAGGGAGTTCTTCTTTCCCCCTTCAACTCTTTTATCTTGCTTGTCCTATTTGTTTAATGGATATGATTGTGTTTACATTGAGGACAATGTCTAATTTAAGTGTGGGGTGGGAGATATAGGATTGTAGGTTTATATTCTATGTTTTGTGTATAGTTTTGCATATTTTTCTTTGATTTCTAGGTTTTGTATAGGTAGTAGGCACTTTCTTTACTCTTGGGGTAGGAGTTGCTTTATGCTTTTTGGAGTGAAATCCCTGTTTTCTCTGCTTGTCAAGTTGGTTACGATGTTTGAGAGGTTGAATTGAAGGCGACAATCTTACCCTTTGTGAGGAATTGAGCCACTACCTGTTCTTTCTTGAGTGTTATGCCTCTTGATTGCTTGCGCAGTAGCCTTGACTTGACTCCGATTGATACTTCTTGATTCACATGCATGTTTGGAGATGATTAAGGCATTTTTGTTCTGATTAGCCTCTAGCCAAATGAGCCTATCTTGAATTAATTCCTTTGATAGCCCCTTTGAGCCTATGTTTCCCTTTATTTCTTTTGAAGCTCATTAAAAGCCTTAAGTGAAAAACCATGATTACCTTAACCTTAGGGATTTTTGGAGCTTTGGAATTGTTTTGGGAATAAGTTATTGAATAAGTGTGGGGGTGCATTTTGTATTTCATTGGATCATGTACTGGCTAGTTGGTTATCTCTGCTGTACAGCTTTTGTGTTTTCCTTTCAGTGTATTTTATGTAGTTTAAAAAAAAAACAGATATATAAAAAAAAAAAAAGAGAGAGAGAAAAGAAAAAAAAAAGGATATATATATAAAAAAAAAAAAAAGAAAGGAAAGTCGTGGTTGAGGTAAAGGCAGTAGTGGAGGTTTGATATTAGAGGTTTTTGGGCATGCATCTTGTGCTTATTTTTGACTTATTCCCCATTGCTCCTCTAGTTCCTCTGGTTCACAGCTACTTATCCCATATGATATCTTCTACCTTGTCCCTACCCCCATTACAACCTGAAAAGACCTTTTGATCTTTTTATGCATGTGCGTTGGGTGTTGAGTTTAGAGGCTTGCCAAGTCTATCTGTTGTTTGCTTTTCTTGAGTATTTTGAGAGTATACAGTAGCCTAGACACATGAGAGATACAATGCATCTTGTGAGGTTTTGTCACTTTGATTCACCTTTTGACCTGATTGACCTCTTGCCAGGTTTTGAAATGCTTGGATGATTTCCATGAGTATCTCGGTTCCTCCGACTCTTTGTGTGTTGGATGTTGTCTACTCCTTTCGTTTCCTAGGTTTCATTGATGAATATGTATATCTATTTATGTTTTTGTTTGTCTTTATTTTTGTTTTTGTCCTTTGCATAATTTTCTTTAATGTTTTTTAATTTATTTCCTTGTTTTGCTTCTTGATTTTGCCCAGGAGTGCAAAAGGCTAAGTGTGGGGTTATTTGATGAGTCATTATATTTCCGTATTTTCTTCCCTTTCTGAACTTATTTTAATTAGTGTTTTGGGCTTAACTTTCTATTATTAGTGAATTTTTATTAATTGGGCTTCATTGGGCCAATAATTAGATTTTAATTAATTTAAATCTATTTGATCTAATTTTTTCTCATTATTAATTTTAGGACAGTTAAAGGAATTTTGGGCCTAGAAGATTGGGCTAGATGCCATTTTACAGTTGTAGACCCCAAATCTTGCCCGGGCTCCAAATAAAGTCAGAAGATCCCCTATTCGAAGACGGCCGAAGCCTAACAAGCCACTAGGAGAGACTATTAGGCTCCCGTACCAAGATAGGAGGGCTTTTTTGGCCCAAAATAAAGTTTCTCGCGTGGAAGGGGACTCCCGGGTCAAGTCTCGCTCAAGCGAGTACGTCCGCCGCTTGAGCGACAGGTGCCGCAATCAAAGGGGACTTCCGGGTTGAGTCTCGCTCAAGCGACCGATGTACTCACATATACTCGCTTGAGCGACGGATGCTGCAACCAAAGGGGGCTGCCGGGTCGAGTTTCGCTCAAGCGACCGATGTACTCACATGTACTCGCTTGAGCGACAGATGCTCCAACGAGACCGGGGTCTCGTTCACCCAGACCGGGGTCTCGTTGCCAACGAAAACGAGACCGGGGTCTCGTTCACCCAGACCGGGGTCTCGTTACCAACGAAAACGAGACCGGGTTCTCGTTCACCCAGACCGGGGTCTCGTTGCTTATGCAAAACGAGACGGCGGTCTCGATGTACGAGACGGCGGTCTCGTTGCTTCTGCAAAACGAGACGGCGGTCTCGTTGTACGAGACGGCGGTCTCGTTGCTTCTGTCAAACGAGACGGCGGTCTCGTTGTGCGAGACGGCGGTCTCGTTGCTGTCAGACGAGACCGGCGGTCTCGCCACCTGACAGCGCGGAAACCTATAAATAGGGGCTCTCCCCCCCTCATTTGGACACACCACAGCCTGCATAGCTCTCCCTTCTCTCTAAAACTTCTCTCTAGAATCCCTCCGACGCATTTCGGAGTTTCGAGTGTTTTCAAGAGTGATTTTCGGCGTTCGAGAGGTTTCCGACGTCTTGTAGAGTGAAGGGCTGCCATAAAGCACCCTATTGTTCCAGAGAATTAATATAAAAAGCGTGCTTCGGAGGTTCAAATTCTCTCTTTCCACCTTTACCGCTTTTATCTTAAATTATGCAGTAGACATTAGGGCCATGTAGTCATACTTTTAAATTCCGCAGAATAAAAAGGGCAAAAGTGCGTTTTTCTAGTTTATCAATAAAAATAAGCCGGCCTATCATAGGGAACCCGAAAGGGGCGTCGCAAAGGGACTAATACTCCCTTTGCACGTAACCAACTCCCTTACCCAACTCTGGTTCTAATGACCAAAGTTGGTTTTCGAAAACCAACGCCTTTTTAAACCCCTTTTCCGATGTTTATGGTAAAAATATCGGTGGCGACTCCATAGAACCCAAAATAAATAAATCTTTGAGTTAGCCCGGTTGTCGGACAACTCAAGGACACCTTTCGAAAACCTCGTCTCTAGGTTAGCCCGGTTATCGGACAACTTAAGGACGTTGTAACCACCAATAAAAAACGCGAAAATCAAGAAGGGTCGATAAAACCATCGCGTCGCTCCGACCGCCTCGTTTTGACGGCGGCGACAGATGGCGACTCCACTGGGGAAGCCTAGAGAGTTAGTCCCATTTAGTGATAGGTCGGCTTAAACAATAAATAAACCAAGAAAATAACACTTTTTGCCCTTAACTTGTATTTATAACATGCTTTATTGATTGGCTTTCAATAAACTGTTGTTTGTTTATACTTACGCAATTGATTGAAATACAAATTGCACACAAACCCTTGCACACTACAGTTCCTCCTATACCCGGGGGCAAGTGAGATAACCATAGGGAGTGGGTGGCAGGTACGGTTCGCTGCAGTTAGGGCCTTGTGCCCACCAGTGTGATCGGAAACCACCACTCAAGGTGATAACCTTCCTCTTTTGGCAACAAGACCGACTCTGGCCTTAGTGTTGAGCATGGTCGGACGGCTGGAGAGTGGGGACCCTATAATGGGGGCACCTTGGGGGCCTTAGCCTGGTGAGAACAGTTAGAACCTACCCTAACCAATGCACCTTTCTGCAGGAAAACCCTACCTCGTGATAAAAACGAAGTCTCGCCTGTTCGGGGATGATCAAATTGTGTGTGCATATGTTTGTTGCATTTGTATGTTGCATAGCATAAATAAACAACAGAACAAAATCACCAAAAAAAAAAAAATAATATTTTACAAATAAACACCCTTATCTCGGACAGTCTGCCTTTTAGCTAGCCTGGTTTCAGGTTCTTTGTAAGCTAAGTAGCCACGCAGTTCCGACAGAAGAGATAAGGGACGATAAATATTCTTTCATAAAGCCATATTTTTTATCTCGGACAGCCTGCCTTTTAGCTAGCCTGGTTTCAGTGTTCTTTGCAAGCTAAGTAGCCACGCGAGTTCCGACAAAAGAGATAAAAGGCTATAAAATAAACAAATAACAATAAAATACAAAAAATCAATTTTAAAAAAAATTCACAAATAAGACCTGGTTCAAAACATTGTATTCATGAAACATTCATATAGATAGTTTATTCTTCCAAAAAAATAAATGCAAATACCATACATCATGTAGAAGAAAAAACATGATAAAATAGCAAAATAAACACTCACATTTCATGCAATAAACATCATCTTCATCAAATCATACATTTTGGTTTTAGAAGATGGAGGGGTCAAGTAGACAAGTGGGAAAGGTGGACATTCTCCGAAACCATACCGAGAAGCTAGAGCGGCTCGGTGCAACAATGCCCCTGAAGTCCAAACGAGTTTGAAAAATCCTATGGACGGATTTTGGACCTTCTAAAAATCGAGTGTCGACCAAGTCTTTCTCGAGGTACTCGGTTCACTTTTGGAACTCAAGTTTGCGATGTTTTGAATTTCCGCGGTTTGACATGGTGCCTACCCTAGAGGAGTACGAAATTATGTTAAAATGGCCCAAATCAGCTGGGGTCCATATCCGCCACGAGACGTATACTCCTGCAGCACCAGTCGCTGCCCTTATCCATCTCGCCATACCGACGAGTACCCCGATGGGAAGAGGGAACACCCAGGGGTGGAAAGTAGCAATGTTAGAAGACCACCTGTCCTACCCGGCTGAAAGGGCGAGTGGGTTGCCTTCAACAAAACCCCGGCGCTATTAATCTTCGGGACAATCCTGTTCCCCTTCCAACTCGACACGGTTGACCACGCCGTCATGGACGCTTTCTTCGCCTGGGACGTAAACTCGAAGAGTCCCTTGCCCGCTATTCTTGCCGACACCTTGCTTTCAGTAGACTTCTGCCGTCAGAAGCAAGGAAGAACACTTCGTTGCTGCTCTTCGCTACTTTATGTGTGGAGCGTCACGCACCTCTATGCCTCCAGTCATATGGGGATATTCCCTGACCCCTTGAGAAGCTTCTCCAAGATCCCCCTCCAACGACGCCTGACCATAGAATGGAGGGATGAGTTAGAACAGAAGGATGCCAACAACATATCTTGGGTCTGTCCTTGGTTCCGACCCGGCCCAGTTCTAGTCAGATGCGGGAACCATCCGAATGTACCCTTGATAGGACTCAGGGGTTGCATAGCCTACTCACCTAGAGTAGCTATAAGGCAACTTATGAGGACTCAAACTACCATCTCCCGAGGGGAACTCGGAGGATTGTGCTTCTTTGGAGACCCATGCACAATGGCCAACTCATTGACTATGAGGAAAGCATGGGAGAAGCCAGTTTACATGGGAGACAGAGAGCTAGGAAAGGCTCGGGTAGCTGTCACCAGTGATTATGAGGCATGGAGGAGAAGAAGAGAGATGGCCCGACCATCCACCACACCCGCTCCAATCGCCAACAACGAAGAGCTTCAGGCACAAGTCAATGCCTTGACCCAGAGGGTAGAGATAATGGGAGCCCAGATACGGTCCCTTGAGGAAAAAGAACAGGCCTCTGTCCTCATGATTGATGGTCTGCAAAGGCAAGGCAGGAAAAAGGATCATGAAATAGAACGCCTCAAGGACCAATGTGCCGACGCCAACGAACAAGCTATCCGAGCATCCAAATCCGCCGTAACCAGCTCGGATAGCCAACCGCAAGAGATAACCGCCAAAACAGCACACCTTGAGGCGGAAGCGGCTCAGCAAGCTCAAACGATCAAGGAGTTATCGGAACAACTCCTCCAGGCCCGGCTAGACCTCCGCCAAGAGCGAGAGAACAACAGAAAACTCAGCCGAGGTATCTACGAGCTGCGCATTAAAGAGAAAAGCGGGCTAGCTCAATATGACCAAGTGCTACAAGAAAAAGACCGAGCTGTCGCAAGGCTCGACGAACTAGAAGCCTTGGTCATACATCAAGAGGCAAAGATCAAGGACGCTCAGCAATACAGCGAAGAAATGAGCCAAGCGATCCATAAACAAAGCGAAGCGCTCGCTCAACACGTCCGGGAAGCCGAAAGAGAGTTACAAAGAAAACAAGACCCGCCTGTGGGTTTCTTTAGGCTTTTCCGCTTTTGTCAAAAGACGCTTCGTAGTATGGAGTAGGAGAATGTACACCTTCCACTGAATTAATGAAATCATTTTCTTATTCAACATTTGTCTACTTGCATACATGTACATACATTTGCATATTTAATTTCCCCTCCTTCACACTTAATAAATAAGATAATAAAAAGGAAGGATTAACTAACACGTCTTCCAACTCAGAAGAATGAGGAGAAAGCCACTCCTAATAAAGCTCACCCCAACGGCCGAATCACCGCAAGAGGAAAGTAAACCTCGGCCGTTGGTCCTCAAAAATAAAGAAGAAGGGGCAAGGACACCAGTACGACTTTTTATGCCACGTCCTTTCCCCTACGAATCAGATAAAGCTGTACCATGGAGATATGGGGAATCTTCACCAATAAAAGAAGAAATAACGAACATAGCCGGCATTGGGAGCACGACTAGAAGGGGAAGAATCTACTCCCCCAAGGACACGCGGAAAGATGTCCTTCAAAATAAAGGAAAAAATAAAAAGACCGAAGAAGAAAAAGAAAATAAAGAATCTAAGGAGGAGACAGAGGAATTACTCCAGTTTATTAGGCAAAGTGAGTATTCCATTATCGATCAGCTCAACCGTACGCCTGCAAAGATCACGTTGCTATCTTTGATAATGAGCTCGGAACCACACCGAAACGCCCTGCTGAAGGTCTTGAGCGAGGCGCACGTACCTCACACCATATCCCAAGAGAAGGTCGAGAGGATCGTCGGTCACATTACGGCAAGCGATCACCTCGCCTTCACAGAGGAAGAACTCCCTCTTGAAGGGTCAAAACACAACAAGCCCTTGCATATCTCAGTCAAATGCAAGGAATACCTCATCGCCAAAGTTCTTGTGGATAACGGGTCATCCCTGAACGTAATGCCAAAATGCACACTGGATAAGTTAACCATACAGGGGGCCCGTCTACGCCGAAGTAGCACCATCGTTCGAGCCTTCGACGGATCAAAGCGAGAAGTAGTGGGAGAAATTAATTTGCCAATCCAGATTGGACCCACTATCTTTGACATCGATTTCCATGTAATGGACATAGCTCCAAGCATACAGCTTGTCTCCTCGGTAGGCCTTGGATTCATGACGCTAAGGCAATACCTTCGACGCTCCACCAAAAAGTCAAATTCATAGTGGAGGATAAACTGGTCACGGTCCAAGCGTAAGACGATATCTTGATCGGTGGACCATCCACCCAACCCTATGTGGATGCAGCCGAAGAGGCACTTGAAACGTCTTTTCAAGCGCTCGAAATTGCCAACATAGAGCGACTTCCCAGGAACACCAAGGTAGCCCGTATGATGTTGAAACATGGCTACCATCCCGCCAAGGACTCGGGGCAGATTCCCAAGGAATGAGGGAACCCCGTAATTCAAGGATAATCCTCACAGGTATGGCCTAGGATATAACCCATTCAAGGGTCAAGCGGGAAGAATAAAAGGGAAGTCTCCTCTCCGCACACTCAAGCAAGTTTTCCGAAGTGGAGGAGTGCAGGCGTCAAGAGCCACTCTAGTCATTAGGAAACCTTTTTCTTTGTTTAAGGGATGTAAACCCTATGATTGTTAGAGACTATCCCCCGGGCGAGCCCGACCCTCGGGCATTTCAGGGCACATATTCCTTCATTAATTAATAAAGAATGATTCTTTCTATCTCGCTTCTCTTCTTTCTACTTTTGACTAGACCACATAAATAACCCTGTCTAAGCAAACATGACAAGAAAAAGAAGAATAAGAAGCGCTCCCAAATAATCAAAACTTTATCATTGCTATCATCATCAAGTTAGCCGATTAGAAGCACATAAAAATAAGACTTCACTTAAGCCATAAAGGAAGTCACGTTTCGCCAATACCGTGAACAAAAGAATAACAAAAAAAAGAAGAAAAAGCCCGAGAGAAGCCAAAGGCCAAAGAAAAGGGCAAATTACCCTGTAGGAAACCCACTAAGGGGGCTACACAAAAGTCGTGGTCAACCCGGTAGGATACCCGAACAACAATAAAGGGTAGCCTAGGCAAAAGTTAGGGTTACAAATAAAGGTCCGCTAGGATTTCTCCAAAATTTTACAAGAGAGTAAACCTAGACAAAAGTTAGGACCGACACACGGTATCCTAGTTCGAAAACCCAAAGGGCGATCTAGGGAAATCAGCCGACTATCCAAAAGCGATGGAAATAAAACCAAAGAGCGCAAATAAAAAAGAGAAAGGGAAAATGTTTGCTTAGACAAAAGCTTAAACACTCGGGCTTAACCCTTTTGCCAGCCATTCTTACAAATTCTTTATCGATAAAAATCAACCCTCTAAAACACAAACCATTGATTTTTACCTCATCTTACTTCTTTTCTCTTGACCCTCACAACAATATTCTAATAATTAATTTGGGAATATGGAGGCGTATAGTCAACAGGAGGATTGAAACCCCTAAAAGCAAGGAAAAAGGGACACTACACGACGAAAAGTGCTCTACCAAAAGAAACAAAGAAACAAAAAGAGAAAAATAGAGAAAGAAAAATAGAAGGAAAGAAAGAAAGAGATTATCCTTCGGTCACAAAACCGGCATGGTACGACCAAAAGACAAACGCAAGAAATCAAAGGGCTTTCAAGACAACAAGGCATGTCGGTTAAATCCTTCCGAAAACTTAATCAAAATAGGCATTATAGGACATCAAAACATAAAAAAACATTGCATGCATAAAATGTTTTTAGACCAGGTCCTATTACTCCTTTCAAAAAAAAAAAAAAAAAAAAAAAAAAAAAAATTCTCTTCCGCGAAACGAGACCGCCGTCTCGTTGTACGAGACCGCCGTCTCGTTGATGGCGAAACGAGAACGCCGTCTCGTTGCACGAGAACGCCGTCTCGTTGTCGCAAAACGAGAACGCCGTCTCGTTACACGAACGCCGTCTCGTTTACCCCGTAACGAGAACGCCGGTCTCGTGGCACCGGACCGCCGTCTCGTTGTCGGTGAAAACGAGAACGCCGTCTCGTTGCACAAGAACGCCGTCTCGTTCTCGAAGACAAACGAGACCGCCGTCTCATCCATCCAGACGGCGGTCTCGATCCGGAAAAATTCCCTATAAATAGGGGCGCGGCTTTGGGCTTCCTCACACCTCATTTTGACCCCGGAACTTCCTCTCCCTCAACTCTTGCACTCCCAAGCCCCCTCCGATCAATATGTTTGGAAGAAGTGCTTCTAGGAAGAGAAGGGGCACTGCCGGTGCTAGTAGTTCCACAAGCACCGCCATCTCGAGACCCTTCCCAGCCTTGCACCACAACACCAGGCCCGTCTTGAGAACATCCGGACCTACCAATGGCACCCCATGCTCAAGCTAGATTTCAACATCCCGACCGAGTTCGGATGGGAAGACGACGTCCGGGCCTATCTAGACAAAGCATTGGATGGGGATTCCTGTTGCAGCCACCACCGACACATGTGTACTCGCAGGCGGTGCTGGAATTCTTAGCCTCCGTCTCCTACTCTGAGAGTCCCTCCACTCGTCCCGGGCCTACCACCCACTCGGATGGTAACCTACTTTATGAATGGGCAGTACCGAACTTCTACCCTCGAGAGAATTCAACGTGGACATCGGGTTCATCCGGCCCGAGGAAGCCATGAGCCAGGAGTATCGTGACGCCGTCCGCTCACGCGCCGCCCACCTTACTACCGCCGAAATGTGGCGAGAGCTCACGGGAGCCACCACGCCGCCTACGTTGATGAGGGGATCTCGCACTTCCCCAGGCACTTCGCATCCGCCACAAGCCGCCGGCGGGAACTATACATGCGAGGAAAGAAAGTCAAGGCAAGGTGTCCCTTCCCGACCTCTTCATACTATACCGCATGAGCCAAAGGCGACGCCGCAACCCCGGGTACTTCTTCCCGAGAGCCCTCGGAGACTTCGGGAACAGATCTCGCGGGGAGCGTCCTCGTTGCTCCCCTCATTACCCCCTAGCGTAAAAGATTGGGTGTCCCGGACGGGAAGAACTAACCCACAACCCGCGTCCCGAGTCCATCGGCGGGACGATCTTGGTCGGCATGGGAATGCCGATCCGTAGCGGAACCAGCCGGCTCTCCACCCCACCCCGGATTTTGCCTTAGAACTCCATGATGTGATGCAGTCGCGCCCACATCCCCGATTCCCAGCAGCAGAAGCAGCAACAGCAGCGAGCAGCCACCCCGTATTCGGACGACTTTGCCGGCATGCACCTCCACATGGACGACTCGTGCCGACAGCTCGACGGCATGACTGTAAGACAAGAACAAGGCGTCCCGAGGCGTGAACAGCTAATCCAAACAGTGGAACAATTGTCACAAAGGCAAGAGGCCTTTGACACCCGACCGGGGAGATGTACCAAGTACCAACAAAGCATGCGCCAAGACCGGGCAACTTTTCAGACAGAGGTACGAGGATGAAGTCCTAGAGCAAGAAGACTTCAGATATCACATGTACCAGCACTACCCTCCCCAGGGATCAGGTCCAGAGGATAGCCCCTAGGGATAGTAGTTCCAAAAAATAGATGTAATAAAATTTCCTCATGAATAAAATTTTATTTCGTACATCTTTTTGCCATCCTTTCCGAAAGTCAGCATAGAGTAAAAAAGACGTATGCTCAAGGAAAAAGCCAAAACCCTAAGATCACGAGGAAAAAAGAGATAAAACCGCGAGAAAAAGGCAGGGTTAAAACATCGCACCAACCAATAAAGTCTCAACCACCAAACAAAGGCCAAACAAAACCAAGATCCATCCAACCAACCAGCAAGGATTGGATGATCACTACCAAAAGAACAAAAACAAAGGACCCCCAGCAATCAGCAAAGGCCGATTGATCACCAACAAAATCCCCGGCATGGCCCGGATGACTACTCAAGAAAAGCCGAAAAGCAGTCAAATCAACACAAGCAGCACTCTCCAGAGAGATGCGCTTGATCTGCGCCCGAGCCAGATCAGTAAGTCGCATTACCACCCTGATGGGGGGCTCATACCCATCCAGTCCCATACAACGGACTGTACCACCCTGATGGGGGGTTCATACCCATCCAGTCCTATACAACGGACTGTACCACCCTGATGGGGGGCTCGTACCCGTCCGGTCCCGCACAACGGACTGCAATTACCAGCCTCGATGAGGGGTTTATACTCATCAACCGAAGGATCGGCTACGTCGAAGTAGTATCCGGAGGTTCTACCACGTGTCCATCGAAAGGATCGGCTACGTCGAAGTAGTATCCCGGAAGTGCACGAGCACGAAATTATTCCCCGCAGAGTCGGCGCATGAGCAACCCGAGCAAGAAGCCGCCATCACCACCGGTCCTACGCAGTGGACTCGCGCCGACCGAATAGGGGGTTTATACCTATCAACCAACACACGAGAAGCGCCTTGCCGGCGCATGAGCCACCTCGACTCCCCAAGGAAGCCGCCACCACCGCCGCTCCTACGCCGAGGACCGTACCGGCTCGATAGGAGGTTTATACCTATCTGCACGCACCATTGCACCTGGATCCCCGGTGAAGTCACAATTACCACCCCGATGGGGGGTTCATACCCATCCGGTCCCACACAACGGACCGTACCGGACCGATGGGGGTTTATACCCATCAACCAAAGGATCGGCTACGTCGAAGTAGTATCCGGAGGTTCTACCACGTGTTCACCAAAGGGATCGGCTATGTCGAAGTAGTATCTCGGAGGCACACGACCACCACATCTCCCCGCAGGATCATCCGTCACAAGACAGGACATCCGAAAGGCAACCAGGCAAGAGGGTCAACTCCTTTACCCTCCAGTCGATCTTCCTGACAACAGAAGGCCAGCAGTCGACTGGATGGGTAAAGGGGGGGCAGCTGTAGACCCCAAATCTTGCCCGGGCTCCAAATAAAGTCAGAAGATCCCCTATTCGAAGACGGCCGAAGCCTAACAAGCCACTAGGAGAGACTATTAGGCTCCCGTACCAAGATAGGAGGGCTTTTTTGGCCCAAAATAAAGTTTCTCGCGTGGAAGGGGACTCCCGGGTCAAGTCTCGCTCAAGCGAGTACGTCCGCCGCTTGAGCGACAGGTGCCGCAATCAAAGGGGACTTCCGGGTTGAGTCTCGCTCAAGCGACCGATGTACTCACATATACTCGCTTGAGCGACGGATGCTGCAACCAAAGGGGGCTGCCGGGTCGAGTTTCGCTCAAGCGACCGATGTACTCACATGTACTCGCTTGAGCGACAGATGCTCCAACGAGACCGGGGTCTCGTTCACCCAGACCGGGGTCTCGTTGCCAACGAAAACGAGACCGGGGTCTCGTTCACCTGCACCGGGTCTCGTTACCAACGAAAACGAGACCGGGTTCTCGTTCACCCAGACCGGGGTCTCGTTGCTTCTGCAAAACGAGACGGCGGTCTCGATGTACGAGACGGCGGTCTCGTTGCTTCTGCAAAACGAGACGGCGGTCTCGTTGTACGAGACGGCGGTCTCGTTGCTTCTGTCAAACGAGACGGCGGTCTCGTTGCTGTCAGACGAGACCGGCGGTCTCGCCACCTGACAGCGCGGAAACCTATAAATAGGGGCTCTCCCCCCCTCATTTGGACACACCACAGCTGCATAGCTCTCCCTTCTCTCTAAAACTTCTCTCTAGAATCCCTCCGACGCATTTCCGAGTTTCGAGTGTTTTCAAGAGTGATTTTCGGCGTTCGAGAGGTTTCCGACGTCTTGTAGAGTGAAGGGCTGCCATAAAGCACCCTATTGTTCCGAGAATTAATATAAAAAGCGTGCTTCGGAGGTTCAAATTCTCTCTTTCCACCTTTACCGCTTTTATCTTAAATTATGCAGTAGACATTAGGGCCATGTAGTCATACTTTTAAATTCCGTAGAATAAAAAGGGCAAAAGTGCGTTTTTCTAGTTTATCAATAAAAATAAGCCGGCCTATCATAGGGAACCCGAAAGGGCGTCGCAAAGGGACTAATACTCCCTTTGCACGTAACCAACTCCCTTACCCAACTCGGTTCTAATGACCAAAGTTGGTTTTCGAAAACCAACGCCTTTTTAAACCCCTTTTCCGATGTTTATGGTAAAAATATCGGTGGCGACTCCATAGAACCCAAAATAAATAAATCTTTGAGTTAGCCCGGTTGTCTGGACAACTCAAGGACACCTTTCGAAAACCTCGTCTCTAGGTTAGCCCGGTTATCGGACAACTTAAGGACGTTGTAACCACCAATAAAAAAACGCGAAAATCAAGAAGGGTCGATAAAACCATCGCGTCGCTCCGACCGCCTCGTTTTGACGGCGGCGACAACAGTTTAAAGCAATTTTGGGCTTGGAAAATTGGGTCAAATATTATATTTTATTCTATACGGGATCCAAAATCATTCAATTCGGAGCTAAATTGGATTTTACATAAATTATCCAAAACGGGTCAAGCGCACCAGGCCGGCCTAATGGACATGCTTCAGTAATTTAAGTCTCCTAAATTCATTAGAGCTCCGAAAATAGTAAAAACAGTGGCGTTTTAAAGATAGCTCAAAAGACTTTCAAAGGAGACCAAAATCGCTTAATTTGGATAAGTATTGAAAATACTGCACGTGTTTGAAGTTCATGGACCTGCACTGAAGCCAATTTATGATGTGTTTCATGGACTAGTTGAGCCCAAACCTCGATTAAGATTAGGGTTAGGGTTATTTATATAAGGGAGGCACATCACACGAAAAGGTAAAAACACACAAGGACTACGCAGCCACCACACTTCCGTCTTTCATCTTCTGCAATTTACATTCAAGTTTGTTACTCTTCTGTCATTATTTTTAAATTCTTGTTTCAATTTTAATTATGTTTCTTCTATTGCGTTTTCAACTTTCTATGGATAGCTAAATCTTTGTATTGATTTTCTGAGAAGAATGCAAGTAGATCTTTGAGGTTTTATTCTTCAATTTCATATTGTTTGTTCTCTTAACTCTTCATCTTCTAATCTCAGTATTGAATTATAATCTGTTTATGCTTAATAAACCGAAACTTATATCACAGTTTGCTTAATTATGTGTTAGATATGAGATTATGTGATGTATGCAATGCTTAATTGTATAAGGATAATTTGGGGTTAATCTTCGCTTAGTTGGTTAATTTCATGTTGGAATAAGGGTTAAGGAAAATTTGGGATTAATCTTCGCTTAGTTGGTTAATTTCATATTAGAACAAGGGTTAAAGCTAATTTGAGATTAATCTTCGCTTAGTTGATTAATTTTGGATTAGAATATAATTTGGGATTTATCTTCGCTTAGTCGGTTAATTTCGAATTAATTTCGTAATCTAGGATAAGTGACGCTGCATTAGAATCAGAAAATCAATTGCATTTTAATCTGTTTTTAATCCGCATTTTTATAATCTGTTTTTGTTTTGTTTCATCTAATATTTTAATTTTGAAAAACTCCCCTTTTAATTTTTTGTTACTAAAAATTGATAAACTTTGATAGAAATTTGTGGTCTTTAGGAGACGACCTAGGAAAGCTTCCTAGTACTACATTTATCTGTTTTAATTATTTGACCGAGTACGACATCGATCACACACAAAACCCTTGCACACAACAGTCCCTCTATACCCGGGGGCAAGAGTGAATACCTATAGGGAGTGGGTGGCAGATACGACCGGCTTGTTGGCACACGGGGCTACAACCGTTGTCAGAAACCACCAACTCAAGGGGATAACTCTCTTCTTTTGGTCTAAGGATGTCGCCACGGAGTTCCGTGCATGACCCGAGGACTGAGAGATTGAGAGGTCCCTATAATGGGGGCACCTTGGGGACCTTTGGCCTTGGTGAGAACAGTTTAGAACCACCCAAACCAAGCACGTTTCTGCAGGAAAACCCTACCTCGTGATTAAATAAGCATGGCTCTGCTCGTGGGTGAATGAATTGTGTGTGCATTCGTTTGCTGCATTTGTATTGATGCATTAGCATAGGGTAATCATACAACAAACAAAAAATGAAAAACCCTAAAAATCACAAAAGTGATAAGAGTAAGACCAACTTTATCTCGGACAGTCTTCAGTTAAGCTAGCCTGGTTTCAGGTTCTTTGCAAGCTAAGTAGCCACATTGACCGATAGAAGAGATAAAGGGTCATAAAAAATATAAAAACAATTGAAAACCATAAAAATACCTTTTATAATAAAAAGATTTTTCGACAAAGTCGTATCATTCATACCATATCATCCAATAAGTGGTAAAACTAAGAGAGAAAATAATTGCAGCATGCACATCATTTTAATAAACCTCCAAAAAATAGGTCTTAGGAGTATTTTTTGGGAAAATTACTGGGCCAAATTCCCTTTGGGTATTTGCAACCTTGTTTTCACCCTTTTCTCTTCGTTTTGACATGCCGTGCGTCCAAATCGGACAACCCAGTCAAAAGTTATTCCACTTTCAATATATGTTGTCATAAAAAATATTTTTGTTGTGCATGCATAAAGCACATTCATTCTAGGATGCATTAGATATCCTTAGACAATAGCGAAAGAGACCCAAGTGCGTTTATAACCTTCCTAGAAGAGATAAGTGCGCTAAGGTATGATGGTAACCTTTTGACAAAAAAGGAACCATCACACTGAGATGGGTATGGTACCCTTAAAACATAGGCTTTTGAGAAGATACCAAAGCTATTGTCTAAGGCATATCTATTTCACACTAATAATTTAAAATAAAAAGACAATAATAAAAATCTCTAAATCATTTAGAAAGTGGTTGGTCTTCTGCTCGTCCTCACTCGTGCTCAGAAAGCTAAAAAATGGAGCAGTTAGAGGAGCAAAACCGAAAGCTCACCACTGAGCTTAATACGCTAAAAGAGCAAATGGCTCAGATGTTAGAAATGATGCGCCAACAAAATCTCCACAAAGAGGGTCCTCAAAGTGGACAAGCCTCTAACCAAGAAGAAGAAGAGGAACCTCAGGATGAGCATGACCAATCTGGTACAAGGGCAGTACATATTCATGCTCCGGAAGTATCAAAACAACAGCTGACTGCCCTTGAAGAGAGATTGAGAGCCATGGAAGGGCATAATTTTGATGCTAAAGAGGCAGCTGATATGTGCCTCGTCAAAAATATCCAATTCCCTAACAAGTTCAAAACTCCAGACTTCCCAAAGTACATGGGAATGACCTGCCCCAAAAGCCATCTTACAATGTACTGCCGTAAGATGGCTGCATATGCGGACAATGAAAAGCTCCTGATCCATTGCTTTCAGGAGAGCCTGGCTGAATCAGCCCTAAACTGGTATATGCAATTGGAAGGAGGGCAAATCCAAACCTGGAGACATCTGGCAGATGCTTTTCTTCGTCGCTATAAATACAATATTGATCTGACCCCTGAAAGAGCAGATCTACAATTGCTAAGCAAGAAAGACAATGAATCCTTCAAGGCATATGCCCAAAGATGGAGGGAATTGGCAGCACAAGTGGAACCTCCTCTATCCGACAAGGAAACCACATCCATGTTCATCAATTCTCTAACTGGTCCCTATTATGACAAAATGATAGGGAACACATCAACACTTTTTGCGAATGTGGTAATTATAGGAGAAAGAGTAGAGCAAGGGCTAAAAAGCGGAAGAATTGCACAACATACTTCCTCTAATTCCTCTACTCCTGACGTTAAAAAATGTTTTGGTCAAAAGATGGAAGGAAGCGTAAATTCCATCAACCTTGCTTCTTCGCCACCAGCTGGGCAGTCACGCAGACAACAGAAGAAATTCACCCCCATTCCAACCTTTTATGGGAGTCTGCTGCCAAAGCTCTTAGAGGCCAAACTCTTAACATGTATCCCTCTAAAGAAGAAAGATCCACCTTACCCCGGTTGGTACAAGCTGAATGAAAAATGTGATTACCACTCAGGCGCTCTTGGGCATTCCGTGGAAGATTGCATCAACTTAAAATATAGGGTTCAAGAATTATTGAATGCCGGGCAAATTACTTTTGATGCTCCCGACCCTTAGGTGGATGACAAGCCTCTATCACAACCAGAACAGTGAGCCTGGGTAGGTAGAGAAGACTAGCTGATTAGGGCTCCTCATTAAAAAGTATAAATAAAAATAAAAAGCTTCCGATGCATCTCTTGCGGTCTCTGCTCATAGCCGCAAGATCTTTTGATTAGAGGGACTCTGTATATATTTATCTTTTCATCAATACAATGAGGCATTTTTCATAATATTCATATGCTTCTCATTCTTTTCTCTCTCATTCCAAAATAATTAAATAAAATCTAAACCCAAATATGGACCATATAAACAGTCGTGTCTGTGATAGAAAACTCTCTGCGGGATCTGAAAGCCAAAGGCGAATGGATTGAGTCAGACAGTGGGGAGGGGACCATTTCCCCGGACATGCAAAGACTGTTGGGAAAATAAGCTCAATTGATACAGTCCTATCAGAAAAAATTTAGGCCATCAATTTGGGACAAAGAGATAATAAGAAAGAAGAAAATATCAGTACCCAAATTGATAAAGTCAGGGAAGGAGCAATAACGCATTTACGCTTATTCATGCCTCGTCTTTTCCCTTATGCATCGGATAAAATTGTACCGTTGAGATACACAGAAGAATTTCCCGTCAATGAAGATATCTCCAATATAGCTAGCATTGGGGGCAGGATGATAAAAAAATCTATTCATCCAAGGAGCTACAAGATAATGCTCCTAAAAACAAAGGAAAAAAGAATCCAAAGGGAAGATTAAGTAGACCTTTGATTCACGGTGCTAGGGCACTTTCTTCAACGCTCCACCGAAAAATAAAATTCGTGGTAAGCGACAAGTTGATCATGGTTCAAGCTAAAGACTACATTTGAATCAGCGAGCCATCCACCATACCTTAAATGGATGCGGTTGAAGAAGACATTTGAAAATATGGAAAGACTTCCTAGCAGTTTAAAAGTGGCCCATATAATGAAGAGATATGGATACAGCCCAGACAAGGGCTTGGAAAGGATGCTCAAGGAATAAGAGAGCCACCAGATTTTAAGGATAACCCTTTAAAGAACAAGTCGTACAATGAAAAGGGAAGTCTCCCCTCCGTACCTCAAAAAGACGATCTTCCAAAAAGGAGGGATATTAGCATCAAGGGTAGCATTAGTCATCAGATGTCCTTCTTCTGATTCTAAAGGATGTAAACCCAATGACTATTAGAGATCACTCCTCGGGGTGTGCCCGACCCTCGAGCATCTTTAGGGCACACATTTCCCTTTGAATTACAAAAGAATGCTATTCTTACTATGTGCTTTTCTTCTTGCTAAACATCTCTATACCCCATTAAATAACCTTGTGTTAGGCAAACGTTTTGTTCCAAAATGCGTCAAAACAACTAAAGCGTCATAGACAAAATAAAGTCCGATAGGTATCCCAAAAAAATGAAAAAGGGGAACCTAGACAAAAGTTAGGACATACCACAACATCCTAGGCTAAAAATCCAAAAGGGCGGACTAGGAAAGTTAATCAGTCATAAATAGGCGCCATAAAGTAATCAGTTGAAGACGCCACCTCATGAAAACAAAACGTCTGTTTGAACTAGCCTAAACACTGACCAACCTTGGCTAGCCATTCTTACAGAAACCTTTATTACAAAAATATCCCTCTAAAACACAAGCCTTTGTTATAAATCCTTTTCTTTCTCTTCTCTTGACCATTTCACTACAAAGCATTCAAGTAATTGACTGGGAAATGTGGAAATATAGTGATCAATAGGAGGATTGAAATCCCTAAGGAAAGGAAGAGGGGCATTAACATGACAATTGCTCTACATTCAAAATGATTACTCTTCGGTCATAGCAAAGATCTGAGATGGCAAATCGGTATAGCTAATCATAACTTAACAGAAGCTGAATGGGTTCAAAGCCAATATAACCAGTTAAGCCTTATGGAAGAAAAACGGCTGAATGTTATATGTCGTGAACAAGCCTATCAAAAGAAGATAAAAAAGGCTTACAAAAAAGGTCAACCCTCATATTTACCAAAAGAAGGATTTAATGGTAAATAAGTTGCTTCCAGCCCAAAACAATAAAATTGGAAAATGGGCATTGAACTATGAAGGACCCCTTGGGGTCAAATGAGCTTTCTCGGAAGGGGCTCTTATCCTCATCAATATGGATGGAAAAGAACTTCGACACCCAATCAATTCTGATGCAGTGAAGAAGTATTATGCTTGAAGACATTGCTCATGACCCGTCAGGAATGAAAACCCGCAAAGGGCATCCCTGGGCAAAAGATAGGGTCTATATCCCTCGCTAGGATACGTCCTAGGCAAAAAGTAGAGGTAAAAAAAAAAAAGTGAATAAAAAAAAAAGTTAACTAAGAGCAATGATTACTTTAGTCGAAAACCGAAAAGGCGGCTAAGGTAACATTCTTCCAGAAGCAAGCAGTCTGCATAGTCTTCACTCTGAGCTCAAGCATCTCAACTGAAGCGATTAGGAGAACCGGGGGCAGATATCATAGAAATGACTGTTTAAGCCTATACAATATAGCCAACCCTGACCACCCATTCTTCTAAATACCTTTTGAAATCCTTCTATAAAAGAAATAAAACTTTTGCTCATTTATCAATAAAATTCCTTTTCATTTCCTTTCTCTTGACCAAATATTATGGAAATGCCTCTTTATTGATAAATCATAAATATGCGCAAAGACCTTTAATCAAAGATCAAGCATGCATCTAAAAAAAGGGAAGCATAACAAATAAGAAAATAATAAATGCCTGCTAGGATATTCTTAGGTAAAAACTAGGGTAGCCTGCTAGATCGCAAACCCCAAAAAAGACGATCTAGGCAAAAGATAAGGCAAAAGCCCCCTAAGATATTCTAGGCAAAAATTAAGGCAGCCCGCTAGATCGAAAACCCGTAAAGGGCGGTCTAGGCAGAAGATAGGGCTAAGACCAAAAGATGAATAAAAGAGGAGCCCATCATCATGGTCATAAAGGAGGAGCCCATCGGCACATTCATAAGAAGCCAACGGGAGAAGGCCAGTTACTTTGTAAATGCATCAAAAATAAATAAATAATAGATTGCATTTAGGACATTCACACACAAAGTAGTTGCATAATACGACTTTGTCAAAATCAAGAAAAATAATTTTCTTCAAACAAGAATAATAAACATGCATATAAGGAGGATAGTCTCCATGCTTATGATTGAAAATAGAAGGCGCCAAAATCCAGCCTCTAAATGAAAATCAAAATCGCAAAAGGCGAAATCAAAATCATTCCAGCAAAATAAAGAGCTTCAAGAAAACTAGCTCCAACCTTCTACACCAATAAAAGAAGGTACATCGAAGAAAAAGGCCAACGAAAAGGCTCGATGATCCCCAAGCGGATCCTTGCCTACTCCAGAGGCAAAACAAAATCACTCCATGACTCAGCATCATCATCACATGAGTCGTCAACCATAGTCATTTAAAGATCCAACCACTATCCTTCCATCCAAGGAAAAGGAAGTCATCAACATAAGAAAAAGCCAATGGAAAGGCTTGATCATCCCCAAGAGGATCCTTGCCTACTCCAAAGGCAAAATAAAAAATTACTTCGTGACTCAACACCACCACATGAATCGTCAAAAAGAGTCAGTCGAAGCTTCAATCAACATCCTTACATATAAAGAAAAGGAAGTTATCAACGTAGAAAAGCCAAAGGAAAGGCTTGATCATCCCCAAGAGGATCCTTGCCTACTCCATAGGCAAAACAAAAAAGATCACCTCATGACTCAGCGGCATCACCACATGAGTCATCAAGCACACTCATGCAAGAGTCTCCGCTTCATTCCCCAAAGGAGAATAAGGACTATACAAAAGTCCATCAAAGAAAACGGAGTCAAATCCTCCAAATCACCAGGGGGAAACAAAAAAAAAGAAAGAAAAGAAAAACTTTCATTCCCCAATAAAGGCCATAACGAAAAAAGGCCAAATAAAAATCTCCAAATAGAAGCATATCAAGAAAAGTCTACAAAAAGACAAAAAGAAGAAAAATCTCTTCATCCAGCTCAAATAAGAGCTTCACAAAGCCAGGAACCAGGACTCCATCATCAAATTTGGATCCCCAGTAAACCGACAGACTCCTCGGTGAATCCCAAAAAGAAAAAGAAGAAAATCTCTTTGTCCCGCTCAATAAAGGGCTTCGTAAAAGGCCAGGAGCTCAAGACTCCACCATCATGAAAAATCAAATCAAGGATTAGATTCCCCAAGAAAAGAAAATTTCCTCAGAGATCACCAAAAAAGAAAAGAAAAAATATCTTTTCATCCAAAGAAAAAAACCAATGAGCATAAAAGGCGCACATACAAACCCATTCCCCAGTAGGAATAAGAGCATAGGCAAAGCCAGCTCGAACAACAGCATCCAACAAGGAGTCAAAAACTCCATTCCCCCCCTAGGGGGCAAGTCAAAATAGATCTCCAGGAAAACAATCAAATCCCCAGTGGATCATCAACAAGAAAAATACCCCAGTGAGCCTACGACAAAGGCAAACTACAAAATTATATCCACAGGGAGTTAATCGCTCATAACGCCCAAAGACGGATATCCATAGTAAAGCACAAAGCCTTCACTTGCAACAAGCAAGCAAAAAACTAATATCCCCAAGAAATGCGAAATCAACCTATGCAAGAGGCAATCCAAACCCTCAAAGTCTTCACCACTAATTGAAGCATTCGCCTAATCAAGAGGCACAATCAAAAAGAGAATACAAAATCCCCAGGATTCCCGCCTAAAAAGAGGCAATCAACAAGAATCCCCAACCAATACCGGACGGCTAAAAGGAAAAGCCAAAATCTAAGAATCCCCAGCAAAAGCCGAACGGCTAAAAGAAAAATCCAAAATCAAAGAATCCCCGGCCAAGACCGGGTGGCTAAAAGAAAAAGCCAAAACAATGAAATCCCCAGCAAAAGCCGGATGGCTAAACGAAAAAGCCAAAAAAACAAAGAATCCCCGGTAAAACCGGATGACTAACAGAAAAGTCAAAAAGTCAAATCAAATATTCCCCACGGAATAGGCGCATGAACAGAAACAATAAGTCGCCCACACATCTCTAAAACCAGATGACCACAGGATTCACTATCAAAAAGTCATTCTAAAAGCCTTGCAGAACAGGGCTTATTCAAAACCTTGCAGAACGGGGTTCGGACTAGGTGGGAGTAGGTACCCATCAGAGCCTTGTAGAAAGGGGTTCGGACCAGGTGGGGATAGGTACCCATCAGAGCCTTGCAGAACGGGGTTCGGACCGGGTGGGGGTAGGTACCCATCGGAATCTTGCGAACGAGATTCGGACCGGGTGGGGGTAGGTACCTATCGAGCCTTGCGAGAATGGGGTTCGGACCAGGTGGGGGTAGGTACCCATCGGAATCTTGCGGAACGAGATTCGGACCGGGTGGGGGTAGGTACCCATCGGAATCTTGCGAACGAGATTCGGACCAGGTGGGGGTAGGTACCCATCGGAATCTTGCAGAATGAGATTCATACCGGGTGGGGTAGGTACCCATCGAGCCTTGCAGAACGGGGTTCGGACCGGGTGGGGGTAGGTACCCATCGGAATCTTGCGAACGAGATTCGGACCGGGTGGGGGTAGGTACCCATCGAGCCTTGCAGAACGGGGTTCGGACCGGGAGGGGTAGGTACCCATCGGAACCTTGCGGAACGGGGTTCGGACCGGGTGGGGGTAGGTACCCATCGGAATCTTGCGAACGAGATTCGGACCGGGTGGGGGTAGGTACCCATCGGAATCTTGCGAACGAGATTCGGACCGGGTGGGGGTAGGTACCCATCGGAACCTTGCGAACGGGGTTCGGACCGGATGAGGGTAAGTACTCATCAGAATCTAGCAAAAATGCGGATTCGTACCGGGTGGGGGTAGGTACCCACTAAAACCTTAAAAATAAGGTCTGTACCGGATGAGGGTAAGTACTCATCGGAATCTAGCAAAAATGCAGATTCGTACCGGGTGGGGGTAGGTACCCACCAGAACCTTAAAAATAAGGTTTTGTACCAGATGAGGGTATGTACTCATCAAAACTTAGCAAAATGCATCGGGTAGAGTAAAAATACTCACCAGAAGCATTACTAAAAACGGGTGCAAAAACTTGCTTCTATTAGAGGATAGTTCAGTGTTGAGCACCTCGGAAGTAAGTACCCACAAGAGTTTAGCAAAATGCAAACTCATACCAGGTGAGGGTAGGTACTCACCAAAACCTTGTAGAACAAGGTTCATACCTAGTGGGGGTAGGTACCCACAAAAGTCTAGTAAAATACATACTTATACCGGGTGAGGGTAAGTACTCACCCGGTCTTTTATAAAAGGAGGCTCAAACCGGATAGAGGTTGGTACCTATCAAAATATTTATCATCCGGAGGATCAGCAAAGAAGCAGCATCCGAAGGATAACCGGGCAAAAGGATTAACTCCTTCCCCTGCCGAATAACTTTGTCGGTATACTAAAACCAACAAATTAGTTAGGCAGGTGAAGGGGGGCAGCTGTAGACCCCTAATTTTGCCCGACCTCTCAAAATAAAGGCTAGGGAAACTCCACACGAAAATAAAGTTCGCCCGACTTCATATCAGAAACTGAGAAAGACCTCCCGCAACAAGACGGGGTTCACCCATCCACACAATAAAGACTAAGGAGACTTCCTACATGAAGATAAAGCTTGCCCGACATCTTAATAAGGGTCAAGAAGACTTCCTATAAGAAGATCAAGCTTCAACGGACATCTATCAGCATCAATCTACGTCCGAAAAAGGAAAGGAAAGCTTCCCAGGGGTCCCAGAACGCGAAAACTGGCCAAGACAGGTTGGGACAGCCGTCCCAAACTGGGACAGCCGTCCCAAACATCAAAAACCAAGTGAGACGCACGTCTCACCTTTGGGACGCACGTCCCAAACCCCAAATTTCAAGTGGGACGACTGTCCCAACCCAAACTGGCCGTCCCACTCTCCCCTAGCTTGGCCCAGTGCAAAATTTGTAGTTGGGACGGCCGTCCCAACCCAGACAGTCGTCCCAGATGTCCAGGCTGCGAAATCTATATATAGGAGCCTCATTTGTCATTCTCCACACCCCAGACAACTCCAAGACTTGTCTTCTTCTCTCCCTCCTTCGAATGATATCTCTAATTGCCTTTAATAGGTAACAATCAGTTAAGGAATTTGTATTCCGACATTCGATTCTTCTAGAAAATTTTAGTCGAGTCGAGTTTATTCGAGAGGAGAGTCGTTGTAGAGTGAAGGATTGCCGCAAAGCATCCTCTGTATAAAAGACTTATAATATAAAGCTTGCTTCGGAGGTTTTTCTCAATTCTCTTCCCTTTTATTGCTTTATTTACTGCTTTTTGTATGTAATGTAGATAAAACCATGTAGATAGCCATATTTAAATACTGTACGAATAAAATAGGGTAATAGCGTAATCTCTTGTAATCTTTACTTAAATGAATTAATCCGTCATAGGGAACCCGAAAGGGGCGTTGTGGGGTGCTAATACCTTCCCCACACGTAACTAACTCCCTTACCCGACTCTGGTTATAATGGCCAAGTTTGGTTTTTATTAAAATCAATGCATTTTTCTCCTTTTCCAATGTTTATGGTTAAAACATTGGTGGCGACTCCAAAAGAACCCTTTTCGAAAACCTTGCTTCTATTAGAGGATAATTCAGTGTTGAACGCCTCGGAAGCAATGAACATATTTTTAACAAAAAACGCGAGTCTCAACCATCTTTTCACGACCGCTCGCATTAACGTTCGAGACGTCCCAGGACGTCGGAACGGACGGCGACGACAATTACTAGAATGTTGTAGTGGTAAGGGTCAAGAGAAGAGAAGGAAGATGATATTTAATTCAAAGGCTTGTGTTTTAGAATAGTTTTATTTTTGACAAAAAATGGTTTTTGTAAGCACGAATATCCAAGGTTGGTTAGAGTGTTTAGGCTAGTTTAAACAAATGTTCTGTTTATGGAATGACGTCTTATTCTATGGCGCTTGCTATGCCTGATTGACTTCCATAGTCCGCCCTTTGGGTTTTCAATCTAGGATGTTGTGCTATGTCCTAACTTTGGTCTAGGTTTCCTCTTTTCTTGTTTTGGGAATCCTAGCGGACTTTATTTTGTAACCCTAATTTTTGCCTAGGCCACCCTTTATTGTTGTTCGGGTTTCCTAATGGGTTTCTTGCCTTTTCTTTTTGGCCTTTAGCTTTTATGAGCTTCTTTTGATTTTTTTTTTTTTTTTTTTGCACAACATTGGTGAAATACGACTTTATTTATGACGAGGTAAAACTTTATTTTGTGCTTCTAGTCAATCAGTGGTGATGGATTTGACTTTTATTTTGGTCAATGGCGTAGTTTGATTATTTTGACGCGTTTTGAAAACGTTTGCTTAGCACATGGTTATTAATGAGGTTTAGACATGAATAGCAAGAAGAGAAGCAGATAGTAAGAATGACATTCTTTATTAATTAAAAGGGAAATATGTGCCCTACAATGCTCGGGGGTCGGGCAAGCCCCGAGGAGTAATCTCTAATAGTCATTGGGTTTACAAACCCTTAAAATTGGAAGAAGAACACCTAATGACTAAAGTCGTTCTCGACGCTTGGACCCCTTCATTTGGAAAATCTGATTCGAGGTGCGAAGGGGAGACTTCCCTTTTCTCCGTTCAGCTTCATCCTTTGTAGGGGCATGCTTCAAAGAATTGTCTTTAAAATCTGGTGACTCCCTTATTCCTTGAGAGTTTCTAATGAGCCCTTGGTTTGGGTGACATCCATATTTCCTCATCATGTGGGTCACCTTCATATTGTTGGGAAAGTCTTTTCATATTGGCAAAAGATATTTCAAAGGTCCTCTTCAGCCACTTTCATTCAAAGTAGGGCAGACGACTTGCTGATCCAAATGCCGTCTTTAGCTGAAACCGTGACCAGCTTGTTGCCTACCGTGAGTTTGTCTCTTTGGCGGAGCGTTGAAAGAATTGCCTCAGCGTCATGAATCCAAAGTTTATTCAATTTCCTCTTTGGATTATGTTTTTCTTCGATCTTCTTATTTTTCTTTTAATCTTGGGAGCATTGTCTTGTAGCTCCTCGGGGGAGTAGATTCTTCTACTTCTAATCTTGCCCCCCAATGCCGACTATGCTGGAGATATCCTTGTTAATGGGCGATGTTTTTGGTATCTCCATGGTACAACTTTATTCGATTCGAGGCGTGAACAAATGTAATAGCATCCTTGCCCCCTCTCCCTTATTTACTCAGATGACCAACGGTTGAGGCTTATTATCCTACTTAGGCGGGTCAACCGTTGGGGAAAACTTGATGACAAAATGTTTTCTCTTCATCTTATTCTGATTCGTGGGAAGCACATCAATTAATCCTTTCTTGTTATTATCTTATTATTATTAAAGTGAGAATGAATGCAATAGACAGTTGAAGAGATGATGAAAACAAACAATTTTATTTATTTCATCCAGACAGTGTACATTCCTCAATGCAATGTTTCAAAGTATTATTATTATTTTTTTAAAGCGGAGAAGCCTAAATGAACCCATAGGCGGGTTAGAATTTCTATTTAATTTCTTTTTTTTTTTACTCCCCGCATGGCATGCGAATTCCCTACCTTCTTTTCATGGTATTGAGAAATGTTCACCTTCTTCAACTGTCTATTGTTAGATGCATGTTATGAGGATGAAGTTTGGTGGATGCATGTATGTAGGTGTTTGTTTTTTCCTAAACATTATCATGTTTTATTTTCTAACATGATATATGATAGTGTTTGGGATTTTGTGTTTTTTTGTATGCGGATGAGGGCATGAAGAATACTAGTCACCTTCTAGAATACGAAAGTAATTTAAGAACGTTTATTTTTATTTTGAAATGAAATGAATGATTACTGTAAGATAGTTATGCCTTAAGACAATGGTTTTGGTATCGTCCTTAAAGCTTACGCTTCACGGAGCACCATACCCACTTTGGTATAATGGTTCCTTCCTCATAAAGGTCACCATATATCTTAACACACTTGTCTCTTCCTTATGGAAGATTACAAGCGCACTTGGGCCTCTTTCGCCTTTGTCTTAGGGATATCTAATGCCCCCTAGAATGAATGTATTTATGCATGCACTAGTAAAAAAGAGGACTTTTTATGATAAAAGGGGCGGCAGATGTTCAAAGTGGCATAACTTTTGACTAAGATGTCCGATTTGGATGCATAATATATCAAAACAAAGAGGAAAAGGTGAAGAACAGGATGTAAATTCTCAAAGGGGATTTGGCCTAGCAATTTTCCCAAAAACGCTCCTAAGACCCATTTTTTGAGAGATTTAGATGATGGTGCGTATGCATACTTTCCTTATGCCTTTATTTTCTCTCTTGGTTCTTCCGCTTATGAAATGATGTCATATGAATGATACGACTTTGTCAAAACTCTTTTATTCATTATTATTATTATTATTTTATTTGGTTTATTCATAACCTTTTATCTCTTCTGTCAGACTGTGTCGCTACTTAGCTTACAAAGAACCTGAAACTAGGCTAGCTAAAAGGCAGACTATCCGAGATAAGGGTGTTTATTGCGAAAATATTTTTGTGGTTTTTCTGTATTTATCTGTTGTTTGGTTATGCTATGCAATCAAATGCAACAAGCAAATGCACACACAATTAACTCATCCGCGAAAAAGTAGGATGACATTTTAATTATGAGGTATTGTTTTCCTGCAGAAAAGTGCATTGGCAAAGGTAGGTTCTAACTGTTCTCACCAAGGCTAGGCCCCTGTCGCCACCGTCGAAACGAGGCGGTCGGAGCGACGTGATGGTTTCGACTTTCCAATTTTTGCGTTTTTATGGGTGTGGTTACAACGCCTTTAGGTTGTCTGATAACTGGGTTGAACCTAGTGGCGAGATTTTCGAAAGGGCGTTCTTGGATTGTCCGATAACTGGGCTAACCCAAGAACTAGTTTTAAAGGGTTCTTATGGAGTCGCCACCAATGTTTTTACTGGAAACATCGAAAAAGGAGTAAAAAGGCGTTAGTTTTCGAAAACTAACTTTGGTCGTTAAAATTAGAGTTTAGGTAAGGGAGTTAGTTACGTGTAAGGGAAGTATTAGTTCCCTTACGACGCCCCTTTCGGGTTCCCTATGATAGGCCAGCTATTTTAATAAATAAACTTATGAAAAGACGCTTTTACCCTTTTATTTGCGGAATTAAAAGAATGACTACATGTCCTTAATATCTATTGCACAATTTAATCATAATAATAAAAGCAATAGAGAGATAGAGAGAGAGAGAGAGAGAGGAAACCTCCGAAGCAAGCTCTTTAATTAATTTCTTGAAGTTTAGGGTGCATTTTGGCAGCCCTTCACTCTTTACAATGTCAGAAAAACTCTCAGAAATGCTATAAAAACTCTAAGAAACTCTCAGAAACTCCGGAAATGCTTTGGAGGGGTTCTAGGAAGAGAATTTTAAGAACTTGCAAGAGAGAGAATGGAAGAACTCTGTGAAATGAGGGGAATGGCGCGACTATTTATAGGGATTCGCGCTTGTCAGGTCGAGACGGTCGACTTGTCTGACAAGGTCGAGACGGCCGTCTCGCCATTCGAGACGGCTGTCTCGCCATTCCAGACGACCGTCTCACCTTGCAGAAACGTCTCGCCACTTTTGCAAGGCGAGACGGCGGTCCCGAATACGAGACGGCGATCTCGACCCTAAAAGACGAAAATCCTTATTTACATGCAGAAAATCCTTCATATCCTAGTATGGGGCCTAATAGTCTCTCCTAGTGGCTCTTTAGGCTTCGTCCATCTTCGAATAGAAGGTCTTCTGGTCTTTATTATGAGGCTGGGCAAGATTTGGGGTCTACAGCCCCCAAGGTGCCCCCATTATAGGGTCCTCACTCTCCAGCCTTTCGACCATGCTTAGCACTAAGGCCATAGTCAGTCTTTGTGCCAAAAGAGGAAGGTTATCACCTTGAGTGGTGGTTTCCGATCATACCGATGGGCTCATGGCCGTCACTACGGTAAACTGTACCTACAACCCACTCCTTATGGATTTCTCACTTGCCCCCGGGTATAGAGGGAACTGTTGTGTGCAAGGGTTTGTGTACAGTTTGTATTCCAAACAATTGCGTAAAATAAGCAAGCAACAATTATTAAAGCCAAGCAAATAAACATGTTATAAGACAAGGTAGGGTAAAAGCGAAATTTCTAAGTTTATTTATTAAACCGACCCATCACTAAATGGGATCAACTCTCTAGGCTTCCCCAGTGAAGTCACCATCTGTCGTCGTCGTCAAAAGAGGCGGTCAGAGCAACGCGATGGTTCCGACTTCCGTTTTCACATTTTATATGGGTGGTGTTACAACACCTTTAGGTTGTTTGATAATCGGGCTGGACCCAAGGGTGAGGTTTTCGAAAGGGAGCTTTTAGGTTGTCCGATAACCGGGCTGGACCTAAAAGAAATTTTTTAAAGAGGGTTCTTATGGAGTTGCCACCGATGTTTTTATCGAAAACATCGAAAAAGGAAAAAAGAAAGGTGTTGGTTTTTAAGATAAACCAACTTTGGCCATTATAACCAGAGTTGGATAAGGGAGTTAGTTACATGTGGGGAAGATATTAACACCCCCACAACGCCCCTTTCGGGTTCCCTATGATGGGCCAGTTATTTCGTAAATAAACTTAAAAATGACGCTTTTACCCTTTTATTCGCAGAATTAAAAGATAATGACTACATGGCCCTAATAATTAATGCACATATAAATGATAAAGTGATAAAAGAAAGGGAGAGTGTGAAGAAACCTTCGGAGTGAGATTTGATTAATTCTCTTAGAAATAGGACACGTTTTGGCAGTCCTTCGCTCTACAACGTTGACTTTTCTCTCCCGCAACGCCATAAAAACTCTCTAAGAACTCTCAGAAAACTCCGGAAATGCTTCGGAGGGGCTCTAAAAGAAGAATTCTAAGAAATACTAGAAGGAAAGGTGGAAGAACTGTTTGAAATGAAGGGGAGAGCGCCCCCCTTTTATAGGGATTCGTGATTAACAGGTCGAGATGGCCATCTCGCCATTCGGGACGGTGATCTCATCTTTGACAAATGGCGAGACGACCGTCTCGCCAATCGGGACAGCAATATTGATTTGCCGAATGGCGAGCCGTCTTGCCAAACGGGAAGGCGGTCTTGTCATGGCAAGTGGCGAGACGGCCGTCTCGCCAAATGAGACGGCCGTCTCAATCTTGCCAATGGCGAGATGGCGGTCCCGATAAGCGAGACGGCAATCTCGACCCTTAAGGTTGAAATCCTTATTTTTTGTATAGAAAAACCTTTCTACTCTAATATGGGGCCTAATAGTCTATCTAGGGACCTTTTAGGCCTTGCCCATCTTCGAATTGGAGGTCTTCTGCTCTTTATTTTGTGACCGGACAAGATTTGGGGTCTACAAGGGTTTCTCCGATTCTTTAACAGATTTGTTTTAACTGATACGACAACGTTTATATCAATTAAAACTCTTTACAAAAAATCTTCTAATTTGTTTTAATCGATTGTTTCGTGATTCAATCGATTAATATACTGCAAAAATTTATTGTAAAATTTTCCAAGTGATTTTAACTGATAAAAATAAGTTTTAATCGATTAAAACTCTGTGTAGAAATTTTCTAAGTTGTTTTAATCGATTAAAACGTGTTTTAATCGGTTGAAAAAGCTCTGATCGGTCATAACTCAATTCTGATCGATCATATCTGATTCTGATCGGTCATAACTCAATTCTGATCGATCATATTTGATTCTGATCGGTCATAATTGCATTCTGATCGATCATCCTGAACACTAAGTGGATTTAATCGATTAAAACCAAGTTGTATCGATTAAAATACTGCAAAAACACTTCTCTTAACATTTTAAGTGATTTTAATCGGTTATTTCGAAGCTTTATCAGTTAAAACACTGACAGAAGGTTTTCAAAACTTTCTTTAATGAAAACAACCGGTTATTTCGAAATTTATCAGTTAAAAACTTGTTTAAGAAAGCTTTTGTTAAAATACTTTGTTTTTAATTGCTTAAACGCTTTTAGAGGCATTTTGAAAAATCTTTTAAGTGAAGAAACCTCATGCAGCAGAAAAGATAAAAATGATTATAGCTAAGCATAACTGCGGACACACTAATCCCTCTATTCTTTTATCTAAGTAACTGTTGACCGCTACAAAGTTGACTTTGACTTTATCTTTGACTTCATCAAATCAACAGGATCTTTGCCAGAGTATTTCAATAAGATCTTCATCACTTTCAATACATTTGTCTGTCAGTTGTGTGATGAAATGGGCAATATAGTTAATTCACCCCAAAAATCCTCTTACCTCCTTTTCTGTGCTTGGTGGGGGCATTTCCAAAATTGCCTTGGTCTTATCAGGGTCTACCTCGATTCCCTTTTGGCTGATGATGAACCTTAAGAGTTTGCCTAACCGTACTCCGAAAGTACATTTTGCTGGGTTCAGTTTAAGTTGATACTTTCGAAGCCGATCAAACAACTTCTTGAGATATTGGATATGGTCCACCTCGTTTCTGGACTTGGCGATCATGTCATCCACATATACTTCTATTTCTTTGTGGATCATGTCGTGGAATAGTGTGACCATAACCCTTTGATAGGTAGCCCCTGCATTTTTTAGTCCAAAAGGCATTACTCTATAGCAAAAAGTGTCCCACGGTGTGATGAAGGAGGTTTTTTCCCTATCCTCGACGACCAACTTAATCTGATTGTACCCCGCATATCCGTCCATGAAGGAATAAAGCGTGTTTGTAGTGGTGTGATCTACTAGTGTGTCTATGTGTGGCAGGGGGAAGTCATCCTTTGGACTTGCTCGATTTAGGTCCCTATAGTCCACGCATACTCTGACCTTACCGCTTTTCTTGATAACGGGCACTATGTTTGCCAGCCATTCGGGGTATTTGGACACTATTAGGAAGTTGGCGTCCAGTTGTCTTTGTACTTCCTCCTTAATCATCAAGGACCAATCCGGCTTGATTCTCCTGAGCTTTTGTTTTACAGGTCGAAATCCCTCTTTTAATGGCAATCGATGTTTCACTATGCTTGTATCGAGCCCAGGCATGTCATGATAGGACCAGGCGAACACATCCACATATTCTTTTAAAAGTTGTGTCAATCCCTCCTTGATGTTGTTATCAATCTGGGTGCCGATATTTATCTTTTTCTCATCGTCTCCTTGTCCCAAATTGATAGTCTCTGTTTCCTCTTGATGCGACTGTATGACGCGTGTTTCCTACTCTAGCATTCTTTGCATGTCCGGGGAGATGGTCCCCTGCTCACTATCGGACTCGACCCATTCACCTTCGGGTTCCGGGTCCCATAGAGATTCATCAATCACAAACATGATGTTTTTTTTTGTTCTGTCTTAGTCATAGATCTTATTATTCGATTATTTTTGGAAGAATAATAAATAGAAGAGGGAAAAGAATGAAAATGAATATGACAAAAAATGCCTCATGTATTAAAAAAAAGAAAGCATATTTACATGCCCTTTTAGTCAGTGTTCCCGCGGCCACGGGCGGGGACCGCGGGAAATAAAAAAAAAACTAAAAAATAAATGGAAACCTAAGAGTTGATCCTCCCAATCCTTCTCTCCTTTTACTTTGGTTTCGACAGAGGTTTGACGTCCACATCCGACGCAGAGGCGCCAAAGGTTATCCACCCAGCGTCGATTAACTCTTGGATTCTATACTTCAGAGTCAAGCAGTTCTCCATTGAATGTCCGGGCGAACCCGAGCGGTAGTTGCATTTTTCATTCGGTTTATACCACTCGGGATAAGGAGGCTCTATCTTTTTGGGAGGAGCACAGGCCATGAGCTTGGCTTCTAGCAGCTGAGGCAGTAACTTTCCATAGGACGTTGAGATAGGAGCGAACTTCCTCTCTTTCTTGCGCAACTGCCGAACCATTTGTGGAGCGGAGGAAGGAGTAGCGAGGTTAATCGCGTGCACAACTTCCTCCTTCTTCTTGCTGGAGGGTTTTCTGAATGAGACGCCAGCATGGGAAGACTGCACTATCTTCCCACTTCTCAACCCTTGCTCCACTCTCTCCCCTACGGTGACTATGTCCGAGAAAAGGTTAGATGTGTTGGCTATCACCTTGTCGTAGTAAGCTCCTGTCAGTGAGTCTATGAACATAGCCACCATCTCCTTATCTATTAGCGGGGGTTCTATCTGAGCAGCCATTTTCCTCCACCTCTGTGTGTACGCTTTGAAGGACTTGTCGTTCCTTTTACTTAAAGTCCTAAGGTCTAACTTGTCAGGGGTCAGATCGATGTTGTATCGGTAGTGACGAAGGAACGCATTAGCCAGCTGCTTCCAGTTTTGGACATGCCCCTTTTCCAACTGCATGTACCAGTTGAGGGCTGAGTTAGCCAAACTCTCCTGGAAGTAGTGGATCAGAAGTTTTTCGTTCTCGACATGTGCAGCCATCTTACGATAGTACATCGTAAGATGGTTCTTAGGGCAGGTCAGTCCAGCGTACTTGGGGAAATCTGGGACCTTGAATTTTGGTGGGAAATGGATGTTCTTGACCAGACACATGTCTGCCACCTCTTTAACATCAAAGTTGTGTCCCTCTACTGCCTTCAACCTCTCTTCCAAGGCAGAGATTTGTTGCTTGGACACCTCCGGGGTGTGGATATGCATCATCCTAGCATCAGATTGGATAGGGGCCTTCTGCTCGAAGAGGAACTCTTCTTCTTCTTCTTCCTCGTGGCGAGAGGCGTGATCGCCTTGAGTCTCCCCTTTGTTTTGACTCTGTTGGCGCATGACTTCCATTAATTGCGCCATTTGTTTCCGGAGGGTGCTGACTTCAGCGGTGAGTTTGCAGTTTTGTTCTTCCAACTGCTCCATGGCCTTTGCTTTTTGCGCACGGGTTCGGATAGGAAGAGGACCAGCCACTTTCTAGGATGCCCAAAAATTTTATTAATAAAATGAATGATAAGTGTGGGACTAGTATCTTTTAAGACAATGGCTTAGGTATCATCCTTTAAGATTGCACTCTTCGGGGTACCTTACCTACTTTGGTGTAATGGTTTCTTCCCTGTCATGGTTTTTGACAAGTATAACGAAGATCACCATATACCTTAGTACATTTGTCCCTTCCCTGTGGATGGTTACTAATGTGCTTGTGGCCTCTTTGATCTTTGTCTTAGAGATATCTAATGCCCCCTAGCATGAACGTGTTTTATACATGAGAGATTTTTTTAGAATGATGTTTATGCGAACTTTCCTTTTATTTTCTCTCTTGGTTCTTTCACTCATGGCATGATGCGACATGAATGATTTGACTTTTCCAAAAATCGTATTATGAGTTTAACATTTTTCATTTATTGGATTTATTT
Organism: Sphenostylis stenocarpa; assembly: GCA_963425845.1. Taxonomy (NCBI): domain Eukaryota; kingdom Viridiplantae; phylum Streptophyta; class Magnoliopsida; order Fabales; family Fabaceae; genus Sphenostylis; species Sphenostylis stenocarpa. The sequence continues at coordinate 29,586,397 of OY731402.1, read as the reverse complement.
GACTTTGTTTCATAGCCTTTTATCTCATCTGTCGAACTGCGTGGCTACTTAGCTTACAAAGAACCTAAAACCAGGCTAGCTAAAAGGCAGACTGTCCAAGATAAAATGGTTTATTGCGAAAGAATAATTTTAATGTCCCTTATCTCTTCTGTCGGACTGCGTGGTTACTTAGCTTACAAAGAACCTGAAACCAGGCTAGCTAAAAGGTAGACTATCCGAGATAAGGGTGTTTATTGCGAAAATATTTTGGTGGTTTTCCTATTTTTATCTGTTGTTTGGTTATGCTATGCAATCAAATGCAACAAACAAATGCGCACACAATTCACTCATCCGCGAACGAGTAAGATGACGTTTTAATTACGAGGTAGGGGTATCCTGCAGAAGAATGCGTATTCAGGGTAGTTCTATTTTTCCTCACCAATGCCAGGCCACCAAGGTGCCCCCATTATAGGGTCCCCACTCTCCAGCCTTCCGACCATGCTTGACACTAAGGTCGTAGTCAGTCTTTGTGCCAAAAGAGGAAGGTTATCACCTTGAGTGGTGGTTTCCGATCATACCGGTGGGCTCATGGCCCTCACTACGGTAAACCGTACCTGCCACCCACTCCCTATGGATTTCTCATTTGCCCCCAGGTATAGAGGGAACTGTTGTGTGCAAGGGTTTGTGTATAGTTTGTATTCCAAACAATTGCGTAAAATAAGCAAACAACAGTTATTAAAGCCAAGCAAATAAACATGTTATAAAACAGGGTAGGGTAAAAGCGAAATTTTTAAGTTTATTTATTAAATTGGCCCATCACTAAATGGGATCAACTCTCTAGGCTTCCCCAGTGGAGTCGGCATCTGTCGCCACCGTCAAAACAGGCGGTCTGAGCAACGTGATGGTTTTCCGACTTTCAACTCGCGTTTTTAAAAGTGTTGTTACAACGCCTTTGGATTGTCCGATAACCGGGCTGGACCTAAAGGCGAGGTTTTCGAAAAGGGTTCTTATGTAGTCGCCACCGATGTTTTTATCGAAAACATCGAAAAAGGAAAAAAGAAGGCATTGTTCTAAAGAACCAACTTTGGCCATTATAACCAGAGTCGGGTAAGGGAGTTAGTTACATGTGGGGAAGGTATTAGCACCCCCACGACGCACCTTTCGGGTTCCCTATAATGGGCCATTTATTTCATAAATAAACTTAAAAACGATGCTTTTACCCTTTTATTTGCGGAATTAAGAAAATAGTGACTACATGGCCCTAGCAGCTAATACACGTATAAATGTAAATAGAAAGCGGTAAAAGAGAGGGAGAAAGTGTGGAAACCTTCGAAGCAAGCTTTCTTGATTAATATTCTTGGAATAGGATGCTTTTGGGCAGTCCTTCAATCTACAACGTCGATCGCTGTTTCTCGCAACGCTATAAAATGCTCTCTAAGAACACTAAGAAAACTCCGAAAATGCTTTGGAGGGATTTAGGACAAGAATTTGAAGAAATGGTAGAAGGGAAAGTTGAAGAACTGTGTGAAAAAAAGGGGAGAGCGCCCTCCTTTTATAGGGATTTGCGCCTGTAAGGTCGAGACGGCCGTCTCGCCTGGCAAGGTCGAGACCGCCGTCTCGCCAAACGGGACGGCGGTCTCGCCTTTGACAAATGGCGAGACGGTCGTCTCGCCAATCGATAAGGCGGTATCAATTTGTCAAATGGCGAGAAGGTCGTCTTGCCAAACGGGAAGGCGGTCTTGCCATGGCAAGTGGCGAGACGTCCGTCTCGCCAAACGAGACGGCCGTCTCGCTAAGCAAGACGGTGGTCTCGACCTTTCAGGTGGAATTCCTTATTTTTTCTGTAAAAAAAAAACCTTCCTACTCTAATATGGGGCCTATTAGTCTATCCTAGGGACCTTTTAGGACTTGCCCATCTTCGAATTGGAGGTCTTCTGCTCTTTATTTTGAGGTCAGGCAAGATTTGGGGTCTACAACTGCCCATTTTCCAATTTTATGCTTTTGGGCGGGAAAAATTTTCTTTATTACTAGATCCCTCTCTTGGTAAATATGAGGATGGACCTTTTAGTCATAAGCCCTTTTGATCTTCCTTTGATAGGCTTGCCCATGACATATAGTGTTCAGTCGTTTTTCTTCAATTAGATTTAGCTGGTCATACCTACTTTGAACCCATTCGACTTCTGTTAACTTTGCTTCCATTATAACTCACAGGGAAGGTATTTCGACCTCTATTGGAAGTACGACCTCCATACCGTATACAAGAGAGAATGGAGTAGCTCCTGTGGAGGTCCGCACAGACGTTCGATAACCATAAAGGGCAAAGGGCAACATTTCATGCCAATCTTTATAGGTTTTGACCATCTTTTGGATGATCTTCTTGATATTCTTATTGGCTACCTCTATAGCACCATTCATCTTAGGTCGATAAGGAGAGGAATTGTGATATTGTATTTTGAAGTCCCGACATAGCTCTTCCATCATCTTATTGTTCAAATTGGCCCCATTATCAGTAATGAGACGATGAGGGACGTCGTTTCTGAAAGAATTAATGGTTGAGTTCAAGAGGGGGGGTGAATTGAACTTTATAAAACTTTTTCGCAAAACTTACTTTCTTTTGGAAGAATGATTTATCTTTATTCAATTCTTGCTAAGGTAGATTGATTTTAAACACAACAAGTATATAGGCAGAAAATAAAAGAGATGAAAGAAGAAATTCAACACACAAATTTATACTAGTTCACTCTATACCAGAGCTACGTCTAGTTCTTGACAAATCTGCCAAGTTCCACTAATACCAAGTGAAATTTACAACCAGTAGATACTCACCAATCTACCCCAAGAACTATCTTGCAAACCCACAAGATAGCCTCTTGAAAACCTCCCAGTAACCAAATCCAGTTACTGTAACAAGTGCAGATCCAAATTCCAACTTGCACAAACACACTTTACAAAAGAGTATGAAAAGAAAAACCTGGACTGCAGACTCTATCAATAAAATTGTCCATAACAGATTCTAACACAACACTTTCTCTCTTTGATTGACCACTATCTTGATCAAAGCACCTTATGATATTACAGAGTTCTTGAATGCAGAGAAAGTCACAATATGATAGCTTCACAGATTGATTTTCAGAATGTTTTCTCAAGTTGTTGTTTTAAAAGATAGATCAAATATGTATTTATAAAGTAAAACAGAGAACCAGAACGTTTGATTAATTAAAAACTGATTCAGAGATGCAACTGATCGATCAGAAACAAAGTAAAACAGGTTAGAATCGATTCTGATTGATTAGAACTGTATTATGATCGATTAGACCAAGTTATGATCAATCAGAATGAAACTATGATCGATCAGAATGCATTTCAATCGATTAAAACGTCGATTCAATCGATTGATTTCATTTACAAACTTCATTCAATCGATTGATTTGAGTTTTTAATGGATTGAAACAGTTTTATGAAAAATGATAGCTCTCTGTTTCAATCGATTGAAAATCATTTCAATAGATTGAAATCCTGCAAATACTTAGTTAGAAAAATAGTCTCTCTGTTTTAACAGATTAAAAAATATTTCAACAGATTGATTTTATGAAAACTCTTAGACTGAAAAATAGTCTTTCTGTTTCAATGGATTTAAAAATATTTCAACAGATTTGAAAATGCGAAACCTTGATATTGAAAAATTCATTAAGTGATTTTAACCTGTTGATTCTGCGATTCAATCAATTGAAATTTTGACTATGTATGACCACTTATTCTGTTAAGTGATTTTAACAGATTGAAAATCATTTTCAACAGATTGAAAAACTTAGATTGTTCTTTTAATACTTAAATGTAAGTTTTTCATGCAGAAAAATGATTTCAATGAGATGCATCATATTAAGGCGCTTATCACAAAATATATTGGCCTATCAAGAGATTAAGTTCTATACTTAGCCTATTCATCTACACACCCACAAACTAAACTATATCTACAAAATATTATGTCTTCATCAAATCCACCAAGTGCTTCAATCTCCCCCTATTTGATGGAGACAAATAACCACTGCACCTGCACAAATAATAACAGACCAGAGACATATATTTTGTGGAGTGTGTGTAGTGACAGTTTTAAGAAAAACACTTCTCCCCCTATTTGACTGCATCAAATAGAGTGTTTAAGTACAGTCCAGTAGTACCACGTAGGTACCCCAAAATGAAACAAAACAATAAAAACAAGGAACAGAAATAAGATAACAGAAACATAAAAAAATAAGCCTTCAGTCATCCCCGGGACCTTGATTAAATTGTAGTTCAACAATCCTGTTGTAGATGTCTTCTAGTTGGTTGTCAATATGTTGAAATCTGGCAATGAAGTTTTCATCCAGATAATGCTGACGAGCCCACAGAGCAACCGTCATCTCCATGTGCCTTCTCTGGTTGGTTTGCAGTTCACTCACTTGATGCAACATGGTTCTTTCGAACTGAGACAGGGGCGTGCCACGGTCAGGCTGTGGAGTGTATGGAATCATTTCTAGTGGAGACACCTCTTCCATCGGGTCAGATGGTCTTGCTGTAGAAGTTCTCGGAACATCAGCATTGATATTTTCCTCTTCTTCTTCTTCTTCAAAGTCTTCTCTTCTCCTCGCTTCTTCTTTTGAGATCCATTCACCATCGACTTTGATGAATCCCATTTTATGCGAACGTAATTATTTACTTCATTTGTTGGTCGAACAATTTTAACTAGTTCCCCTTCCAAATCAACACCAAAATGCATTAAAAACTTAGAAATCAAAATAGCATAAGGATACTTGAAATCACTCAACCGCTTAGCTTTGATCATGTGGTCCTTGATAACAAAAACCCAGCTTCACCCTTATTCCGTGATGAATGCAAGTACATCAGCACTAAATCTCCTTCATTTAGTACTACATGATTGCTCCCCCGGGTGTGAGCTCGCCAGGCCACAATGAAAGCGAGAACCCTTTCTTCAAGCTTCATCTTTCCAAGTATTGAAAGAACTTACAGAGTCACGATTGATCTTCATGCATGAACGAAAGTACTGAACTTTATTAAATTCTTCAACATCTGAAGTACACCTTGATTCCAGCGACCTCTTTCTAGACATTTGGCGTTATCTCAATGTCTACTCCTTTGACTTGGGTTTTTAAAGTGGAACCTTCAAAGAACAAGTTAGTAAAAAAAACTTTAATTAAGTCAGGGTAAATTCTACCATTCAACTCCAGAAACTTTTGAAGTTTTTGATGTTGCAGTAGCTTCCGAACACCTCTGAAGCCTTCGGTGTCAAACCAGGAGAACTTTAGAACCTTGGGAATATTGACTTGTTTCCTGCTCATTTCATGGATAAACAAATCCATTTTCTCTTGGTTCCCATTGAACCAGGTTTCAATCCGACCTCCAACATTTGGTTCTTGCCTTGCAGTAGAAGACTCGCCTCTGCTGGACTTCTTCCTACCGGATTTTGTACGTTTGAGCATCCTTGAATTTTTGGAATGATCAGAGGGATAACCGAGAACAGAGAATGGTTCAAGGAGGAAAAACACTACAGTTTTTAGAGCTCGCGATCCCTTCAACTTCACAGTTTTGTCATTTCTGTATAACTGCTTCTCTGCTTCTGCGCAGTGATGATAAAGGTGGAGAGAGAGAAGGAATGTGTACTGTGCACCTTAATTACCCTCACATCTGATATCCAATCAGAGTCAATCAACTTTTATTGGATATCTTTAATATTTAAGAGAGTAGCTGAAGTTTATCTTGTTGTAAATGCATTCAATCCACTCTGCAGTAATTGTTTAGTGACAAAGTATATACAACTAGCCCTAGAAAAAATTAATCAATTGATATTTCGTGAAACTAATTGATTTTGCAATTGCAGATACTCATAAGTAAAATAAATCGATTGAACCGAAAATCTAATCGATTGTTTTTGTGGAAGAAAATCATGCAGAGTATCAAAAGTGAATTCAATCGATTGAATCGAAGATTTAATCGATTGATTTATAGAAGAAAATATGCAGAGCTACAAGGTTTAATGAAATAAATCGATTAAAAGCATATTTAATCGATTGAACTGATAACATATCAATAACAGAGAGTAAGAATCAGGAAATCAACAGATTATTTCGCAATTTCAATTGATTGAAACATATAATTTCAAGTTTTTCATACAATTATTAATCGATTGAACTTGTTATTAACCTGTTAAAGAGCACATTATCACCATAAAGAATTAGTTATTCAATACTAGATATATCTAGAATTCCTAATTCAGTCCTAAGCATATTAAGTCTGTCTCTAGGAAGTGGTTTAGTGAATAAATCAGCTAACTATTTTTCAGATTCAATGAATAAAATTTCACAGTCACCCCTAGATACATGTTCTCTAATAAAGTGGTGTCTAATTTCAATATGCTTAGTTTTAGAGTGTTGAATAGGATTCTTAGTTAAATTTATTGCACTAGTATTATCACAAACCAGAGGTACCGTATTTAGTGTCACTCCATAGTCTGTCAGTTGTTGCTTAAGGTAGATACTTTGAGCACAACAGCTCCCAGCTGCAATGTATTCGGCTTTTGCAGTTGAAAGAGCAACACATGCTTGCTTTTTGCCGTGCCAAGATATGAGACTGCTTCCCAGTAAATGACATGTACCAGAGGTACTTTTTCTGTCCAATCTACATCCTGCAAAGTCAGAATCAGAAAATCCAACAAGTTTAAGAGATGCACCTTCAGGATACCATAGTCCGACATTAACGGTTCCTTTGAGGTACCTCAGAATCCTTTTAGCAGCAGTAAGATGTGATTCCTTTGGGTTTGCCTGAAATCTAGCACAAAGGCACACACTAAACATAATGTCAGGTCTACTAGCAGTCAGATATAACAGAGAACCAATCAATCCTCTATATTTAGTTTGATCAACAGATTTCCCTTTTTCATCTAAATCTAGACAGCAGTTAGTAGACATGGGTGTAGAGGATTCCTTGCAATTGTGCATATCAAACTTCTTTAACAACTCATTGCAGTATTTAGATTGACTTAGAAAAATGCCATTTCTTAATTGTTTAACTTGGAGACCAAGAAAGAAATTCAATTCTCCCATCATAGACATTTCAAATTCACTTTGCATTTCTTTAACAAACTTATTACACAAGGCATTATTTGTAGAACCGAAAATGATATCATCCACAAGACATGGTCAGGATGCTTGTGATTTTCAAACCCAGGAGGTTGAGAAACATACACTTCTTCATTGATGAGTCCATTAAGAAAGGCACTCTTGACATCCATCTGTAGTAATCTGAAACCACTTAAACAAGCATAAGCTAATAATAATCTGACAGCTTCAAGTCTAGCTACAGGTGCAAAGGTTTCATCAAAATCAATACCCTCCTGTTGGTTATACCCTTTGGCTACCAATCTAGCTTTATTTCTAGTGATAATGCCGTGTTCATCTAGTTTGTTTTTGAATACCCACTTAGTACCAATTACATTGATATCTTTGATTTTAGGAACTAATTCCCACACGTTATTCCTTTCAAATTGATTAAGCTCATCATGCATGGCACTAACCCAGTATTCATCATTTAATGCTTCTTTAACAGTTTTAGGTTCTATTTGTGAAATGAATGCCATATGATTGCAGAATTGATTAAGAGAATGTCTAGTAGATACTCCCTTATTGATTTGCCCGATGACATTGTCTAGAGAGAGATCTCTTGGGACAATCCACTCTTTGGGAAGCTCTTCCAGGGCATCTTCTTCCTGATCTTCAGTTATTATTGGTGGATCAGCTTTTGCAGGATCAACAGATTGATCACCTTCTTCGACAATATGCTGATCTGAGCTACTGGGAAGTTTCAACTGATAAGAATTATCAGTTAAATCTTCTTCATCTGCAGTACCTGTTGTTTTATTCTGCAACACTCGAGGAGACTCATTAAAAACAACATGCACTGATTCTTCAACAGACTTCAGTCTTAAATTGTAGACTCTATATGCATGACCATTAGTTGAATAACCAAGAAAGATTCCTTTGTCAGATTTCTCATCAAACTTGCCAATATTTTCTTTCCCATTGTTTAAAACAAAACATGTACATCCAAAAACCCTGAAATAGTTTATGTTGGGTTTTCTTCCTTTATACAGTTCATATGGGGTTTTCTTAAGCATGGGTCTAATCAAGACTCTATTCAAAACATGACAAGCAGTGTTTACTGCATCTGCCCAAAAGTATTTAGGTAAAGAATTTTCACACAACATTGTTCTAGCAAGTTCCACAATGGATCTGTTCTTTCTTTCCACAACACCGTTCTGTTGAGGAGTTCTTGGAGCAGAAAAATTGTGTCTTATGCCAAACTTTTCACAAAATGATTCAAACTTTTCATTTACAAATTCTCCACCATTGTCACTTTGAATAGATGTAATGAAATACCCTTTTTCATTATGTAAAACCTTGGCAAGCTTTTTGAAAGATTTGTAAGAATCAGATTTGGCTTTAAGAAAAACAGTCCAGGTAAATCTGGAAAAGTCATCAACAATTACCATGATATAAAGATTACCACCTAGGCTTTTATTCCTTGAAGGACCAACCAAATCCATGTGAAGCAGTTCCAAAGGTCTGGAAGTTGAAACAATGTTTTTGTTTGAAAAGGATTTTCTAGTTTGTTTGCCTTTCAAACAAGCTTCACAGATTTTGTCTTTCAGGATTCGAAGCTTAGGTAGCCCAGAAACTAACTCTTTAGAAATCAGTTTGTCAAGATGGTTAAGATGTATATGAGCAAGCCTTCTATGCCACAACCAAGATTCTTCTTCTTTAGTAAGAAGACAACTTTGAGATGATATAGAATGCTTGATATCTAACATGTATATGTTGTTTAACCTCTTACCTACCAACATTACCGTGTCAGATTCTGGTTCACAGATAAGGCACTTTTCTGGTTTGAAGATTACTTTGTGACCAAGATCACATAACTGACTTATACTGATTAGATTGTGCTTGAGACCTTCAACAAGAAGAACATTGTGAATGATAACTGATTCACCATCTCCAATATCTCCAGAACCTAGAATTCTTCCCTTGTTGTTGTCTCCATAAGTCACATGACCTCCATTCTTCAATCTTAGTTTCTGAAATTTTGAAATGTCACTTGTCATGTGCCTTGAGCATCCACTATCCAGGTACCAAAGAGACTCTTGTTGCTGTTCCTGAAAAATAAACATCAAGTATTTGGTACCCTTACGTATTTTGGGTCCTTAGGAGTCAAATTTTCTGTTTAACATGTTTTGGAACCCATCTCTTCCTACCTTGCGGCACAAAATATTTTCTAGCATGACAAAATTTGATAGTATGTCCTTTCTTCATGCAGTAATGACAAGATGAGAAAGGGAATGTAGTTGTTTTTCTAAATGAAAAGAAGTTCAAATAATTTTTAGTTTTTACTCCAATCTTAGGTTTGTACCCGATTCCTGAATGTTCAAAAACACAATTTTGAGATCCAAGAAGTGCATCTAAATTCTCTTTACCTTGAGTAAACTTAGACAAAGTTTTAATCAAGTAATCAACCTTATCTTGCAGAATAATACACTTTTCACAATTCTTATTAGTAGCAACATTATCCGCATATGAATAGATTATATCTAGATGTTCCAAATCTGATTTGCTTTCTAATAGTTCTTTTTCCAGAATTTTAACTCTATTTTCTAACCAGTTATTTAAACCTTTCAACCGATTATTTGTATGAGATAAATTTTTGGCTTCACTATGCATTTCATTGAAAGCATTTAGTAATGTGCTGTAATTCATTTCATTCTCTGTGGAAGTTGAACTTACATGTGATGAAGAGGATTCACAGCCAGCCATCAAACATAGGTTCACCTCTTCACCTTCGGATTCAGAACTGGAAGAAGAATCATTGTCTTGCCAAGCTATGTAGGCCTTTTTCCCTTTGTATTTAGACTCTTTCTTGTTCTGATTCTTGGTCTTTTCCAGACAATCACTCCTTATATGTCCCTGCTTACCACAAGAATAACAAGTAATAGTATTTTGAATAGATTCAGTCTTTTTATCAGTGTACCTTTTTACTTGGCCAGTTCTGTTCTTCCTTCTAAGAAATTTCCCAAATTTCTTAACTAATAAAGTCAGATTTTCAGATTCATCTTCTTCAGACTCACTGCTTTCTTCAATCGTCTTGAGAACAATGTTTCTACTTTTCTTTTCTGCATTCTCTTGTTCTTTAAACCGATTGAAATCCAACTCATGTTCCCTTAACTTACCAAAAAGTGAAGCAGTAGTCATTTCAGTCAAGTCTCTTGATTCTGAAATAGCTGTCACCTTTGGTTGCCAAGTTCTGTCCAAACACTTCAAGATTTTGATGTTCAACTCTTCTTTGTCAAAAATCTTCCCTAGTCCAATTAGATGATTGACTATGTGCGTGAACCTTTTCTGTACATTTGCAATTGTTTCTCCTTGCTGCATTTTAAACAATTCATAGTCCCTAATTAACTCATGCTTTCTCGCCCTTTTCACATCAGAAGTACCTTCATGTGTGACCTCTAGAATTTCCCACATTTCTTTGGCAGAGGCACATTGAGACACCCTGAAAAACTCATCAAGATTTAAAGCAGAGGTAATAATATTTTTTGCAGTATAATCATATTGGACTCTCCTATTTTCTACATCAGTTAATTCAGCCCAATTTTTTTCAACTACTTTACCATCTACTGTATGAGTTGGTTTGTAAGGACCATTAACAATTGTTTCCCAAATGCCTCTATCAAGAGATTCAATAAAGATTTTCATTCTAACCTTCCAGAAAGAATAATTCACACCAGAAAAAAGAGGAGGCCTGTTTATGGAGGCTCCTTCTGAAAAATTCATCTTTCCCTCAGCCATTCTTGGACCGATTTCTTGAGTAACTTACAAGAACCAGCTCTGGTACCAATTGAAAGAATTAATGGTTGAGTTCAAGAGGGGGGGTGAATTGAACTTTATAAAACTTTTTCGCAAAACTTACTTTCTTTTGGAAGAATGATTTATCTTTATTCAATTCTTGCTAAGGTAGATTGATTTTAAACACAACAAGTATATAGGCAGAAAATAAAAGAGATGAAAGAAGAAATTCAACACACAAATTTATACTGGTTCACTCTATACCAGAGCTACGTCCAGTTCTTGACAAATCTGCCAAGTTCCACTAATACCAAGTGAAATTTACAACCAGTAGATACTCACCAATCTACCCCAAGAACTATCTTGCAAACCCACAAGATAGCCTCTTGAAAACCTCCCAGTAAACAAATCCAGTTACTGTAACAAGTGCAGATCCAAATTCCAACCTGCACAAACACACTTTACAAAAGAGTATGAAAAGAAAAAACCTGGACTGCAACTCTATCAATAAAATTGTCCAGAACAGATTCTAACACAGCACTTTCTCTCTTTGATTGACCACTATCTTGATCAAAGCACCTTATGATATTACAAAGTTCTTGAATGCAGAGAAAGTCACAATATAATAGTTTCACAGATTGATTTTCAGAATGTTTTCTCAAGTTGTTGTTTTAAAAGATAGATCAAATCTGTATTTATAAAGTAAAACAGAGAACCAGAACATTTGATTAATTAAAAACTGATTCAGAGATGCAACTGATCGATCAGAAACAAAGTAAAACAGGTTAGAATCGATTCTGATTGATTAGAACTGTATTATGATCGATTAGACCAAGTTATGATCAATCAGAATGAAACTATGATCGATCAGAATGCATTTCAATCGATTAAAACGTCGATTCAATCGATTGATTTCATTTAAAAACTTCATTCAATCGATTGATTTGAGTTTTTAATGGATTGAAACAGTTTTATGAAAAATGATAGCTCTCTGTTTCAATCGATTGAAAATCATTTCAACAGATTGAAATCCTGCAAATACTTAGTTAGAAAAATAGTCTCTCTGTTTCAACAGATTAAAAAATATTTCAACAGATTGATTTTCTGAAAACTCTTAGACTGAAAAATAGTCTTTCTGTTTTAATGGATTTAAAAATATTTCAATAGATTTGAAAATGCGAAACCTTCATATTGAAAAATTCATTAAGTGATTTTAACCTGTTGATTCTGCGATTCAATCAATTGAAATTTTGACTATGTATGACCACTTATTCTGTTAAGTGATTTTAACAGATTGAAAATCATTTTCAACAGATTGAAAAACTTAGATTGTTCTTTTAATACTTAAATGTAAGTTTTTCATGCAGAAAAATGATTTCAATGAGATGCATCATATTAAGGCGCTTATCACAAAATATATTGGCCTATCAAGAGATTAAGTTCTATACTTAGCCTATTCATCTACACACCCACAAACTAAACTATATCTACAAAATATTATGTCTTCATCAAATCCACCAAGTGCTTCAGTTTCTACATATAATATTCCTCTTAACAAAGGTAGTCACCACTTTCTTGGTCACATGTGCGTAAGATGCAACTTCTACCCATTTAGTAAAATAATCAATGGTCACCAAGATGAAGCTATGGCCATTAGACGCTTTTGGTTCGATGGGTCCAATAATATCTATGCCCAACATGGCAAATGGCCATGGTATAGCCATAACATTGAGAGGTACTGGTGGGACATGAACATTGTCCGCATAGACCTGACACTTGTGACACCTTTTAGCGTATTGGTGACAATCTCCTTCCATTGTGGACCAAAAGTATCCTGCTCTGAGGATTTTTCTACCCATGACATGCCCTGGCATATGAGTCCCGAAGATTCCCTCATGAGTTTCCCTAATCAGAGTATGGGCTTCTTCGTGATCTACGCAACTCAATAAAGTGGAATCAAAGTTCTTTTTATAAAGGGTTTCTCCAATCAATGTAAACCCTATGACTCTCCCGAATGGTCCTTTTATCATTATCACTGATTCCCTCAGGGTATTCACACTTCGCAAGGTATCACCTTATGTCATGATACCAAGGGGATTTATCTTTTTCGCTATTTGCTACCATGCAAAAGGCTTGTTTATCATGCTGTCTGACATGGATGATTGGCATTTCATGTTCTTGTTCTAATACAAACATGGATGATAGAGTAGCAAGTGCATCTGCAATCTAGTTATCCTCCCGAGGGATGTACTCGAAACTAACACTTTCCATCCTCGAAATCATGTTATGAATGTACTCTAGATACGAGATCAGTGTGGAATTTCTAGTTTCCCATTCACCCTTGAGTTGGTAGATGACAAGGGATGAGTCGTCGAATATTTTGAGCTTGGTTACCCCGTGATCTAGAGCTGCTTGGATATCCAAAGCATAAGCTTCATATTCGCCCATATTGTTCGTACAATAAAAGTTCAGCCTGGTTGTTACCGGGATGCGTTTCTTTTCTAGAGATATTAAAACAACTCCAATCCTGTGTCCAAATGATGAGTCATTATACTCTCATATTTTTTCCTTTTCTAAACTTATTTTAATTAGTGTTTTGGGCTTAACCTTTTGTTATTAGTGAATTTTTATTAATTGGCCTTCATTGGGCAAATAATTCAGATTTTAATTAATTTGAATCTATTTGATCTAATTTTTGCTCATTATTATTTTCAGGACAGTTTAAAGCAATTTTGGGCCTAGAAGATTGGGTCAGATGCCATATTATAGTTTAAAGCAATTTTGGGCTTGGAAAATTGGGTCGAATGTCATATTTTATTCTACACGGATACTAGCATTGGTTCATTGTTTTATTTATCATTTTCACTATAGAGCTTCAAAAGTCATGATTCTAGAAGCATTATAAACTAGACATGTTAAGCTTTCTAGAGGATCCAGAATCATTCAATTCGGAGCTAAATTGGATTTTACATAAATTATCCAAAATGGGTCAAGAGCACCAGGCCGGCCCAATGAACATGCTTCAGTAATTTAAGTCTCCTAATTAGACCTCCGAAAATAGTAAAAATGGTAGTATTTTAAAGCTAATTCAAAAGGATTTCAAAGGAGACCCAAATCGCTTAATTTGGTTAAGTATTGAAAATACTGCACGTGTTTGAAGTTGGCAGACATGCACTGAAGCCAACTTATGATGTGTTTTGTAGACCAGTTGGGCCCAAAACCTAGATTAAGATTAGGGTTAGGGTTATTTATGTAAGGGCGATATAGGATTAAGAACGACACCATGCAACTTCCTTTCATCTTCTGCAATTTGTATTCAAGTTTGTTTACTCTTTTGTCATTATTTTAAATTCTTGTTTCGATTTTAATTATGTCTCTTCTTCTGCGTTTTCGATTTTCCATGGATAGGTAAATCTTTGTATTAATTTTCTGAGGAGAATGTTAGTAGATCTTTGAGATTTTGTTCTTCAATTTCATTTCGTCTGTTCTCTTAAATATTCATCTTCTAATCTCAGTGTTGAATTATAATCTGTTTATGCTTAATAAACCAAAACTAATATCAGAGTTTGTTTAATTCTGTGCTATAGTTGAGATTATGTGATGTATGCAATGCTTAATTGTATAAGGATAATTTGGGGTTAATCTTCCCTTAGTTGGTTAATTTCATGTTCGAATAAGGGTTAAGGAAAATATGGGATTAATCTTCGCTTAGTTGATTAATTTCATATTGGAATAAGGGTTAAAGCTAATTTGGGATTAATCTTCGCTTAGTTGATTAATTTTGGATTGGAATATAATTTGGGATTTATCTTCGCTTAGTGGGTTAATTTCAAATTAATTTCATAACCTAGGATAAGTGACACTGCATTCGAATCAGGAAATCAATTGTTTTCTCATTGTTTTATTCAAATTCTATTTTCTTTAATTACTGTTTATTATTATTATGCAAAACCCCTTTTTCTGCTGTTTAATTTGCATACTCGTGTAAGAACATTGGTTTGATCTGTAGTTCATTGGGAGACGACCTAGGGAAGCTTCCTAGTACTACATTTATCTATTTTAATTATTTGACCGAGTACGACATCGATCAAATTTGGCGCCATTGCCGGGAAACTTGCAATTCCAACCAAGGTTTTGACACTAGTCTTAATTTCTCTTATTCAAACCCCTATAAGCAATGCGTTGGAAAGAGTTTTTACCATAAGTATATAATTGGGTTCTTATTTGAATATTTTATTTTATTTTCGAGTTATTTGAATATTTTATTTTTATTGCGGTTATTTGGATATTTTATTTTCAATTATTTGAATATTTTATATGATTTGTTGTTTAATTTAACATTCTTACTTCTCTCAATGCTATTTTGATAACTCATCTGTTAGGTTCTTTAAAAAAAACTGTTTTGAAAAAAAAATTCAAATTTTTTAGCTTTATAAAAAAATAAAAAAAATTTCAAAATTCAAATTTTTTTTAATTTGTTTTTCTAGCTTTATTAAAAAAAATTATAATTTGTTCGTGTGTGCTTCCTAACCATTCTTGCAGGAATTTTTTTGATAAGTCATTATTGAAAGAAAATTTATGAAAACCATTCTCATAGGGAACTCTGGATATAGCTTGGTAGTGTGACAGGGCATGTCTAGGAGGGTTCTGGCTAGGAAAGACTTGGTACTTAAGCGTGTCCATTAGTGACCCACCTCTCTTTCCTGGGAACCTACCCGGTGTACTTGTTCTCGGTCTATCGTTGCCATTCCAATTCTTCTGATAGTTTCCAAACTGATAACATGGGTGATCAACCTATTGGACCTTGTGAGAGAACACTTAGGGAGCTTGCTACTCCTGATTTCACATATGATAGCTTATGTATCCAGTATCCTAATGAAGATGTGTCTTATGTTCTTCAAACTGGACTCATACACTTGTTGCCCAAGTTTCATGGTTTTGCAGGTGGAGATCCTCACAAACACTTAAAATAATTTCACATTGTTTGTTCCACCATGAAACCTGCAAATGTCCAAGAAGACCATGTGTTTCTAAAGGCTTTTCCTCATTCCTTGGAGGGAGTTGCAAAGGATTGGTTGTACTAATTAGCTCCCAGGTCCATTACTAACTGGGATGATCTGAAAAGGATGTTCCTGGAGAAATTCTTCCCTTCCTCCAGAACCACTACAATAAGGAATGATATCTCAAGAATCAGGCAACAGGTTGGAGAAAACCTCTATGAGTACTAGGAGAGATTCAAGAAGTTATGTGCAAGTTGTCCCCACCACCAAATCTTGAAAAAACTACTACTTCAATATTTTTACGAGGGACTGAACAAAATGGAAAGAAGTATGATTGATGCTGCAAGTGGTGGTGCACTTGGTGATATGACTCCTATAGAGGCTAGACGGTTGATAGAGAAAATGGCGTCGAATTCCCAACAATTCAGTGCAAGGGGTGATGCAATAGTTATTAAAGGAGTAAATGATGTGGCTTAGACTCCTCTGCTGAAATAAAGAAACTAGATAGCAAAATTGATGATGCCTTAGTGAAGTTAGTCACTCAACTTGCTGTAACCCAGAAGAATGTTGCTGCACCTAAAAAAGTTTGCGATATTTGTACTTCCATAGATCATTATACAAATGATTGTCCCTCATTGCAATCTATAGAACCAGATGCTCCCCAAGCCTATGCTGCAAACATTTACAACAACAGAGGTCCACAGCAGCAGTAGAATTTTGACTTGGCTTCAAATAAATATAACCCAGGTTGGAGAAATCATCCAAACCTGAGATGGTCCAATCAACAGCCACAATAACAACATCCTCCTACTTTCCAAAACAATGCTGGACCGAGCAGATATGTGCCTCCACCTTTTCAACAGCAGTATCAGAGACAAAATGAAGCTCCAACAACAGCACCAGCTCCCCCTCAACCTTCCACTTCTGAACCTTCATTTGAAGATCTAGTCAGACAGATGACCCTACAAAATATGCAGTTCCAACAGGAGACAAAAGCTTCCATCCAGAGTTTGACAAATTAGATGGGGCAGATGGCTACTTAGCTTAATCAGGCATAGTCCCAGAATTTTGATAGATTGCCATCCCAGACAGTGCAAAATTCGAAAAATGTCAGTGCTATCACTTTGAGATCTGGTAAGCAGGTTGATATCCCAGTAGCTGCACCTGTACCAGAAATTGTCCCTACACCTTAGACAGACAACCTTGCTGCATCAAATACAAAGTGTCCTGAGCAAGGGGAGCCTACAGATGACAGTACAGGATCCTCCAGTTCTACTGCACAAAGTAGTCAACAGTTGTATCAACCTCCTATTCCTTTTCCATTCCCACCAAAAATTCTTCCAAATAAAAGGATGGAAGAGGTTGACAAAGAGATTCTAGAAACATTCAGGAAGGTGGAGGTGAACATTCCTCTTTTGGATGCCATCAAGCAAATTCAAACATATGCCAAATTTCTGAAGGAGTTGTGTACACACAAGAGAAAGCTAAAGGGAAAGGAGCGGATTAGCATGGGCAGAAATGTGTCAACACTAATAGGTAAATTTGTTCCTCAAATTCCTAAGAAGTGCAAAGACCCAGGTACTTTATGTGTGCCTTATATGATAGGTAATTATAAATTTGAAAATGCTATGCTTGATCTGGGTGCTTCAATTAATGTCATGCCTCTATCTATATTTAAATCTCTTTCTCTTGGACCCTTGCAACCTACGAGTATAGTTATTCAGTTGGCAAATAGGAGTGTTACCCACCCTACAGGTTTCATTGAGGATATCTTAGTTAGGGTTGGTGAGTTGTGTAGACCCCTAATTTTGCCCGACCTCTCAATAAAGGCTAAGAAGGCTTCCTATTCGAAGATAAAGCCTCGGTGGACGTCTATCGGCATCAATCGACTTCAGAATAAAGAAAGGAAAGCTTCTTGGAAGTCCTAGAACACAAAATCTGGCCAGAACAGTCGAGATGGTCGTCCGAAAAGTCGGGATGGCCGTCCTAGCAAGCCCAGATGGCCGTCCCAAGTGCCAGACGGCCGTCTCAGCCTGTTTTGATGGTTGGGACAGCCGTCCCAAATCCCAGACGGCCATCCCAGCTTCCCCAGACGCCCATCCTGGTTTTCCAAGCCCCAGACGGTCGTCCCAAAGTGTCAGGCTACGAAAACTATAAATAGGAAGCTCATTTGCCACTTTTTCACACTCCAGACACTTGTCTTCTCTCCCTCTTTTGAATGAACTCTCTGATTGCCTAAAAAAGGTAACAATCGGTTAAGGAATATTATTCCAGCATTCGATTCTTCTAAAAATTTTAGTAGAGTCGATCTTGTATTCGGGGAGGAGAGTCTTTCTAAAGCGAGGGATTGCCAAAACGCATCCTCACAGTTAAAGATTTTCAATACAAAGCTTGCTACGGAGGTTCTTTTCACTTCTCTTCTCTTTTATTGCTTTATTTATTGCTTTATGTATGCAATAGAAAATAAAATCATGTAGATAACCATTTTTAAAATATTGTATAACTAAAATAGGGTAATAGCGTAATTTCTCGTAATTTTTGCTTAATGAATTAATCCGTCATAGGGAACCCGAAAGGGGCGTTGTGGGGTGCTAACACCTTCCCCACACGTAACTAACTCCCTTACCCAATCTGGTTATAATGGCCAAGTATGGTTTTTCTTAAAATCAACGCCTTTTTATCATTTTCCAATGTTTACGGTCAAAACATTGGTGGCGACTCCATAAGAACCCTTTTGCGAAAACCTTGCTTTTATTAGAGGATTGTTCAGTTGTTGAGCACCTCAGAAGCAATGAACACATTTAAAAATAAAACGCGAGTCTAAACCATCTTTTTGCGACCGCTCGCATAAACTTTCGAGATGTCCCCAGATGTCGGAATGGACGGTGGCGACAGAGGGCGACTCCACTGGGAAAGCTAGAGAGTTGATCCCATTTACTGACGGATACATTCAAACTAAGTAAAGATTTGAAATTACGCCTTTACCCTTCGTTGTATGTTTTATTGTATGGCTTTAATAACTTCTGTATGATTATTTTCTGCAAATTGTCTGAAATATAAACTGTACACAAAAACCCTTGCACACAACAGTCCCTCTATACCCGGGGGCAAGAGTGAATACCTATAGGGAGTGAGTGGCAGATACGACCGGCTTGTTGGCACATGGGGCTACAACCGTTGTTGGAAAACCACCAACTCAAGGTGATAACTCTCTTCTTTTGGTCCAAGGATGTCGACACGGAGTTTCGTGCATGACCCGAGGACTGAAAGATTGAGAGGTCCCTATAATGGGGGCACCTTGGGGACCTTTGGCCTTGGTGAGAACAGTTTAGAACCACCTAAACCAAGCATGTTTCTACAGGAAAACCCCACCTCTAAAAATAGTGTGGCTCTGCTCATGGATGAATGAATTGTGTGTGCATTCGTTTGCTGCATTTGTATTGATACATTAGCATAGGGTAATCATACAACAAACAAAAATAGCAAAAAAAATCCTAAAAACCATAAAAGTGATAAGAATAAACCAACTTTATCTCGGACAGTCTTCATTTAAGCTAGCCTGGTTTCAGGTTCTTTGTAAGCTAAGTAGCCACGTTGACCGACAGAAGAGATAAAGGGTCATAAAAAACATAAAAACAATTCAAAGCCATAAAAATGCTTTTTATAATAAAAAGATTTTTGGCAATGTCGTATCATTCATACCACATCATCCAATAAGTGGTAAAACTAAGAGAGAAAATAAATGCACTGAGAAAAGTATGCATAAACATCATCATAATAAAATCTCTCATACATAAAACACACTCATTCTAGGATGTATTAGATATCCTTAGACAATAGAGAAAGAGACCCAAGTGTGTTTATAATCTTCCTAGAAGAGATAAGTGCGCTAAGGTATGATGGCAACCTTTGAAAAAAGGGAATTATCACACTGAGGTGGGTATGGTACCCCTTAAGCTCAGGCTTTTAAGAGGATACTAAAACTATTGTCTAAGACATATCTATCCCACACTAATCATTTGAAATAATGAGCTATAATAAAAATCTTTAAAATCATTTAGAAAGTGGTTGGTCTTCTACCCGTCCTCACTCGTGCTCAGAAAGCTAAAAAGATGGAGCAACTAGAAGAACAAAACAGAAAGCTCACCACTGAGCTTAATACGCTGAAAGAGCAAATGGCTCAAATGTTGGAAATGATGCGTCAACAGAATCTCCATAAAGAGGGTCCTCAGAGTGGACAAGCCTCTCACCAAGAAGAAGAAGAGGAACCTCACAGTGAGCATGACCAATCTGGTACAAGGGCAGTACATATTCATGCTCTGGAAAAATCGAAACAACAAATTACTGCCCTTGAGGAGAGGTTGAGAGCCATGGAGGGGCATAACTTTGATGTATATGCAACTGGAAGGAGGACAAGTTCAAACCTGGAGACATCTGGCGGATGCTTTTCTTCGTCGCTATAAATACAATATTGATCTGACCCCTGAAAGAGCATATCTACAATTGCTAAGCAAGAAAGACGAAGAATCCTTTAAGGCATATGCCCAAAGATGGAGGGAATTAGCAGCGCAGGTGGAACCTCCTCTATCCGACAAGGAAACCACATCCATGTTCATCAATTCTCTGACTGGTCCCTATTATGACAAAATGATAAGGAACACATCAACACTTTTTGCGGATGTGGTAATTATAGGAGAAAGAGTGGAGCAAGGATTAAAAAGCGGAAGAATTACACAACATACTTCCTCTAATTCCTCCACTCCAAACGTTAAAAAGAACTTTGGAAAGAAGAAGGAAGGAACCGTGAATGCAATCAACTTTGCCACTCCTTCTTCTTCCTCGCAGCAGACTAAGTCACACAGACCGGAAAGGAAATTCACTCCAATACCCACCTCCTATGGGAATCTACTGTTAAAATTGTTGGATGCCAAACTCCTCGTGCGCATCCCTCCCAAGAAAATGGAGCCACCATATCCAGAATGGTATAAGCCAAACGAAAAGTGCAATTATCATTCAGATGCTCCAGGACACTCCGTGGATAACTGCGTGGCCTTAAAACATAAGGTCCAAGATTTAGTAGATGCAGGGTGGATTACCTTTGACGCATCTACTCCAAAAGTAGATGACCAGCCTGAAAGAATTAATGGTTGAGTTCAAGAGGGGGGTGAATTGAACTTTATAAAAATTTTTCGCAAAACTTACTTTCTTTTGGAAGAATGATTTATCTTTATTCAATTCTTGCTAAGGTATATTGATTTTAAACACAACAAGTATATAGGCAGAAAATAAAAGAGATGAAAGAAGAAATTCAACACACAAATTTATACTGGTTCACTCTATACCAGAGCTACGTCCAGTTCTTGACAAATCTGCCAAGTTCCACTAATACCAAGTGAAATTTACAACCAGTAGATACTCACCAATCTACCCCAAGAACTATCTTGCAAACCCACAAGATAGCCTCTTGAAAACCTCCCAGTAACCAAATCCAGTTACTGTAACAAGTGCAGATCCAAATTCCAACCTGCACAAACACACTTTACAAAAGAGTATGAAAAGAAAAAACCTGGACTGCAGCTCTATCAATAAAATTGTCCAGAACAGATTCTAACACAGCACTTTCTCTCTTTGATTGACCACTATCTTGATCAAAGCACCTTATGATATTACAAAGTTCTTGAATGCAGAGAAAGTCACAATATGATAGCTTCACAGATTGATTTTCAGAATGTTTTCTCAAGTTGTTTATTTAAAAGATAGATCAAATCTGTATTTATAAAGTAAAACAGAGAACCAGAATGTTTCATTAATTAAAAACTGAATCAGAGAGGAAAATGATTGATCAGAAACAAAGTAAAACAGGTTAGAATCGATTCTGATCGATTAGAACTGTATTATGATCGATTAGACCAAGTTATGATCGATCAGAATGAAACTATGATCGATCAGAATGCATTTCAATCGATTAAAACGTCGATTCAATCGATTGATTTCATTTAAAAACTTCATTCAATCGATTGATTCGAATTTTTAATGGATTGAAACAGTTTTATGAAAAATGATAGCTCTCTGTTTCAATCGATTGAAAATCATTTCAACAGATTGAAATCCTGCAAATACTTAGTTAGAAAAATAGTCTCTCTGTTTCAACAGATTAAAAAAATATTTCAACAGATTGATTTTCTGAAAACTCTTAGACTGAAAAATAGTCTTTCTGTTTCAATGGATTTAAAAATATTTCAATAGATTGAAAATGCGAAACCTTGATATTGAAAAATTCATTAAGTGATTTTAACCTGTTGATTCTGCGATTCAATCAATTGAAATTTTGACTATGTATGACCACTTATTCTGTTAAGTGATTTTAACAGATTGAAAATCATTTTCAACAGATTGAAAAACTTATATTGTTCTTTTAATACTTAAATGTAAGTTTTTCATGCAGAAAAATGATTTCAATGAGATGCATCATATTAAGGCGCTTATCACAAAATATATTGACCTATCAAGAGATTAAGTTCTATACTTAGCCTATTCATCTACACACCCACAAACTAAACTATATCTACAAAATATTATGTCTTCATCAAATCCACCAAGTGCTTCACAGCCCTTATCTAAGCCCGAATAAAAGACGGGATAAGGAAGATCATCAAATTAGGGCTCATCATTTTTGCCATCTCTAAAAAATAATAAAAATAAATACAAAAAATATAATAAATGATAAAAATAAAAAAGCTTCCGATGTATCTTTCGTGATCCTCACCCATGATCACGAGATTTTTGACTAAAGTGGGCTTTGTAAATATTTCTTTCTATCAATACAACGAGGCATTTTTCATAATATTCATATTCTCTTTCATTCTTTTCCCTCTCACACATTTAATAAAGAAATCTAAAATAAAGCATAACCATACAGTCATGTCTGTGATTGAAAACTCTCTGGAAGATCCGAAAGCCGAAGACGAATTGATTGAGTCAGACAGTGAGGAGGGGACCATTTCCCTGGACATGCAAAGACTGTTGGAAAAAGAAGCTCAATCAATACAGCCGCATCAAGAAAAGACCGAGGCTATCAATTTGGGACAAGAAGATAATAAGAAAGAAGTAAATATTGGTACCCAAATTGACGATGATGTTAGGGAAAGGCTGATACAATTACTAAGAGAGTATGTGGACGTGTTTGCATGGTCCTACCATGATATACCTAGAATTGAGAAAAGCATAGTGTGAAAGTGATCCTAGCAAAGATCTCATTGATTTGATGAAGTCAAAGATAAAGTCAAGGGTCAACTCTGCAGCAGTCAAACAAGTCACTCGAGAAGAATGGAGCTGAAGACTTAGTGTGTCTTAACGAAAGCTTAGGTAAAACCACTTTACCTTTTCCACTGCATAAAGCTTCTTCACTCATTTTGCAAAATGCCTCAAAAATAGTTTTAAACAAATCAAACAAAAGCATTTTGACAAAGAACCTTCTTAACAATGGTTTTAAGCTGATATAGTTTTTTAAAGAAACGTTTAAAACACTTAGAATGTTTATAGAAGTGTTTTCACAAGCATTTTAATTGATACAAAAACCTTTTAATCGATTAAAAACCCTTTAT
>OY731402.1:29452673-29562828 GCA_963425845.1 Sphenostylis stenocarpa | reverse complement strand
TGCTGGAATATGATTCCTTAAGTTGATTGTTACCTTATCAAGGCAATCAAGAGAGTTCATTGGAAGAGGGAAAGGGATTGTAAGACAAGTCTAGGAGTTGTCTAGTGTGTTTTTTAACGCAAGTGCTCAAATGACTCCTCTTTATAAGTTTCGTTCCTGCACCCTTGGGGCGCCTAGATTCGCGGGCTCAGTTGGGATGAGGGTCCCAGCCCAGCTGTTACAAACGCTGGGACGCCCTGGGGAGCTGGGGTAGAGGGTCCCTTCCAGGGAAGGTTGCAAGGGACTGACATGTTGGCCAAGCTTTCGTGCTGGGACCCCAGCACCCTTGGGACGCGCGTCTGGGTTGGGACGGCCGTCTAGGTTGGGATGACCGTCCCAACTGCATGTTTTACAAAGGCTGGGACGCCCTGGGGAGCTGGGACTGGCAGTCCCACTTTGCCAGGGAAGGTTGGGACGGCCGTCTCGACCTGTTTTGGCCAGCTTTCGTGTTCTGGGACCCCCGGGAAGCTTTCCTTTGTGTATTTGGACGTCGTTTGATGCCGATAAACGCCCGTTAAAGCTTTATCTTTATATAGGAAGTCTTCTTGGCCTTTATAGGGATGTCAGGCGAGCTTTGTCTTTGTTGTAGGAAGTCTCTTTAGCCTTTATTGAGAGACCGAGCGAGCTTTGTCTTTATATGAAATCTTCTCAGCCTTTATTGAGAGACCGGGCAAAATTAGGGGTCTACAGGGGGCAGCTGTAGACCCCTAATTTTGCCCGGCCTCTCAATAAAGGCTAAGAAGGCTTCCTATTTGAAGATAAAGCTTTGGTGGACGTCTAACGGCATCAATCGACTTCTGAATAAAGAAAGGAAAGCTTCCCGGAAGTCCCAGAACACAAAATCTGGCCAGAACAGTCAGGACAGCCGCCCCAGAAGTCGGGATGGTCGTCCCAGCAAGCCCAGACGGCCGTCCCAGCAAGCCCAGATGGTCGTCCCAAGTGCCAAACGGTCGTCTCAGCCTGTTTTGATGGTTGGGACGGTCGTCCCAAATCCCAGACGGCTGTCCCGGCTTCCCCAGACGCCCATCCCTATTTTCCAGCCTCCAGACGGTCGTCCCAAAGTGCCAGGCTGCGAAAACTATAAATAGGAGGCTCATTTGCCACTTTTTCACACTCTAGACACTTGTCTTCTCTCCCTACTTTGAATGAACTCTCTGATTGCCTTAAAAAGGTAACAATCGGTTAAGGAATTGTATTCCAACATTCGATTCTTCTTTAAAATTTAGTCGATTCGATTTGTATTCTGGGAGGAGAGTCTTTGTAGAGTGGGGGATTGCCAAAACGCATCCTCACAGTTAAAGATTTGTAATACAAAGCTTGCTACGGAGGTTCTTTTCACTTCTCTTCTCTTTTATTGCTTTATGTATGCAATATGAAATAAAGTCATGTAGATAGTCATTTTTCCAATATTATGCAATAAAATAGGGTAATAACGTAATTTCTCGTAATCTTCACTTAATGAATGAATCCGTCGTAGGGAACCCGAAAGGGGCGTTGTGGGGTGCTAACACCTTCCCCACACGTAACTAACTCCCTTACCTAACTCTGGTTATAATGACCAAGTTTGGTTTTTATTAAAATCAACGCCTTTTTATCCTTTTCCAATGTTTACGGTCAAAACATTGGTGGCGACTCCATAAGAATCCATTTTCAAAAACTTTGCTTTTATTAGAGGATAGTCCAGTTGTTGAGCACCTCGGAAGCAATGAACACATTTAAAAATAAAAACGCGAGTCTAAAACATTTTTTCACGACCGCTCGCATAAACGTTCGAGATGTCCCTAGACGTCGGAACGGACGGCGGCGACAATCACGTTCAAGGATGACCCGGTATCCACAAGAACTTTAGCAATGAGGTACTCCTTGCACTTGATGTAAATGTGCAAGGGTTTGTAATGGCTTGACTCCTCGAGGGAGAGTTCTTCCTCTGTGAAGGTGAGGTGATCGCTTGCCGTAATGTGACCGACGATCCTCTCAACTTTTTCTTGGGATATACTATGAGGTACATGTGCTTCGCTCAAGACCTTTATTAGGGCGTTTCTATGCGGTTCCGAGCTCATCATCAGAGATAACAGAGTTATCTTTGCAGGTGTGTGATTGAGCTGGTCAATAATGGAATACTCGCTTTGCCTTATGAACTGGAGTAATTCGTCTGTCTCCTCCTTGGATTCTTTATTTTCTTTTTCTTCGGTCTGCTAATTTTTCCCTTTATTCTTGGGGGCATCTTCTTGTAAGTCCTTAGGGGAGTAGACCCTTCCACTTCTAGTCATGCCCCCAATGTCGGATATATTAGAGATATCCTCCTTTATTGGTGAAGATTCCTCGTATCCCCATGGTACAAATTTATTTGATTCGTAGGGGAAAGGACGTGGCATAAATAGTCGCACAGGTGTCCTTGCCCCCTCTTCCTTATTGGTTTTGAGGACCAACGGTCGAGGCTTATTATCCTCTTGTGGTGGATCGACCATTGGGGAGAGCTTGATTAAAAACGGCTTTCTCTCCATTCTTCTGATTTGGGAGACGTGTCAGTTAATCCTTCCTTTTTATTATCTTGTTTATTAAACAGTGAAGGAGGGGAATTTAAATATGCAAATGAATGAATGATATGCATGCAAGTAGACAATTGTTTGAATAAGAAAAATTTCATTTATCCGTAGAAGGTGTACATTCCCCTATTCCATACTACGAAGCAACTTCTGACAGAAACGGAAAAGCCTAAAGAAACCCACAGGCGGTTCTTGATCCCTATGTAATTCCCTTTTGGCCTTTTGGACGTGACGAGCGAGTGCTTCGCTTTGCTTCTGGACTGCCTGGCTCATATCTTCACTGTACTTTTGAGCCTCTCTGATCTTCGCCTCTTGATGGACGACCAAGGTTTGCAGTTCGTTGAGTTTTGCGAGGGCTCGGTCCTTTTCTCGTAGTACTTGACCATATTGAGCTAGCCCGTCTCTTTCTTTGCAGCGTAGCTCAGTGAGACTTCTGTTGAGTCTCAGGTTGGCCTCTCACTCTTGGTGTATTTCTGATCGAGTCCTTGTGAGGTCTTGTAGCAAATCCTTGATCGTCTAAGCCTGTTTTGCTGATTCCGCCTCAAGGCATGCTGATTTGGCGGTTATTTCTTGAAGTTGGCTATCTGAGCTGGTTCTATCAGCTTTGGATGCTCGGATAGCTTGCTCATTAGAATCAGCACACTGATCCTTGAGGCGCTCTATTTCATGATCATTTTTCTTGCATTGCCTTCGTAGACCGTGTATGGTGAGGATAGATTCTTGTTCTCTTTCTTCAAGGGCCCTCATCTGGGCTCCCATGATTTCTATCCTCCGGGTCAAGGCATCGACTTGATTTCGCAGCTTTTCACTGTTTGAACACATGGCGAGTGAGGTGGATGGTTGCGACATCCCTCTTTTCCGTCTCCATTCCTCATAGTCACTGGAGATAGCTACTCGAGCTTTTCCTAGCTCTCTATCTCCCATAAAGACTGGTTTCTCCCATGCTCTTCGTACAACCAATGAGTTAGCAACCGTGCATGGGTCTCCGAAGAAACACAGTCCTCCGAGCTCCCCTCGGGATATTGTAGTTTGAGACCTCATGAGTTATCTCCTAGCTACTCTCGGTAAACAGGCTATGCAACCCCTGAGTCCTATCAATGGTATGCTCGGGTAATCCCCACATCTGATGAGGATTGGGCCGAGTCGGAACCAAGGGCAAACCCAGCATAATTGGTTGGCGTCCCATTGTTCCAAGTCAACCTTCCACTCCGAGGTTAGGCGTCGATGGAGAGGGATTTTGGAGAAGCTTCTCAAAGGGTCGGGGAACATCCCCATGTGACTAGAGGCGTAGAAATGTGTGATTCCCCACGCAAAAGTAGTGAAGAGCAACATCTAAGTGTTTTTCCTTGCTTTTTGCGGCAAAATTCCACCGAGAGCAAGGTGTAGGCAAGAGTTGCAGGCAAGGGACTCTTCGAGTTCACGTCCCAGGCGAAGAAGGTGTCCATGATGGCTTGGTCTACTATGTCGATATGGAAGGGAAATAGGATTGTTCCAAATATGATTAAAGCCAAGGTTTTGTTGAAAGCGGCCCATTCTGCCTTTTCAGCCAAAGAGAACAGATGGTCTTCTAACATTGAGACTTTCCAACCCTGGATGTTCCCTTTTTCTATCAGGGTAGTCTGCCAGAATGGCAATTGGATGATGGTAGCGACTTGTGCTGCAGAAGTATATGCCCCGTGCAGACTAGAGTTCCAAAAATGAACTAGAACCCTAATAAAAATGGGATCGACACAGATCTTCAACAGGTCGAGGATCTGTCCATAGGATTTATCGAAGTCGGAGCGGACCTCCGACGGCATTATCGCGCAAAGCCGCTCCAGTTTCTCAGTATGGTACCGGGGAATGTCCACTTTCTTCAATTATCTACCAGTCCCCTCCATTTTCTAAAAACCAAAATGCATGTTTTTATGAGCATGATGCTTATTATAGGTATGCATGCGAGTGTTTGTTTTTACCTAAATGTTTATCATGTTTTATTTCTACATGATGTATGATGGTATTCGCGTATTTATTTTTTTGGAAAAATAAACTAACTAAATGGATGATTTATGAATTTAATGTTTATGAACAAGGTCCCATTTTTTTGATTTGGGTCTTTATTTGGTTTTATTATTTTTTTAGAGCCTTTTATCTCTTCTATTGGACTGCATGGCTACTTAGCTTACAAAGAACCTCAAGCTAGGCTAGCTAAAAGGTAGACTGTCCGAGATAAAATGACTTATTACGAAAGAATAATATTAGTGTCCCTTATCTCTTCTGTCAGACTGTGTGGCTACTTAGCTTACAAAGAACCTGAAGCCAAGCTAGCTAAAGGAAGACTGTCTGAGATAAGGGTGTTTATTATAAAAGATGTTTTTCTTATCTATTGTTTGGTTATGCTATGCAATCAAATGCAACAAACAAATGCACATACAATTCAGTCATCCGCGAACAGGCGATAAGTCGTTTTAATCATGAGGTAGGGTTTTCCTGCAGAAACGTACATTGGCAAGGGTAGGTTCTAACTGTTCTCACCAAGGCTTAGGCCCCCAAGGTGCCCCCATTATAGGGTCCCCACTCTCAAGTCTTCCTACCATGCTTAGCACTAAGGCAATAGTCAGTCTTTGTGCCAAAAGAGGAAGGTTATCACCTTGAGTGGTGGTTTCCGATCATACCGGTGGGCTCATGGCCATCACTACAGCAAACCGTACCTGCCACCCACTCCCTATGGATTTCTCACTTGCCCCCGGCTATAGAGGGAACTGTTGTGTGCAAAGATTTGTGTACAGTTTTTATTTCAAACAATTGCGTAAAATAAACAAACAACAGTTATTAAAGCCAAACAATTAAAGCATGTTATTATACAAGGTAGGGTAAAAGCGAAATTTCTTAGTTTATTTATTGAACTGGGCCATCACTAAAAGGGATCAACTCTCTAGGCTTCCCCAGTGGAGTCGCCATCTGTCGCTGCCATCGAAAAGAGGCGGTCGGAGTGACGCAATTGTTCTGACTTTCCATTTTTTGCGTTTTTATGGGTGAGGTTACAATGCCTTTAGGTTGTCCGATAACCGGGCTGAACCTAAGGGCGAGGTTTTTGAAAGGGCGTTCTTAGATCGTCCAATAACCGGGCTGACCTAAGAACAAGTTTGAAAGGGTTCTTATGGAGTCGCCACCGATGTTTTTACCGGAAACATCGAAAAAGGGGAGAAAAGGCGTTGGTTTTTCGAAAACCAACTTTGGTCGTTAAAACCAGAGTTGGGTAAGGGAGTTAGTTACGTGTAATGGAAGTGTTAGTTCTCTTACGACACCCCTTCCGGGTTCCCTATCACAGGTCAGTTATTTTATAGATAAACTTTTGAAATGACGCTTATACCTTTTTATTTGCGGAATTAAAATGATGACTACATGGCCCTAATATCTATTACGCAATTTAATATGAATAAAAAGACAGTAAAAGAGAGGGAGAGAATGAAGAAACCTCCGGAGCAAGCTTTTGATTAACTCTCTTGAAAAATAGGGTACGTTTTGGCAGCCCTTCGCTCTTACTACATCGAAATATCACTCGAAAACGCTATAAAAAGCTCTCTTAGACACTCAGAAACTCCGGAAATGCTTCGGAGGGGCTCTAGGAGAAGAATTTTAAGAAATTGTAGAAGGGAAGGTGGAAGAACTGTGTGAAATGAAGGGGAGAGCGCCCCCTATTTATAGGGATTCGCACCTGTCAGGTCAGGACGGCGGTCTCACCATTCGGGACGGCGGTCTCGACTTGAATAAGTGGCGAGACGACGGTCTCGTTTGGCGAGGCGGCGGTCTCGATTTGCTAAGTGACGAGAAGGCCTTCTCGCCAAACGGGAGGGGGGTCTCGCCAATGGTAAGGTCGAGACGGCGGTCTTGCCAAACGAGACGGCGGTCTCGACTTGCCATTGGTCGAGACGGCGGTCCCGAAAAGCGAGACGGCGGTCTCGACCCCTGAAGGCAAAAATCCTAATTTTTGTACAGAAAATCCTTCCTACTCTCATATGGGGCCTAATAGTCTCTCCTAGTGGCTTTTTAGGTTTCGTTCATCTTCGAATAGGAGGTCTTTTGCTCTTATTTTGAGGTCGGGCAAGATTTCGGGTCTACAACCAACTTTGACCATTATAACCAGAGTTGGGTAAGGGAGTTAGTTACGTGTGGGGAGTATTAACACCCCCACAATGCCCCTTTCCGGTTCCCTATGATAGGCCAGTTATTTCATAAATAAACTTTAAAATGATGCTCTTACCCTTTTATTTGCGGAATTAAGAAAATAATGACTACATGGCCCTAGTAGCTAATGTACAGATAATTATAAATAAAAAGGCAGTAAAAGAGAGGGAGAAAGTAAAGAAACCTCCGGAGCAAGTTTCTTGATTAATTCTCTTAAAATAGGACGCTTTTTGGCAGTCCTTCGCTCTACAACGTCGGTCTTTCTCTCTCACAACGCTATAAAAAGCTCTCTAAGAACACTCAGAAAACTCCGGAAATGCTTCGGAGGGGCTCTAGGAGAAGAATTTTAAGAAATGCTAGAAGGAAAGGTTGAAGAACTGTGTGAAATGAAGGGGAGAGTGCCCCCCTTTTATAGGGATTCGTGCCTGTCAGGTCGAGACCGCTGTCTCGCCTGGCAAGGTCAAGACCATCGTCTCACCAATCGGAACAGCAGTATCAATTTGACAAATGGCGAGAAGGCCGTCTCGCCAAACGGGAAGACGGTCTCGCCATGGCAAGTGGCGAGACAGCCGTCTCGCCCTTGCTGATGGCGAGACGACAGTCTCAAGAAGCTAGATGGCGGTCTCAACCCTTAAGGTGGAATTCCTTATTTTTTCCATACAAAAAGCCTTCCTACTCTAATATGGGGCCTAATAGTCTATCCTAAGGACCTTTTAGGACTTGCCCATCTTCGAATTTGGAGGTCTTCTGCTCTTTATTTTGCAACCAAAAAAGATTTCGGGTCTATAGTGGATCACCAAAAAGAAAACCCTTCATCCCCAGCGGATGCCCAAAAAGAAAAGGCCATGGAAGGCTAATAAACCCCCAAGCGGGCCACAAAAAAGGAAATCCCTTGCAGATCCCGAAAAAAAAAAGTCTGCATGCATAAAAGAAATTAAAAAGTAAAATGGCGCATGCATTATCAGAAAAGAAAAAGCCAAATTTCAAAATCGCGATAAAACAGAGATAAATCGCGGAAAAAGGCCAAATTAAATAAAAATCCTCACTTTTAGGTAAACCGAATGTCCATAAGAGCGTCGCAAAGACAACTCACACCAGCATCTAACAAGGATTCAAAACTCCATCCCCCAAGGGGGAAAACCAAAAACAGATCCTCAGGAAGGCAATCAATCCCTAGTGAGCCTAGGAAGGCAAATTCCAAACTCACATCCTTAGAAGAGTCATTTTCCTATGCATAAGGAAAAACCCGGCGAGCAAAAGCCAATATCCCCAGAAAGAGACATCAACCTATTCAGAGGAAAGCACAGAGCATAAAGTCTTCACCACTAATGAAGCATCCGCCTACTTAGAGGCACGGTCAAACAAATTCCCGACGGATTCCTGCCTATACCAAAAGGCAATCATAAAAAATCTCCAGAAACCAACAAGTTGGACGATTGAAGAAAAAGACAAAAAAAATCAGAAATTTCATTTCCCCAGTGGAATAAGAGCTTGACAGAGCCAGCTCTCATCAACACCAAACAAGGAGTCAAAACTCCATTCCCCAGTGGGCAACCAAAATTAGATCCCCAAGGAGTTAACCAAATCTCTGGTGGATTGCCAAAAAGAAAAATTTACCCCTAGTGAGCCTACTACAAAGGAAATCTTCAAATTCATATCCTCGGTGAAATCATTTGCCTATGCATAGGAAAGATCTGGCAAACAAGAGCCAACATCCCAAAAGGGAATATCAGCTTGTTCAGAGGCAAAACAATGCATCCAAAAGTCTTCATCTCAATGGAGTATCTGCCTACTCAAAGAGGCATCATCAAGATTAACCAATCTCCAATGGATCCTTGCCTACTTAAGAGGCATTCACCAAGAATACCCAGTGTAGACCCCAAATCTTGCCCGACCTCATAATAAAGACCAGAAGACCTCCTTTTTGAAGATGGATGAAGCCTAAGAATCCATTAGGAGAGACTATTAGGCCCCATACTAGGATAGGAGGGATTTTTGGCTCAAAAATAAGGATTTTCGCCTTTTAAGGTCGAGACCGCCGTCTCGCCTTGTGCAAATGGCGAGACCGCCATCTCATTTGGCGAGACGGCCGTCTCAACCTTGTCAAACGAGACGACCGTCTTGACCTGACAGGCGCGAATCCATATAAATAGTTGCGCCATTCCCCTCATTTCACAGACTTCTTCCATTCTCTGTCTAGACAATTCTTCAAATTCTCTTTCTAGAACCCCTCCGAAGCATTTCTGGAGTTTCTGAGAACTTTCTAGAGTTTTTTAGAGCGTTTTCGAGAGATTTTGGCACTGTAAAAAGTGAAGGGCTGCCAAAAAGCACCCTAGTTTTCAAAGAATTAATAGAAAGCTTGTCTCGGAGGTTTCTATACTCTCTCTCTCTACTTTATGTCTTTAATTTTAATTATGCAATAGAAACTAGGGCCATGTAGTCATAATTTTAAATTCCGCAAATAAAGGGGTAAAAGCGTATTTTCACCGGTTTATTTATTCAAAGTAGCTAGCCTATCATAGGGAACCCGAAAGGGGCGTCGTAAGGGAACTAACACTTCCCTTACACGTAACTAACTCCCTTACCCAACTCTGGTTCTAATGACCAAAGTTGGTTTTTCCGAAAACCAACGCCTTTTTACTCCTTTTCCGATGTTTCCGGTAAAAATATCGGTGGCGACTCCAAAAAGAACCCTTCAAAATTAGTTCTTGGGTTAGCTCGGTTATCAGACAATCCAAGAGCGCCTTTTCGAAAACCTCGCCCCTAGGTTCAGCCCGGTTATCGGACAACCTAAAGGCGTTGTAACCACATAAATAAAAACGCGAAAATTGGAAAGTCAGAACCATTGTGTCGCTCCGACCGCCTCGTTTTGACGGCGATGACAGAGATGCTCGAGCCTTGAGTGAAAACCATGCGAAGTCTGTTAGAAAAGGAGGTTGAGATCAATAGGGGGGGTGAATTGATCTTTGAAAGATTTTCGCAATTTACAGATTATCTATTTCAAAGAATAAGAATTTTGACCAATTCTTGAATCAAGCAAAACAACACAATCAAAATAAAGATAGCAGCAGAATTAAAGAGAGTAAGGTTTAGAGAAATACAACCAAGGTTTATACTGGTTCACCCAATCCCAGGGCTACGTCCAATTCTCAGCAAAATTCTAGCTGAGTTCCACTAGATTGAATGTTTTACAGATTATAGATTCCAATCACACACCTAATCTACCACAAGACCCAAATTCCATATCTTGCACCTAAACATTCACCAAGAACCAAATTCTAGTTCTTGAACCAACCTGTAGCCAAATTCCAGCTACAGAACTAGTGCCCAATAATTCCAGACACCCAATCTTACCACAAGAACCAAATTTCAGTTCTTGCACCTAAACCTTCACCAAGAACCAAGTTCTAGTTCTTGAATCAACCTGCAGCCAAATTCCAGCTACAGAACCAGTGCCCACACTTCCAGACAAACACAATATAGTAATGAAATATAAAAAAAGAGAGAAGAAACTAGAACAATCAAACCCAGATTATGCAGTCCCTGCAGTATGAGTTTCTTCACAAAAAGAATGCAAAAATTGCCTCAAGAAAGAACTTTGAAAAACTCCACAAAACTTGCATGATTCTTTCTTGAAAGTAGCTCTTATGATTGCTTGATTGATTGGTCAAAGGTATGTTTTAAAAGACTCAAGCAATCCTGTTTATATAGAGAATTATTCTAACTGCTGGTTTAATTAATATGTTAAAACAATCTTTTATTCTGTTAAAAGTCTTGAATTAATCTGTGAAAACTTGTTTTAATCTGTTAAAATGTTCTTGATCATTTTCCAGATTTGTTTTAACTGATGCGACATCGTTTCAATAGATTAAAACTCTTTGTAAAAATCCCCTAAGTTGTTTTAATCAATTAATTCTCCTTTTAATCGATTAAAATACTGCCAAATGTTTTCATAAAACTTTCTAAGTGATTT
This sequence comes from Sphenostylis stenocarpa, assembly GCA_963425845.1. Classification (NCBI taxonomy): domain Eukaryota; kingdom Viridiplantae; phylum Streptophyta; class Magnoliopsida; order Fabales; family Fabaceae; genus Sphenostylis; species Sphenostylis stenocarpa. Next base: position 29,552,103 of record OY731402.1, on the reverse strand, counting down.
TAACTGATAACAGTCTGTTTTAATCGATTAAAACACTTTGAAAAAAATTTCTTAGTTGTTTTAATCGATTAATTCGCATTTTAATCGATTAAAATCCTACCAAATATTTTCATAAAACTTTCTAAGTGATTTTAACTGATAACACATCAATTAAAATCCTGACAAAACTTCTTTCAAAACCTTTCAAGTGATTTTAATCGATTAATTCGAGATTACATCGATTAAAATACTGATAAAACATATTTTAAAACTCTTCAAGTTATTTTAATCGATTATTTCAAGTTTGTATTGATTAAAATACTGCTAGAACACTTTCCAAAACATTCTAAGTCATTTTAATCGATTATTTTGAGTTTATATCAGTTAAAATACTAGCAGAAGGTTTTCAAAAACTCCTTTAATGAAAACAATCGATTAATTCAAAGATATATCGATTAAAATAGTTCCATTTAAAAGTTTTTAATCAATTATTTCGAAAACCTATCAGTTAAAAACCTGTTATGTAAGTGTTAAGAACATTTTAACAGATAAGGCTTATATAATATCAGTTAAAACAATTACTTAAAAACCATTTTACCAATTACTTTGGTTTTTAACAGATTAAACACGTTTAGAGGCATTTTCAAAATCTTTTAAATGATGAAACCTCATGTAGCAGAGAGATATGGATGATTATACCTATGTATAGATGCACACTCACTAATCACTCTACTGTTTTAACCAAGTAACATTTTACTTCAACATAATAGCCTTTGACTTCATCAAATCAACAAGATCTTCGTTTTATCAAATGATTCAATAAGATCTTCATCACTTTCAAAGTCTGCCTACTTCTAGAAAGATACTACCTTAGTCGCCTTGTAGTTTTCGGCTAAGGTAATCATTGCTCTTTTTGTTATTGTTTTTTTTTTACCTCTAATTTTTGCCTATGACGTGTCCTAGCAAGGAATATAGACTCTATCTTTTGCCAAGGATGCTCTTTGTGAGTTTTCGTCCTGACGGGTCATGAGCAATGTCTTCAAGCATAATAGTTTGCTGAGAAGGCTCGCTTGACCACAAAGGGTCCTTCATAGTTTGCTGCCCATTTTCCGATCTTGTCCTTCTGGGCGGGAAGTAGTTTCTTTATTACCAAATCCCCTTCTTGGAAAGTGTGGGGATTGATTTTCTTATCGTAGGCCTTCTTGATTTTCTTTTGATAGGCCTGCCCACGACATATGGCGTCTAGCCGTTTTTCTTCGATCAGGTTAAGCTGGTCGTACCGATTTTGGACCCATTCTCCTTCTGTTAGCTTTGCTTCCATAATGACTCTTAGGGAGGGTATTTCGACTTCTACTGGCAATACAACCTCCATGTTGTATACAAGTGTCGCCGCCGTCAAAAAGAGGCGGTCGGAGCGACGCGATGGTTTCGACTTTTCCAATTTTCGCATTTATATGGGTGATGTTACAACGCTTTTAGGTTGTCCGATAACCTGGCTGAACCTAGAGACAAGGTTTTCGAAAAGGTATTCTTGGATTGTCCGATAACCGGGCTAACCCAAGAACTAATTTGAAGGGGTTCTTATGGAGTCGCCACCGATGTTTTTACCGGAAACATCGAAAAAGGGGTAAAAAGGCGTTGGTTTTCGAAAACCAACTTTGGTGGTTAAAACCAGAGTTAGGTAAGGGAGTTAGTTATGTGTAAGGGAAGTGTTAGTTCCCTTACGACGGCCCTTTCGGGTTCCCTATGATAGGCCAGTTATTTTATAAATAAACTTTTGAAAAGACGCTTTTACCCTTTTATTTGCGGAATTAAAATAACGACTACATGGCCCTAATGTCTATTATGCAATTTCATCATAAAAATAAAGATAGTAAAAGAGAGGGAGAGAGTGAAGAAACCTCTGAAGCAAGCTTTTGATTAATACTCTTGAAATATAGGGTGCGTTTTGGCAGCCCTTCGCTCTTACAACGCCGAAAACTCTCTCAAAACGCTATAAAAAGCTCTCAAAAACTCTCAAAAACTCTGGAAATGCTTTGGAGGGACTCTAGGAAGAGAATTTGAAGAAAGTGTAGAAGGGAAAGTCGAAGAACTGTGTGAAATGAGGGGGGGAGCGCTCACTATTTATAGGGATTCGCGTCTGTCAGGTCGAGACGACCGTCTCGTCTGACAAGGTCGAGACGGTTGTCTCACCATTCGGGACGATAGTCTCGACTTGCAAAAGTGGCGAGACCACCGGCTCGTTTGGCGAGACGGCGGTATCGACTTTTCCAGAAACGAGAAGGCCTTCTCGCCAAACGGGAGGGGGGTCTTGCCATTCACAAGTGGCGAGACGGCTGTCTCGCCAAACGAGACGGCAGTCTCGACTTGCAGCAATGGCGAGACGGCGGTCCTGAAAAGTGAGACGACGGTCTCGACCTCTGAAGGCGAAAAATCCTTATTTTAATGCAGAAAATCCTTCCTATCCTATTATGGGGCCTAATAGTCTCTCATAGTGGCTTCTTAGGCTTCGTCCATCTTCAAATAGGAGGTCTTCTGCTCTTATTTTGAGGCCGGGCAAGATTTGGGGTCTACAACAAGGGAAAATGGGGTGGCCCCAGTGGAGGTCCATACAGAAGTCCGATATCCGTGCAAAGCAAAGGGGAGCATTTCATTCCAATCTTTGTATGTTATTACCATCTTTTGGATGATCTTTTTTATGTTTTTGTTGGCTGCCTCTGCTGCACCGTTCATCTTAGGTCGATATGGAGAGGAATTGTGGTGTTGAATCTTGAAATCTTGGCATAATTCTTCCATCATCTTGTTGTATAAATTGGTCCCATTATTAGTAATGAGCCGATGAGGGATACCATACCGACATAAAATATTCTACTTGATGAAGGTGGTCACCACTTTTCTAGTCACGTGTGCATATGATGCTGCCTCTACCCATTTAGTAAAATAGTCAATGACCACCAAGATAAAGCGGTGACCATTAGACGCTTTGGGCTCAATGTGTCCGATGACGTCCATGCCCCACATGGAGAAAGGCCAGGGCGTAGCCAAGGTGTTGAGAGGTGTAGGCGAAATGTGAACATTATCGGCATAGACCTGACACTTGTGACATTTTCTAGCATATTGGTGACAATCGGCCTCCATTGTGGACCAGAAATACCTTGCCCTTAGGATTTTCTTTACCATGACATACCCAGGTGCGTGGGTTCCAAACGCTCCTTATGAATCTCTTTTATTAGGGTTTGAGCCTCCTCGTGATCCACACACCTTAACAGAGTGGAGTCAAAGTTCTTTTTGTAGAGGGTTTCTCCAATCAGTACAAACCCTATGGCCCTCTTCCGGATGGTCCTTTTTGTCATTGTCATTGATTCCTTCGGGATATTCACCCTTCGTTAGGTATCGCTTAATGTCATGATACCAAGGGTTTCTATCTTGCTCGCTATTTACTATCATGCAAAAAGCTTGTTTGTCATGCAGCTTGATTTGAATAGTCGACATCTCATGCTCTTGGTCTAAAGAGAACATGGATGATAAGGTAGCGAGGGCGTCTACAAATTGATTGTCTTCCCGAGGAATATACTTGAATGTGACGCTTTCCAGCCTCGAAATCAAATTGAGAATATACTCTAGGTATGGGATTAATTTGGAATTTCGGGTTTCCCATTGACCCTTGAGTTGATAGATGACAAGGGATGAATTGCCGAAAACTCTGAGTTTGGTCACCCCATGATCTAGGGCTGCTTGGATTCCCAATGCACAGGCTTCGTATTCGTCCATATTATTTGTGCAGTCAAAATTTAACCTGGCTGTTACCGGGATATATTTCTTTTCTGGGGATATCAAAATGGCTCTAATCCCATGTCCAAGCATGTTCAAGGCTCCATCGAAAAACATAGTCCATACACCTTCTTTGGTCTCTTCGTGTTCAATGTGCATGATATGTTCATCGGGAAAGTCATCTTGCAGGGATTGGTACTCGTTCGTCGATCCATGTGATAGATAGTCTGCTAGGGGACTACCTTTAATAGCTTTCTGGGTGACATGAATGATATGTAATTCCGAGAGGAGCACTTGCCACCTAGCTATTCTTTTGTTCAGGATGGGCTTTTCGAAGAGGTACTTGATTGGGTCCATCTTGGAGACCAACCATGTTGTGTGTCGAGCCATGTATTGTCGGAGACATTGAGTTGCCCATACCAATGTGCAACATGTTTTTTCGAATGGCCTATAACGGGTCTCATAGTCTAGGAACTTTTTGCTGAGGTAATATATGGCTCGCTCCTTCTTCCCTGTTTCATCTTGCTGACCAAGCACACATCCCATGGATTCTTCAAGTATTGATAGATATAATATCAGAGGTTTTCCTTCAACAGGTGGCACCAATACTGGTGGATTGGTCAAGCATATCTTGATCTTATTGAACGCTTGTTGGCATTCTTCATTCCATGGCGTTGGCTGGTTTTTACGCAACAGCTTGAAGATGGGTATACATTTGTCTGTTAGTTGTGCGATGAACCTAGCAATATAGTTTATTTGGCCTATAAAAATCCTCTAACTTCTTTTTCTGTTCTTAGTGGGGGCATTTTCAGAATTGCCTTTGTTTTTTTAGGGTCTACCTCGATTCCCTTTTGGCTGATGATGAATCCTAGGAGTTTGCCTGACCATACTCCGAAAGTACATTTTGCTGGGTTCAGTTTAAGCTGATACTTCCGTAGTCGATCAAATAGCTTCTTAAGATATTGAATATGGTCCACCTTGTTTCTGGACTTGGCAATCATGTCATCCACGTATACTTCTATTTCTTTGTGGATCATGTCGTGGAATAATGTGACCATAGCCCTTTGATAGGTAGCCCCTGCATTTTTTAGCCCAAAAGGCATTACTCTATAGCAAAAGGTACCCCATGGTGTGATGAAGGAGGTTTTTTCCCTATCTTCGACGGCCAACTTAATTTGATTGTAACCCGCATATCCGTCCTTGAAGGAATAAAGCGTGTTTGTAGCGGTGTGGTCCACTAATGTGTCAATGTGTGGTAGGGGGAAGTCATCCTTTGGGCTTGCTCAATTTAGGTCCCTATAGTCCACACATACTCTGATTTTTCCGCTTTTCTTGATGACTGTAGACCCCAAATCTTGCCCAGCCTCCAAATAAAGAGTAGAAGACCTCCTATTCGAAGATGGACGAAGCCTAAAAAGCCACTAGGAGAGACTATTAGGCCCCATGCTAGAATAGGAAGGATTTTCTGTACAAAAATAAGGTTTCTCGCCTTTTTGGGGACGAGACCGCCGTCTCAAAATCGAGACCGCCGTCTTGCCTCATGCAAATGGCGAGACCGGCGTCTCGCCAAACGAGACAGCGGTCTCGCCACCTGTGAATGGCGAGACGGCGGTCTCGCTTTCCCAGAAGGCGGTCTCGCCACCTGCGAAGGACGAGACGGCGGTCTCGTTTGGTGAGACGGCGGTCTCGACCCTGTCAGACGAGAACGGCGGTCTCGCCACTGTCAGGCGCGAAAACCTATAAATAGGGGCTCCCCCCCCTCATTTCCACACACCACACAGCTTTTGCTCTCCCTTATCTCTAAAACCTCTCTCTAGAATCCCTCCGATGCATTTCCGGAGTTTTTGAGTACCTTTGTGAGCGTTTTTCGGCGTCTAGAAAAGTTTCCAGCGCTGTGTAGAGTGAAGGGCTACCACAAAGCACCCTCTTTTTTAAAAGAAATAAACAGAAAGCTTGCTTCGAAGGTTTCTACTCTCTCTCACACCTTTTTACCGCTTTATTCAAATAACGCAATAGATAGGGCCATGTAGTCATAATATTTTAATTCCGCAAATAAAAGGGCAAAAGCGTGTTTTTCCGGTTTATTTATTAACAAAATAGCTGGCCTGTCATAGGGAACCCGAAAGGGGCGTCGTAAAGGAACTAACACTTCCTTTACACGTAACTAACTCCCTTACCCAACTCTGGTTCTAATGACCAAAGTTGGTTTTTTCGAAAACCAACGCCTTTTAAACTCCTTTTCCGATGTTTCCGGTAAAAACATCGGTGGCGACTCCACAGAACCCATCAAAAATTAGTCCTTGGGTTAGCCCGATTATCGGACAACCCAAGGACGACCTTTCGAAAACCTCGCCCCTAGGTTAGCCCGGTTATCGGACAGCCTAAAGGCGTTGTAACCACCCATAAAAACGCGAAATCAAGAAGGTCGAAACCATCGCGTCGCTCCGACCGCCTCTCTTTTTTGACGGCGGCGACAGATGGCGACTTCACTGGGGAAGCCTCGAAAGTTGATCCCATTTAGTGATGGGTCGGCTTAAAAATAAATAAACCAAGAAAATAACGCTTTTGCCCTTAACTTGTATTATAAAATGTTTTACGGTTTGGCTTTAAATAACTGTTGCTTGTTTATACTTACGTAATTGTGTGAAATACAAACTGTACACAAACCCTTGCACACTATAGTTCCCTCTATACCCGGGGGCAAGTGAGAAATCCATAGGGAGTGGGTGGCAGGTACGGTTCGCTGTAGTGAGGGCCTTGAGCCCACCAGTGTGATCGGAAACCACCACTCAAGGTGATAACCTTCCTCTTTTGGCAACAAGACTGACTATGTCCTTAGTGCTAAGCATGGTCGGACGGCTGGAGAGTGGGGACCCTATAATGGGGGCACCTTGGGGGCCTTAGCCTGGTGAGAACAGTTAGAACCAACCCTCGCCAATGCACTTTTCTGCAGGAAAACCCTACCTCGTGATAAAAACGAATTCTCGCCTGTTCGCGGATGACTGAATTATGTGCGCATATGTTTGTTGCATTTTTCTGTTGCATAGCATAAACAAACAACAAAACAAAAATAAAAAAATATTTTCGCAAATAAACACCCTTATCTCAGACAGTCTGCCTTTTAGCTAGCCTGGTTTCAAGTTCTTTGTAAGCTAAGTAGCCACGCAGTTCCGACAGAAGAGATAAGGGACGCTAACTATTCTTTCACATAAAGCCACATTTTATCTCGGACAGTCTGCCTTTTAGCTAGCCTGGTTTCAGGTTCTTTGTAAGATAAGTAGCCACGCAATTCCGACAGAAGAGATAAAAGGCTATAAAATAAACAAATAAAAATAAGATATGTTTCCAAAACAATAAATGGGACCTGAGTCATAAACATCCCAAACCATTCATATAGGTAGTTTATTTTTCGAAAAAATACGTATCATACAAAACATGATAAACAGAAAATAAACACTCACATTCAAACATGCATTTTGGTTTTAGAAATGGAGGGGACTAGTAGACAGCCAAAGAAGGTGGATATTCCCCGTTTCCATACTGAGAGGTTGGAACGGCTGAGCACGGCAATGCCACCTGAAGTCCGCGCTGACTTTGAAAAATCCTATGGATGGATTTTGGACTTGCTGAAGATCTGTGTCGATCAGGTGTTCCTAAGGGCACTAATCCACTTCTGGAATTCCAGTCTGCGATGTTTCGAATTTCCGCAGTTCGACATGGTGCCCACCCTAGAGGAGTATGAGACCATGTTGAAATGGCCCAAATCAGCCGGGGTCCATGTCTGCCACGAGGCATATACTCTTGCAGCACCAATTGCTGCCCTTATTCAACTACCATTCCGGCAGAGTACCCTGATAAGGAAGGGGAACGCCCAGGGTTGGAAAGTATCAATGTTAGAAGACCACCTGTCCTATCTGGCTGAAAGGGCAGAGTGGGTCGCCTTCAACAAAACCCTGGCCCTTATCATTTTTGGAACGATCTTGTTCCCCTTCCACTTCGACACAGTAGATCAGGCCGTCATGGACGCCTTCTTCGCCTGGGACGTGAACTCAAAGAGTCCCCTGCCTGCAATCCTTGCCGACACCTTGCTCTCGGTGGAATTCTGCCACCAGAAGCAAGGAAAAACACTCCGCTGCTGCTCTTCATTACTATTTGTGTGGAGCGCCACACACCTTTACGCCTCCAGCCACATGGGGATATTCCCCGACCCTTTAAGGAGCTTCTCCAAGATCCCCCTCCAACGACGCCTGACTTCAGAATGGAGGGACGAGTGGGAACGAAAGGATGCCAACAGTTTATCCTAGGTCTGCCCTTGGTTCCGACCCGACCCAGTTCTCATCAGATGTGGGGACTATCCGAGCGTACCCTTGATAGGACTCAGGGGTTGCATAGCCTACTCACCTAGAGTAGCTATGAGATAGCTCATGAGGACCCAAACTACTATCTCTCGGGGAGAGCTCGGAGGACTGTGTTTCTTTGGAGACCGTGCACAATCGCCAACTAACTAGCTGTGAGAAAAGCATGGGAGAGGCCAGTCTATATGGGGGACAGAGAGCTAGGAAAAGCTCGGGTGGCTGCCACTAGTGACTACGAGGCGTGGAGAAAGAAAAGAGGGATGGCTCAACCATCCACCACACCCACTACAAGCGCCAATGATGAAGGGCTGCAGGCTCAAATTAATGCCTTGACCCAGAGGATGGAAATCATGGGAGCCCAGATGAGGGCCCTTGAGGAAAGAGAGCAAGCATCCATCCTCACAATTGACGGTCTACAAAGGCAAGGCAAGAAAAAGGATCATGAAATAGAGCGCCTCAAGGACCAGTGTGCTGACTCCAACGAACAAGCAATCCGAGCATCCAAAACTGCCAGAACCAGTTTGGATAGCCGACTTCAAGAAATAACCGCCAAGTCAGCACGCCTTGAGGCTGAATCATCAAAGCAGGCTCAAACGATCAAGGAGTTGTCGCAAGAGCTCACCAAGACTCGGTTAGATATCCGCCAAGAGCGAGAGGCCAACCAGAGACTCAACAAAAGTCTCGCTGAGCTACGCTGCAAAGAAAGAGACGGGCTAGCTCAGTACGACCAGCTACTATAAGAGAAAGACCGAGCCGTTGAAAAGCTCGATGAACTACAAGCCTTGGTCGTTCATCAAGAGGCGAAGATCAAAGAGGCTCAGAAGTACAGTGAAGACATGAGCCAGGCGGTCCGCAAACAAAGCGAAGCACTTGCTCGTCACGTCCGGGAAGCTGAGAGAGAACTATAGAGGGATCAAGACCCGCCTGTGGGTTTCTTTAAAGTTTTCCATTTTTGCCAAAAGTTGCTTCGCAGTATAGAATAAGGGAATGTACACCTTCTGTCAAATAAAAAAAATCTTCTTTATTCAAATGACTGTCTACTTGCATGCATAAACATTCATTTGCATATTTAATTTCCCCTCCTTCACACTTAATAAATAAGATAATAAAAAGGAAGGATTAACTAACACGTCTTCCAAATCAGAAGAATGGAGAGAAAGCCGCTCCTAATAAAGCTTACCCAAATGGTCGACTCGCCGCAAGAGGAAAATAAACCTCGACCGTTGGTCCTCAAGAATAAGGAAGAGGGGACAAGGACTCCAGTGCGACTATTTATGCCACGTCCTTTCCCCTACGAATCAAATAAAGCTGTACCGTGGAGATATGGAGAATCTCCACCGGTAAAAGAAGAAATAACAAATATAGCCGGTATTGGGGGCATGACTAGAAGTGGAAGAGTCTACTCCCCCAAGGACTCACAAGAAGAGGTCCTCAATAATAAAGGAAAAAATAAAAAGACCAAAGAAGAAAAAGAAAATAAAGAATCCAAAGAGGAGACAAAGGAATTACTCCAGTTCATAAGGCAAAGCGAGTATTCCATTATAGACCAGCTCAATCGCACACCTGCAAAGATAACATTATTATCTTTAATATTGAGCTCGGAACCGCATAGAAACGCCCTGCTGAAGGTCTTGAGCGAGGTGCATGTACCTCATACTATATCCCAAGAAAAGGTCGAGAGAATTGTTAGTCACATCACAGCAAGCAATCACCTCACCTTCACAGAGGAAGAACTCCCCCTCGAGGGGTCAAACCATAACAAGCCCTTGCACATCTCAGTCAAGTGCAAGGAATACCTCATCGCCAAAGTTCTTGTGGATAACGGGTCATCCTTGAACGTGATGCCCAAGTGCACACTAAACAAGATGACTATCCAAGGGACCCGTCTGCGCCCAAGCAGCACCATCGTTCGAGCCTTCGACGGATCTAAACGAGAAGTAGTGGGAGAGGTTAACTTGCCAATTCAAGTTGGACCCACTATCTTCAACGTCGATTTCCGTGTCATGGATATTACTCCAGCATATAGTTGTCTCCTCGGCAGGCCTTGGATTCATGACGCTAAGGCAGTACCTTCAACGCTCCACTAGAAAGTCAAGTTCATAGTGGACGACAAATTGGTCACGATCCAAGCAGAAGATGATATCCTGATTAGTGGACCGTCCACCCAGCCTTATGTGGATGCGGCTGAAGAGGCCCTTGAAACATTTTTTCAAGCGCTCGAAATTGCCAACATAGAGCGACTTCCCAAAAATACAAAGGTAGCCCGTATGATGTTGAAGCATGGTTACCATCCTGGCCAAGGACTGGGGGCAGATTCCCAAGGCATGAGGGAACCCCCAAAATTCAAAGATAATCCTTGCAAGTATGGCCTAGGATATGACCCTACTAAGGGCCGGGCGGAAAGAAGAAAAGGGAAGTCTCCCCTCCGCACACTCAAGCAAATTTTCCGAAGTGGAGGGGTGCAAGCGTCAATAGCCACCTTAGTCATTAGGAAATCTTTTTCTTCGTTTTAAGGGATGTAAACCCCATGATTGTTAGAGATTATCCCCCGGGGCTAGCCCGACCCCCGGGCATTTCAGGGCACATATTCCCTTATTAATTAATAAAGAATGATTCTTACTATCTGCTTCTCTTCCTTCTATTTCTGACTAGACCACATAAATAACCCTGTCTAAGTAAACGAAAAAAGAAGAAGAATAAAAAGCGCATTCAAATAATCAACAGTTACCATTGCTATTATCGTCAAGCTAGTTGATTAGAAGCACATAAAAATAAGACTTCACCTCATCCATAAAGAAAGTCATGCTTCGCCAATATTGTGAACAAAAATAAATACACAAAAACAAAAACAAAAAAAAGAGAGAAAAGCCTACAGAAGCCAAAGGCCAAAGAAAAGGGAAAATAACCCGGTAGGAAACCCACTAAGGGGGCTACGCAAAAGATAGGGTCGACCCGGTAGGATACCCGAACAACAATAAAGGGTAGCCTAGGCAAAAGTTAGGGCCAAGCACAATATCCTAGTTCGAAAACCCAAAGGGCGATCTAGGGAAATCAGCTAGCCATTAAAAAGCAATAGGAATAAAACCAAAAAGCGCAAATATAAAAGGAAAGGAAACTGTTTGCTTAGACAAAAGCTCAAACACCTAAGCCTAACCCTAGCCAACCATGCTTACAAAAACTCTATCAATAAAAATTAACCCTCTAAAACACAAGCCATTGAAATTTGCCTCTTTGTTTCTTTTCTCTTGACCCTCACATCAATATTCTAATAATTAATTTGGGAATATGGAGGCGTATAGTCAACAAGAGGATTGAAATCCCTAAAGCGAGGAAAAAGGGGCACTACATGACAAAGAGTGTGCTGCAAAAGAAAAAAAAAGAAAAAAAAAGGAAAAGAGGAAGAAAAGAAGAAAAACAAAATGACTCTTCGGTCACAAAAGTCCCGCATGGTACAGCAAGTACGAAAGCACAGATCAGAGGGCACTCGGCGCTACAAGACACATCGGTTAAATCCTTCCGAAAATTTAATCAAAATAGGCATTATAGGACATCAAACATGAAAACATTGCATGCATAAAAATGTTTTTGAACCAGGTCCTATTTTCTCTTCAAAAAAAAAAAAATCTTCCGTAATTCGAGACCGCCGTCTGGATCTCCCAGACCGCCGTCTCGGTCCCCCGGCAAGACGAGAACGCCGTTTCGACTTACCCAAAATCGAGACCTCCGTCTCGGTGACCCAGACCGCCGTCTCGATTTGAAGGAGACTCGAGACCGCCGTCTCGCCTTCCCAGACGGCGGTCTCGAATTGGAAAAAATTGCTATATATAGAGGGCGCGCTTGGGGGGTTCTTCACAACTCTCCTTGCCTCCGAAACCTCCATTTCTCAGATTTTGCACTCCCAAGCACCCCCCTAGTCAATATGTTTGGTAGAAGCGCCTCCAGAAAGAGAAGGAGCACTGCCGGTGCCAGCAGTTCTGCGGCACCGCCACCCCAGGATCCCTCTCAGTTGTCGCCTCAGCACCAGGACCGCCTCGACAACATCCGGACTTATCCATGGCACCCGATGCTAAGACTTGACTTCAGCATCCTGGCTGAATTTGGGTGGGAGGACGACGTCCGAGCCCACATAGACAGCATCGGGTGGGGCTTTCTGCTGCAGCCACCACCTACACATGTGTACCCACAAGCGGTACTGGAATTCTTGGCCTATGTCTCCTACTCCGAGGTCCCCTCCACGGTCCCGGGCCTGCCGCCCACTAAGATGGTGACCTATTTCATGGGTGGAAGATACCAGACCACCACCCTCGACGAGTTCAACATGGCCATCGGGTTCGTCCGGCCCGAGGACACAATGACCCAGGGATACCGTGAGGCCATCTACTCCCGGCCCACCAAACTCACTGCCGCCGAAATGTGGCATGAGCTCACAGGAGCCACCACGCTGCCCACGCTGATGAGGGGCTCCACGCTACCCCCAGTACTCCGCATTTGCCACAAGCTGCTGGCAGGAACCATCCATGGGAGGAAAGAGAGTCAGGGTAAGGTATCCCTCCCTGACCTCTTCGTACTTTATTGCATGAGCCAGAAGCGGCGCTATAACCCCGACTACTTCTTCCTGAGAGCCCTCAAGGACTTCGGGAACAGATCAGCGGGGGTCGTCCTCGTGGCTCCTATCATCACTCCCCTGGCAGAAAGATGGGGGTGCCCTGGCCGGGAAGAGCTGGCCTCCAACTTGCGACCCGAGTCCATCAACGGGTCAGTCCTGGTCAGCATGGGAATGCTGATACGTCAAGGGACCCAGTTGGCCCTCCATCCCACACTGGATTTCGCACTAGATCTCCAGGGGCTTGTGGCGATGCAGGATATCCCCACGCCTCCCGAATTCCAGCAGCAGCAGCAACAACAACAACCACCACCGTACACGGACGATTTCGCCGGCATGAACCGCAACATGAACGATCTGCGCCGGCAGGTCGACCAAATGATGGTGCGGCAAGAAGCCTACCACACTCGGCAAGAGGAGATGTATCAGCATCAGCAGGTGATGCGGCAGGAATGGACAACATTCCAACAAGAGTACCGCGACGAAGTCCGAGAGCAAGCGGACTTCCGGTATCACCTCTACCAGCAATTCGCCCGCGGATCATCTCCAGATGATAGCCCTTAGGGATGGTACTTGCCTAAATAAAAAGTGGTTGTAATAAAATTTCCCTATAAATAAAATTTTATTTCATGCATCTCTTCGCCACCCTTTGCAAAAGCTAGCGTAAAACAAAAAAGCTTGTAGACCCCAAATCTTGCCCGACCTCAGAATAAAGTCAGAAAACATCCTATTTTGAAGACGGCTAAAGCTTAAAAAGTCATTAGGAGAGGCTATTAGGCTCCCGTACCAAGATAGGAAGATTTTTTGGCCCGAAAATAAAGTTTCTCGCCCTGAAGGGACGAGACCGCCGTCTGGAAGGACCAGACCGCCGTCTCGTCTCAGCGCCAGGACGAGACCGCCGTCTCGGTTTTCCAGACGGCGGTCTCGTCTCCTGCAAAGTCGAGACGGCGGTCTGGATTTTCCAGACGGCGGTCTCGATTTCTGCCATGGACGAGACGGCGGTCTCGACCCCTGTCAGAGGAGATGGCGGTCTCGACCTGTCAGGCACAAAAAACTATAAATAGGGGCTCTCTCCCCCTCATTTCCACACAGAATCCAAGAAGCTCTCCCTTCTCTCTAGACTTTCTCTCTCTAAGAATCCCTCCGAGGCATTTCCGGAGTTTCTGAGCGTCTTTAGGAATAAACTGAGCGTTCTAAATCTTCTTTAGAATCCCTCCGAGGCATTTCCGGAGTTTCTGAGAGTTGTAGAGTGAAGGGTTGCCAAAACGCACCCTCTCTTTAAAGAGAAATATATAAAAAGCTTGCTTTGGAGGTGCACATTCTTTCTCCTTCTAATTTTATCGCTTTCATTTAAATGTATGCAATAGATACTAGGGTCATGTAGTCACAATCTCTAAATACCGCATAATAAAAAGGGTAAAAGCGCTATTTTCCAGCTTTAATTATTTATTCAAATTAGCCAGACCTATCATAGGGAACCCGAAAGGGGCGTTGTAAAGGAACTAACACTTCCTTTACACGTAACTAACTCCCTTACCCAACTCTGGTTCTAATGACCAAAGTTGGTTTTCGAAAACCAACGCCTTTTTAAACCCCTTTTCCGATGTTTATGGTAAAAATATCGGTGGCGACTCCATAGAACCCGACTAAATAAATCCCTGGGTTAGCCCGGTTATCAGACAACTCAGGGATACTTTTGAAAACCTCACCCCTAGGTTAGCCCGGTTATCGGACAACCTAAAGGCGTTGTAACCACCAATAAAAAATGCGAAAATCGAAGAAGAAGAGTCGAAAGACCATCGCGTCGCTCCGACCGACCCTCTCTCTTTTTGAGACGGCGACAACAGATAGCGACTCCGCTGGGGAAGCCTAGAGAGTTGATCCCATTTAGTGATGGGCTGGCTTAAAAATAATTAAACCAGGAAAATAGCGCTTTTACCCTGCCTTGTATTATAACATGCTTTATTGTTTGGCTTTCAAATAACTGTTGCTTGTTTATACTTACGCAATTGATTGAAATATAAATTGCACACAAAACCCTTGCACACTACAGTTCCCTCTATACCCGGGGGCAAGTGAGAAAACCATAGGAAGTGGGTGGCAGGTACGGTTCGCTGCAGTTAGGGCCTTGTGCCCACCAGTGTGATCGAAAACCACCACTCAAGGTGATAACCTTCCCCTTTTGGCAACAAGACCGACTCTGGCCTTAGTGTTGAGCATGGTTGGACGGCTGGAGAGTGGGACCCTATAATGGGGGCACCTTGGGGGCCTTAGCCTGGTGAGAACAGTTAGAACCTACCCTGACCAATACACTTTTCTGCAGGAAAACCCTACCTCATGATTAAAACGAATTCTCGCATGTTCGCGGATGAGTGAATTGTATGTGCATTTGTTTGTTGCATTTGATTGCATAGCATAAACAAACAACAGAACAAAAATCACAAAAAATATTTTTCACAAATAAACACCCTTATCTCGGACAGTCTGCCTTTTAGCTAGCCTGGTTTCAGGTTCTTTGTAAGCTAAGTAGCCACGCAGTTCCGACAGAAGAGATACGGGACGCTAAATATTTTTTTGCATAAAGCCATATTTTATCTCGGACAGTCTGCCTTTTAGCTAGCCTGGTTTCAGGTTCTTTGTAAGCTAAGTAGCCACGCAGTTCCGACAGAAGAGATAAAAGGCTATGAAATACTAAAATAAAATAAAATAAATAAATCCTCAATAAATAAAATAATAATAACAAAATCAAAACATTGTCAAAGTCGTATCATTCATATTGCATCATAAGTGGAAAAACCAAGAGAGAAAATAAGTGCATAAGGAAAGTATGCATACGCATCATTTTAATAAATCCCTAAAAAGTGGGTCTTAGAGGCATTTTTTGGGAAAATTACTGGGCCAAATCCCCTACGGGTATTTGCAGCTTGGCTCTTCACCCTTTTCTCTTCGTTTTGACATGCTGTGCGTCCAAATCGGACAACCCAGTCAAAAGTTATGCCACATTGAACATCTACTGCCCTTTTGTACTGGTGCATGCATAAATAACATTCATTCTAGGGAGCACTAGATATCCCTAAGACAATGGCGAAAGAGGCCCCAAACACATTTGTGACCTTCGTGACAAGGAAGGGACAAATGTACTAAGGTGTGATGGTGATTGCCATTATACTTGTCAAATCTGTGATGGGGAAGGAACCATTACACCGAGGTGGGTAGGATACCCCACAAAGCGTAAGCTTTAAGGAGGATACCTAAGCCATTGTCTTAAGGAATATCCATCTCATGTATCATCCAATAAAAATCTTTTTGCATTCTATAAAGCGGCTGGTAGTCTTCCTGCCCTCATCCGCATACAAAAAGAAAAACACAAAAATCCCAAATACTATCATACATCATGTCAGAAAATAAAACATGATAATAAACAAACACTTGCATACATGCATCCACCAAGCCTCATCCTCATGCATCTAATAATAGACAGTCGAAGAAGTGGACATTCCTCAATACCATGAAAAGAGGATTAGGGCATTTGCATGCCATGCACGGGAAGTCAAAAAGAAAATAAATAAAAATATTTACCCGCCTATGGGTTCATTTAGGCTTCTCCGCTTTTAAAAAAAAAATGTACTTCAAAACATTGCACTGAGGAATGTACACTGTCTGGATGAAATAAAATTGTTTGTTTTCATCATCTCTTCAAACGTCTATTGCATTCATAAATTGCATTCATTCTCACTTTAAATAAGATAATAAAAAGAAAGGATTAGTCGATGTGCTTTCCACGAATTGAAGTAGGGTGAAGAGCAAGCCTTTTGTCGTCAAGTTATCTCCAACGGTTGATCCGCCTAAGAAGGATAATAAGCCTCAACCGTTGGGTATCCGAGTTAATAAGGAAGAGGGGGCAAGGATCTCGTTACATTCGTTCACCCCATACATCAAATAAAGTTGTACCATTGAGATACGCAGAAACATCTTCCATCAATGAAGATATCTCCAGCATAGCCAACATTCGGGGGCAAAATTAGAAGTGAAAGAATCTACACCCCCAGGAGCTATAAGGCAATGCTCCCAAGAATAAAGGAAAAATAAAAAGACCGAAGGAAACATAATCCAAAGAAGAAATTGAAGAGACTTTGGATTCACGATGCTGAGGCAATTCACGACGCTCCACCAAAAGAGACAAACTCAGGGTAGGCGACAAGCTAGTCACTGTTTGAGCTAGAGACGACATTCAGATCATCAAATCGTCTGCCCTACCTTGAATGGATGCGACTGAAAAGGACCATTGAAATATCTTTTGCCAATATGAAAAGACTTCCCCAACAATATGAAGGTGACCCACATAATATGGATATCGCCCAAACCAAGGGCTCATTAGAAACTCTCAAGGAATAAGGGAGCCACCAGATTTTAAAAAACAATCCTTTGAAGCATTACCCTACAAAGGATCAAGCTGCATGGAGAAAAGGGAAGTCTCCCCTCTGCACCTTGAATCAAGACTTTCCCATATAGAGGGGTTCAAGCGTCAAAAGCGACCCTAGTCATTAGGTGTTCTCCTTCTGATTCTTAGGGTTTGTAAATCCAATGACTATTAGAGATTATTCCTCGGGGCTAGCCCGACCCCCGAGCATTGTAGGGCACATATTTCCCTATTAATTACAAAGAATGTCATTCTTACTATCTGCTTCTCTTCTTGCTATTAATGTTTAAACCTCATTAATAACCATGTTTAAGCAAACGTTTTCAAAAGTGCGTCAAAATAATCAAAATGTGCCAAAATAAAAGTCAAACCACTCATCACCATTGATTGACTAGAAACACAAAATAAAGTTTCACCTCTTCATAAATAAAGCCGTGTTTCACCAATGTTGTACAAAAAGAAAACAAAAATCAAAAGAAGCCCATAAAAGCCAAAGGCCACCCAAAAAAAAAGAGAAGGCAAGATACCCGGTAGGAAACCCACCAAGGGGGCTACGCAAAAGTTAGGGTAAACCCGCTAGGAAACCTGAACAAACATAAAGGGTAGCCTAGGCAAAATTAGGGTTACAAAATAAAGTCCGCTAGGTTTCTCAAAGCAAGAAAAAAGAAACCTAGACAAAATTTAGGACAAAACAAAAAACAACATCCTAAGCTGAAAACCCAAAGGGCAGACTAGGGAAGTCAATCAGTCATAGCAAGCGCCATAGAATAAGACGCCACTCCATAAACAAAACGTTGTTTAAACTAGCCTAAACACTCTAACCAACCTTGGCTAGCCGTGCTTACAAAAACCATTTTTGTCAAAATAAAACAATTCTAAAACACAAGCCTTTGAATTAAATATCGTCTTCTTTCTCTTCTCTTGACCCTTACTACTACAGCATTCTAGTAATTAGTAGGGAAATGTGGAGATAGTAATCAATAGTAGGATTGACATCCCCAAGGAAAGGGAGGGGCGCACTGACATGGCAAGTCGCTCTACAATTAACACAATCATTCTTCGGTCACGGTAAAATTGAGACAGCAAAATGGGTACAGCCTATCCCTGTCGACGAAAGCACATAACGTCAGAAGCTCATCAGAAGTAAAAGCACATTGATTAATCCTTTTGAAAAATTAATTGAAATAGTATTATAGGATGCATATCGCCAACATTGCATGCATATGATAGGTTCCTATCTCTCAAAAAAAGAAGGGAAAGAAAAATGACAATAAAAAGAATAATGCCTGCTAGGATATTCTTAGGCAAAAGTTAGGGTAGCCCGCTAGATCGAAAACCCGCAAAGGGCGGTCTAGGCAAAAGTTAGGGCATTCATAAAAAAGGAAAAAACCCGCTAAGATATCCTAGGCAAAAATTAAGGCATCCCGCTAGACCGAAAACCCCCAAAGGGCGGTCTAGGCAAAAGATAGGGCTAAACCAAAAAATGAATAAAAGAGAGGGGCCCTTCATCATAATCATAAAAAGTCCAGCAGGAGAATGCCAGTCACTTTTCCAGATGCATCAATCAATAGATTGCATTTAGGGCATCCACACACAAGTAGTCGCACAAAACGACTTTGTCAATGTCAAAAATGAAAGAAATAAAAATTACTTCAAATAAAAAACAAAAAACAAAAAGCATTCATGCATATAAGGAGAATAGCTCCATGTTTGTGATTGAAAACAGGATCACTGAGACAAAAAACAAAAAGCATTCATGCATATAAGGAGAACATGCAAGTTGTCAATCAAGCGACTCATCAAAATAAGAGCTTCCAAAAATCAAGAGCTCCAGCTACCATCCTTCTACCCAGAAAAGAAGGCACAAGAAAGTAATAAGTCTCCAAAACACTTCCAGAAGCCAAAGCTCGAGTCATCATTTTTCTGCCCAATAAAAGAGGGCACAATCATCAGACATCATAAAAGAAAAGCCAACGGAAAGGCTTAGTCATCCCCAAGAGGATCCTTGCCTACTCCGAAGGCAAAACAAAAACACTCCTCACGGCTCAGCATTACCACCACATGAGTCATCGAGCACACTCACCCAAAGTCTCCTCCACACTCCCCAACGGAGAATAAAGGCTTCAAGAGCCCATCATCATCAACAACCAAAAGAGTTGAAACCATCAAGGGCTCAACATAAAGAGAAAAAAAGAAGAAAACCCTTGCATCTCCAGCGGATATCCAAAAGAAAGGGTCGCAACAGAGAAGGTTGAATAAAAATCCCCAAGTGGATCTTCCTACAAAAAGGATGAATAAGGAAATCTCCATCCTCAGTAGAATAAGAGCTTCATAAGGTCAACTCGCATCAACATTAATCAAGGAGCCAAGACTCCATTCCCAGAAAAGAAAAATCAAATCCCCAGGAAGTCAACTAATTCCCTGGTGGATCACTAAAGAAATAAAAATGTCATCCCTAGTGGACTTCCCCCCAAAAAAAAAAAAAAAAGAAGAAGGGAAAAAGCCAGCGTAATAAAAAGAGACTAAAAAGTAAAAGGGCTTACGCATTATCCCCATAAAAAAGCCAGATTTCAAAATCGCGATAAAAAAGAGATAAATCGTGGAAAAAGGCAAAATCAAATAAAAATCCTAACTTCCAGGAAATCAAATCCCTAAAGTGGGTCACCTCAGAAAAAGGGAAAATCAACGAAAAAAGAGGAATCAGAAATTCCATTCCCCCAACAGAACAAGAGTATCGGCAAAGCCATCTCATACCATCAACATCCAACAAGGAGTCAAAACTCCATCCCCTCAAGGGGCAAATCAAAATCTGATCCCCGGGAAGGCAACCAATTCCCCGGTGGATCAATAAAAAAGAAAGATCATCTCTAGTGAGCCTACGACAAAGGCAAATTCCATACTCACATCCTTAGAAGAGTCATTTGCCTAGGCGTAGGCAAGATCTGGCGAGCGAGAGCCAATTTCCCCAGAAAGGGACATCAACCTATTCGGAGGCAAGCAAGTATAAAGTCTTCACCACTAATGAAGCATCTGCCTACTCAGAGGCATTACCAGAAACTCAATGGAGTATTTGCCTACTCAGAGGCACCCTCAAAATCAACAAATTTCTCAATGGACATCTGCCTACTTAAGAGGCCTCACCAAGATCAACAAATCCCTAGAGGATTCATGCCTACCTAAGAGGCACCCATCAGAAATCCCCGACAACTGGCAAAGTCGGATGACAAATACCAAATGATCAAAAACAAAGAATCCCCAGCAAACAACAAGCTGGATGGCTATCAGGAAAAGCCAAAATCACCCGACCAACCAGCAAGAGTTGGGTGATCACCACAAGAAAAATCAAAAGTCAAAGAATCCCCAGCACAAACCGGATGACAATTCCCAGAAAAAGACAAACAAAAACAAAATAAAACACATCTCAACAACGGCACATGATCAGAATCAGTAAGTCGCCACCATTGCCAAAGGATCAGCTACCGCAAGAAGGGGCATCCAGAGGCACATAACCAGACGGGGGTTCATACTCGTCAGCCAAGGGATCAGCTACCGCGTCGAAGGAGCATCCCAAGGTTTCACGCCGGCGCATGATCAGAATCAGTAAGCCGCCACCATCGCCGAAGGATCAGCTACCGCAAGAAGGGGCATCCAGAGGCACCAAACCGGACGAGGGTTCGTACTCGTCAACCGAAGGATCAGCTACCGCAAGATGGAGCATCCGAAGGACAAACACCAGATGAGGGTGTGTACTCATCAGGCCTTACAGAAGAGGGCCTACCAGGCGGGGGTTCATACTCGTCAAAACACCAGATGGGGGTGTGTACTCATCAGGCCTTACAAAAGGGGGCTTACCAGGCGAGGGTTCATACTCGTCAAACCAGATGGGGGTTCGTACTCATCAGCCGAAGGGGTCAGCTACCGCGTCGAAGGAGCATCCCAGAAGCGCACAACACAACATCTCCCCAGAGGATCATCTGCAACAAGACAGTACATCCGAAGGGTAACCGGGCAAGAGGGTCAACTCCTTTACTCTCCAGTCGATCACCTCGGCACAAAAGGCCAAGCAGTCGACTGGTCGGGTAAAGGGGGGGCAGCTGTAGACCCCAAATCTTGCTCGGCCTCAGAATAAAGTCAGAAAACATCCTATTTTGAAGACGGCTAAAGCTTAAAAAGTCATTAGGAGAGGCTATTAGGCTCCCGTACCAAGATAGGAAGATTTTTTGGCCCGAAAATAAAGTTTCTCGCCCTGAAGGGACGAGACCGCCGTCTGGAAGGACCAGACCGCCGTCTCGTCTCAGCGCCAGGACGAGACCGCCATCTCGGTTTTCCAGACGGCGGTCTCGTCTCTTGCAAAGTCGAGACGGCGGTCTAGATTTTCCAAACGGCGGTCTCGATTTCTGTCATGGACAAGACGGCGGTCTCGACTTTCCAGACGGCGGTCTCGACCCCTGTCAGAGGAGACGGCGGTCTCGACCTGTCAGGTGCAAAAAACTATAAATAGGGGCTCTCTCCCCCTCATTTCCACACAGAATCCAAGAAGCTCTCCCTTCTCTCTAGACTTTCTCTCTCTAAGAATCCCTCCGAGGCATTTCCGGAGTTTCTGAGCGTCTTTAGGCATAAACTGAGCGTTCTAAATCTTCTTTAGAATCCCTCCGAGGCATTTCCGGAGTTTCTGAGAGTTGTAGAGTGAAGGGTTGCCAAAACGCACCCTCTCTTTAAAGAGAAATATATAAAAAGCTTGCTTTGGAGGTGCACATTCTCTCTCCTTCTAATTTTATCGCTTTCATTTAAATGTATGCAATAGATACTAGGGTCATGTAGTCACAATCTCTAAATACCGCATAATAAAAAGGGTAAAAGCGCTATTTTCCAGTTTAATTATTTATTCAAATTAGCCAGCCTATCATAGGGAACCCGAAAGGGGCGTTGTAAAGGAACTAACACTTCCTTTACACGTAACTAACTCCCTTACCCAACTCTGGTTCTAATGACCAAAGTTGGTTTTCGAAAACCAACGCCTTTTTAAACCCCTTTTCCGATGTTTATGGTAAAAATATCGGTGGCGACTCCATAGAACCCGACTAAATAAATCCCTGGGTTAGCCCGGTTATCAGACAACTCAGGGATACTTTTGAAAACCTCGCCCCTAGGTTAGCCCGGTTATCGGACAACCTAAAGGCGTTGTAACCACCAATAAAAAACGCGAAAATCGAAGAAGAAGAGTCGAAAGACCATCGCGTCGCTCCGACCGACCCTCTCTCTTTTTGAGACGGCGGCGACAAAGCTTAAAAAGGAAAAAGGCATACGCTCAATAAGAAAAGCCAAAATCCTAAATCGTGAGAAAAAAGAGATAAAACCGCGAGAAAAAGGCAGGATTAAGACAAGTCATCACCTCAACCAACAAAACTTTAACTACCAAATCAGAGTCGAACAAAAAACAAGACTCATCCGACTAGTCAACAAGAGTCGAACAAAAGAATCCCCAGCAACCAACAAAGCTGGATGAAACACAAAATCCCCGGCACAACCCGGATGACCATTTAGAAAAGTCCAAGTACATTTAACGACACAAAAATCACTCCCCAAGGAATCGGCGCATGAGCTAGAGCAGTAAGCCGCCACCATAGCCAAAGGATCACCTACCGCAAGAAGGGGCATCCAGAGGCACCAAACCAGATGAGGGTTCGTACTCGTCAACCAAGGGGTCAGCTACTGCGTCGAAGGAGCATCCCAAGGTTTCACACCGGCGCATGAGCTAGAGCAGTAAGCCGCCACCACGGCCAAAGGATCAGCTACCGCAAGATGGAGCATCCGGAGGCTTAACACCAGATGGGGGTGTGTACTCATCAAGCCTTACAAAAGGGGGCTTACCAGACGGGGGTTCATACTCGTCAAACACCAGATGGGGGTGTATACTCATCGGGCCTTACAAAAGGGGGCTTACCAGACGGGGGTTCATACTCGTCAAACACCAGATGGGGGTGTATACTCATCGGGCCTTACAAAAGGGGGCTTATCGGGTGAGGGTTCATACTCGTCAAACTAGATGGGGGTTCATACTCATCAGCCGAAGGGGTCGGCTACCATCAGAAGGAGCATCCTGGAAGCGCACAACATTTCCCCAGAGGAACGTCTGCCGCAAAGACGGAGCGTCTGACGGGCAACCGGGCAAGAGGGTCAACTCCTTTACCCTCTAGTCGATCACCTGGGCACAAAAGGCCGGCAGTCGACTGGTCGAAAAAAGGGGGGGCAGCTGTAGACCCCAAATCTTGCCCGGCCTCCAAATAAAGAGTAGAAGACCTCCTATTCGAAGATGGACGAAGCCTAAAAAGCCACTAGGAGAGACTATTAGTCCCCATGCTAGGATAGGAAGGATTTTCTGTACAAAAATAAGGTTTCTCGCCTTTTTGGGGACGAGACCGCCGTCTCGCCTCATGCAAATGGCGAGACGGCGGTCTTGCTTTCCCAGACGGCGGTCTTGCCACCTGCGAAGGACGAGACGATGGTCTCGTTTGGCGAGACGGCGGTCTCGACCCTGTCAGACGAGAACGGCGGTCTCGCCACTGTCAGGCGCGAAAACCTATAAATAGGGGCTCCCCCCCCCTCATTTCCACACACCACACAGCTTTTGCTATCCCTTCTCTCTAAAACCTCTCTCTAGAATCCCTCCGACGCATTTCCAGAGTTTCTGAGTGCCTTTGTGAGCGTTTTTTGGCGTCTAGAAAAGTTTCCAGCGCTGTGTATAGTGAAGGGCTGCCACAAAGCACCCTCTTTTTTAAAAGAAATAAATAGAAAGCTTGCTTCGAAGGTTTCTACTCTCTCTCTCACCTTTTTACCGCTTTATTTAAATAACGCAATAGATAGGGCCATGTAGTCATAATATTTTTATTCCGCAAATAAAAGGGCAAAAGTGTGTTTTTCCGGTTTATTTATTAACAAAATAGCTGGCCTGTCATAGGGAACCCGAAAGGGGCGTCGTAAAGGAACTAACACTTCCTTTACATGTAACTAACTCCCTTACCCAACTCTGGTTCTAATGACCAAAGTTGGTTTTTTCGAAAACCAACGCCTTTTAAACTCCTTTTCCGATGTTTCCGGTAAAAACATCGGTGGCGACTCCACAGAACCCATCAAAAATTAGTCCTTGGGTTAGCCCGGTTATCGGACAACCCAAGGACGACCTTTCGAAAACCTCGTCCCTAGGTTAGCCTGGTTATAGGACAGCCTAAAGGCGTTGTAACCACCCATAAAAAACGCGAAAATCAAGAAGGTCGAAACCATCGCGTTGCTCCGACCGCTTCTCTTTTTTTACGGCAGCGACAGTGACGGGCACTATGTTTGCTAGCCATTCGGGGTATTTGGATACTACTAGGAAGTTAGCATGTAGTTGTCTTTGCACTTCCTCCTTAATCATTAAGGACCAATCCGGTTTGATTCTCCTAAGCTTTTGCTTCACAGGCTGAAATCCTTCCTTTAAAGGTAAACGATGTTCCACTATGCTTGTATCGAGCCTGGGCATGTAATGATAAGACCAGGAAAACACATCCACACACTCTTTCAAAAGTTGTATTAATTCCTCCCTTATATCATTATCAATCTGGGTGCCGATATTTATCTCTTTCTTATCATTTCCTTGTCCCAAATTGATAATTTCCGTCTCCTCTTGATGCGGCTGTATGATCCGAGTTTCTTTCTCTAGCATTCTCTGTATGTCCGGGGAAATGGTCCCCTACTCACTATTGGACTCGACCCATTCACCTTCGGCTTCCGGGTCCCACAGAGATTCATCAATCATGGACATGATTGTTTTTTAGGTTCTGTTTTAGTCATAGATTTTATTATTCAATTATTTTTGGAAGAATAATAAATAGAAGAGGGAAAAGAATGAGAATGAACATGACACAACGAAAAATGCCTCATGTATTAGAAAAGAAAGCATATTTACATGCCCTTTTAGTCAATGTTCCCACGGCCACAGGCGGGGACAGCGGGAAATACAAGAAAAAGCTTAAAAATATGATAAGGAGCCCTAACAACCGATCCTCCTAATCCGACCCTCTTCTCACTCTGGTTTTGCCAAAGGTTTGCATCTACATCAGCACCGGGAGCATCAAAAGTTATCCACCCGGCGTCTATTAGCTCTTGGACCTTGTATTTCAAGGTCAGGCAGTTATCTATTGAGTGTCCGGGTGCATCCGAGTGGTAGCTACATTTTTCATTAGGTTTGTACCACTCGGGATAAGGAGGCTCCATTTTCTTGGGAGGAATGCGTGCCAAGAGGTTGGCTTCCAGTAATTGGGGCAACAATTTCCCATAGGAGGTCGAGAGAGGGGTGAATTTTCTTTCCCTTCTTCATGGTTGTCGGGCTGTTTGTGGAGCAGAGGAAGGAGTAGCGAAATTGATGGCATGCACGACCTCTTTCTTCCTTTTAAAGGGCTTTTTGAGTGAAACGCTGGAAGAGGAAGATTGTGCTATTTTCCCGCTTCTTAACCCTTGTTCCACTCTCTCCCCCACGGTGACTATGTCCGAAAAAAGGTTGGAAGTGATGGCTATCGCCTTATCGTACTAAGCTCTTGTCAATGAGTCTATGAACATAGTCACCGTCTCCTTGTCCGTCATCGGGGGCTCTATCTGGGCAGCCATCTCCCTCCACCTCTGAGTGTATGCCTTAAAGGACTCATCGTTCCTTTTGCTTAAAGTCCTAAGATCTGACCTATCTGGGGTCAGATCGATGTTATATCGGTAATGACGGAGGAAGGCATCCGCTAGCTATTTCCAATTTTGGACTTGCCCCTTCTCTAACTGCATGTACCAGTTGAGGGCTGAGTCAGCCAGGCTCTCCTGGAAGCATTGGATCAGGATTTTCTCGTTCTCAACATGTGCAACCATCTTGTGACAGTACATCGTAAGATGGTTCTTGGGGCAAGTCAGTCCAGCATACTTGGGGAAGTCTGGGACCTTGAATTTTGGCGGGAACTGGATGTTTTTTACCAAACACATGTCTATCACCTCCTTGACATCGAAGCTATGTCCCTCAACTACCTTCAACCTTTCCTCCAAGGCAGAGATTTGTTGCTTGGACACATCAGGTGTGTGGATGTGCATTGCCCTGGTGTCAGATTGCACAGGGGCTTTCTGCTAGAAGAAGAACTCCTCTTCTTCTTCCTCCTCATGGCGAGAGGTGCGGTCGCCATGAGTTTCCCCTTTGTTTAGGTTTTGTTGGCGCATAACCTCCATTAATTGCGCCATCTACTCTCGGAGGGCGCTAACCTCAGCGGTAAGTTTGTGGTTCTGCTCCTCCAAATGCTCCATAGCTCTTGCCTTCTGCGCACGGGTTCGAATGGGAAAAGGACTAGCCACTTTCTAAGATGCCCAAGAATTTTTTTAATGAAAATGAATGATAGGTGTGGAATTAGTATCTTCTAAGACAATGAATTTAGGTATTGTCCTTAAAGCTTGTGCTTTGCGGAGTACCATACCCACTTTGGTGTAATGGTTCCTTCCTTGTCATGGATTTGACAAGTATAACAAAGATCACCATATACCTTAGTACATTTGTCCCTTCCTTGTGGATGGTTACAAATGTGTTGCCCCCTAGCATGAATGTGTTTATGCATGAGAGTTTTTATTTAGATGATGCTTATGCATTTATTTTCTCTCTTGGTTTTTCCACTTATGACATGATGCGATATGAATTATTTGACTTTGTCAAAAATCGTTTTATGAACAAGGTCCCATTTTTATTTTATTGGGCTTATTTGGTTTTATTTTTTTTATTTGGTTTATTTTATTACCTTTTATCTCTTCTGTCGGACAGCGTGGTCACTTAGCTTACAAAGAACCTGAAACCAGGCTAGCTAAAAGGTAGACTGTCCGAGATAAAAATGGTTTATTGTAAAAGAATAATTTTAACGTCCCTTATCTCTTCTGTCGGACTGCATGGCTACTTAGCTTATAAAGAACCTGAAACCAGGCTAGCTAAAAGGTAGACTGTTCGAGATAAGAGTATTTATTGCGAAAATATTTTTTTGAGGTTTTTCTATTTTTTATCTGTTGAATGGTTACGCTATGCAATCAAACACAACAAACAAGTGCACACACAATTTCACTCATCCGCGAACAAATAGGGTGACATTTTAATTACGAGGTAGGGGTCTCCTGCATAAGAGTGCGTATTCAGGGTAGTTCTAATTTTCCTCACCAAGGCTAGGCCCCCAAGGTGCACCCATTATAGTGTTAGAATCGCGCAGTGGAATGTTCGCGTTTACGAACAAAAACCAAGAGGGGGGGGGGTGAATTGGTTTCTTAAACAAAAATTAGGGTTTTAAAATTTTTCCCAAATTTCACCGATTAAAATGCTTGTAAAGTAAAGAGATAAGGGAAAGAGGATTACACAGTTGATTTATACTGGTTCAGATCAAAAGACCCTACGTCCAGTTGCTAATCACTCAAAAAGAGGATTAACGTTGTCACTATAATCACAATTTACAACAGATTACAAATTGAAAAGATAAGGAATAGAAAACACCTCTCTTGAGTCACACAAGAGATGAACATCTCCTTTGAATCCACAAAGGATGAACAATAGCTTTTCCTAGAGATGGCACAACACACAGTCCACCAAGAAACCCACTCAGTGATTCTTATCGCTTCTAGCCCACACTAGGTTTTCAAAAGCCCCTTTTTCTTCCCTACAAAAATTTCTCTAGCAGTCACAACTCTTAACTTTTGTATGAAAAGGTTTGTTTATTTGCAGAGAGCCTTAGAGTTCCTTTGTTCTTGAATCATCATCAAAATCTTCAAGCTTCATATCCTTGTATGTTTAACAATCTCCCCCTTTTTGATGATGATCAAATTTTTCTTTAAATCCCTTTGTAATAACCTGTTTTATCTGTCATAGCTAACAAAATTATTAAACATACCAAACATCATTAAAATTATTAAACATAAGAGGCTTTAAATAATTTCTCCCCCTATTTTGATTATAATAAAAAATGAAAGCTCCCCCTCAATAAGTGCATAAGATAGAAAACAACTCCCCCACAATCAATGCAAAAATAAAATTTTATTCATTAAAGCAAATGAAGTACAAACAAGAAATATTTTGAAGAGATTAGAACTCTTCACTCTCATCACTATTAAACTGCGTGTCAAATTTGTCTTCTAAATTACACACTCGATCGTCTACATCCGAAATGCGTCTAATAATTTCTTGATGTCGTTCGTGAGATATGAAAAAGAATTCTTGCATTCTTTGATTCATGTCGAACATCATATCTTCCATGGAAGGGTGGGATGTAGAGTGAGAAGCAGATCACGTTCCAGCAGTATGAACATTATCAGCAGGCATATCAGTAGCAGACATGTCCTCATCATCAGAATCTTGAGCCACGTTAGCCATGTGAGGAGCATCATCTTTATGAACATAAATTCTGTTTACGTTCACCATTTGCAGTTGAGTAAGCATGTTGTCCAGCATTCTGTTTGAATTAAGTGTCCAGGCTCGTTGTTCCCCTTCAACATTGAACCTTTGTATTCAAGAATTCTGGATATGAGGAGAGCGTAAGGAATCTTGAAGGTTAGGTGATGCTTTGCCTTGAGCATTGTTAATGTGACTAGGCTTGGCCAATCAATGGGCTCATTATTCATGATGGCATGGATAATGCGAAGGTCAGCAGAAGAACATTTTGCATGGTTGGTTGCTCGAGGACACAAAATCCATACAAGAAGATGCAGCAACAGGCGTTCTTCTTTCTTCAAAGGCCCGGTAAAAAGTTGGCGGCCAATTTCCATGGCAAGGATGCAAAGAAAAGAACGGTATGCCATAATGCAATTAAAATCTTCTAAATCAGCAAGAACATTTACAACATCCTCCCTTAAAGGAAAATGAGCAAAATTTTCCCAAATATCATCATCAAGGATGATGGTCACACCCTTGACTCTAGAGGTAGCAATGTGATCCCTATATTTAAAGGGAGAGTAGAAAACCCGAACTAAATCCGGATAGTATGTACCTTGCATTTCCATGAAAGGAAGGACACCTTGCTGCGCAAGTAGATTGGGAAAGTTGAATCCTCTATTTATGAATTGATCTCCAACAATAAATTTAGAAGTAATAATACCCCTTTCTTCCTAGAAATTTAGGAATTCCTGGCTTCCCTCTTCATCAGATATCCACCCTTCAATGGAATTAGGGTGGGGATGAGAAGCAGGAGCAGATCTTCTCCTTGTTGGAATCTTTCTACAGGAAGATGAAGCCATTTAGATTGAAAAGAAAGGAAGATGAGGAGATTTTGAAGAGAAGAAGGCTTTGAAGAGACAAGAGAGCTTGAATGTGTGAAGAATGCTTTGATTGAAGGTTTGAAACTGTGTGGATGTGAATTTGAGCCCTCCTTTATATAGAAAATCATCCTAACGGTCATAAACGGCTAGTTTGAGGAGAATTAAAGCAAAAATAGCCATTACAAACAACTAGTTTACCTCCAACGTCGCATGATAATCTATTATCACCCTCTGATAATCGATTATTTGTTCAAATGCAGGGATAATCAATTATCTGGCTGGATAATCGATTATTCTAGAGGGAAATTACTGATTTGGGTCAGTTTTGGTACAAATAATGAATTATTACCCCAAATAATCGATTATTACAGAAATATTTTTCATAATCCACTCATTTAAGCTTCAATAATCTATTATTACCCAAGATAATCAATTATTCCAGAGAGATTAACAATTTATCATGTATTAGAGACAAGATAATCGATTATTGCCCTATATAATCGATTATTCCAGTACAAAATGCAAAGATTGGTCAGTTAAGCAGAGTTTAGACTATTTTTATTATTCCTAAGTCTCTCATAAGTTCATAGAATCTATCCTTTGGAAGAGGTTTGGTAAATATATCTGCTAACTGATGTTTTGTGTCTATATGCTCAATTTGACAATTTCCTTTAGATATATGATCTCTTAAAAAGTGATGCCTAATCTCAATGTGTTTGGTTCTAGAATGCATAACAGGATTCTTTATGAGATTAATAGCACTTGTATTATCACACATTAAAGGAATACTACTTATAAAAATACTAAAATCTTCTAATTGTTGCTTCATCCATAGGATTTGTGCACAACAATTACCAACTGCAATGTATTCAGCTTCAGTTGTGGATAAAACAACACATGCTTGTTTCTTAGAATGCCAAGATATTAAGGATGATTGTCGCCGCCGCCAAAACGAGACTTTCGGAGCGACGCGATGGTTCCGACTTTCCAATTTTCGCGTTTTTATTGGTGTGGTTACAACGCCTTTAGGTTGTCTAATAACCGGGCTGAACCTAGGGGTGAGGTTTTCGAAAAGGCGCTCTTGGATTGTCCGATAACCGGGCTAAACCAAGAACTAATTTTGAAGGGTTCTTTTTGGAGTTGCCACCGATGTTTTTACCGGAAACATCGGAAAAGGAGTAAAAAGGCGTTGGTTTTCGAAAAACAGACTATGGTCATTAGAACCAGAGTTGGGTAAGGGAGTTAGTTACGTGTAAGGGAAGTGTTAGTTCCCTTACGACGCCCCTTTCGGGTTCCCTATGATGGGCTAGCTACTTTGAATAAATAAACCACTGAAAAAACGCTTTTACCTTTATTTGTGGAATTTAAAATTATGACTACATGACCCTAATGTCTATTGCGTAATAGAAAATAAAGAGGTAAAGGAGAGAGGGAGAGTGTAGAAACCTCTGAGGCAAGCTTTCTATTAATTTCTTTACAATTTGGGTGCTTTTTGGCAGCCCTTCACTCTTTACAGTGCCAGAATCTCTCAAAAATGCTACAAAAACTCTTAGAAAGCTCTCAGAAACTCCGAAAATGCTTCGGAGGGATTCTAGAAAGAGAATTTGAGGAAGTGACTAGAGAGAGAATGGAAGAACTGTGTGAAATGAGGGGAATGGCGCGGCTATTTATAGGGATTCGCGCCTGTCAAGTTGAGACGGTCGTCTCGTCTGACAAGGTCAAGACGGTCCCGAATCCGAGACGGCGGTCTCGACCCTAAAAGGCAAAAATCCTTATTTTTATGCCAAAAATCCCTCCTATCCTAGTATGGGGCCTAATAGTCTCTCCTAGTGGCTTCTTAGGCTTCATCCATCTTCGAATAGAAGCTCTTCTGGTATTTATTATGAGGATGGGCAAGATTACAGGTCTACAATGATCCTAACAAATGACATGTTCCACTAGTACTTTTTCTATCTATTATACAACCGCCATAATCAGCATCAAAATAAACTATTAAACTAGGAGAAGCTTCAGATGGGTACCATAATCCAAATCCTGTAGTTCCTTTTAAATATTTTAAAATTTGTTTTAATGCGGTTAAATGAGATTCTTTTGGACATGCTTGAAATCTAGCACACACACAAACAGAATGCATAATATCAGGTCTACTTGCAATTAACACTACTACAAATAAAGCTTTCAACGTCAGTTCTGGAAGGCTTTCAACGTCGGTTGTTGAACCGACGTTGTATCAGGCGACGTTGAAAGTCGTAACTTTCAACGTCGATTCTAATAAATTGACGTTGAAAGTATGATTTTTTAAATTAATAATTTTTATTTATTTACAACCCCTTTACCCCCTTTATTTATCTAGAAGTCTCCCCTCTCTTTATATTATATTTTTATTAGGTCCTCCATCTCTTTATATTATATTTTTTAGAAGTTTATTAATTTTTTAAGAGAATTGTCATTGGCAGGATTCAAACCCGAGTACCTTAGAGTTGGAGGTCGATACTCCAACCACTAAACTACTAGAATTTTCTGATAATAACTTACAAATAAATTATATTTATATAAAAATAAATATATATTTGTGTAAATATATAAATATATAAATACAAATATATTTATATATTTTGATATATTTATATGTTGGATGTGAGGGCACACTCGAAAGTGAAAGTGTGTGTCGAGTGGGTTTTCAAACTTTGATGCTAAATTTGTGAGCAGGTATCGTTATATGAGTTTGTAATTTAATGACAGAATATAATTTTTATAATTTTATTTATATAATGATATAAAATAAATTTGGGAAACGCGTTATTCGCTCTCAAGCGAAAAATACCAATTTTCGCTCAAGCGAGACTTGAGTGAGTGAATTTCCATGAGCTTTAACATATTTTCACTCAAGCGAGAGTCAATCACACTTTTACCCTCGATCGAAAAATACCAATATAATTTATTTGTAAGTTATTATCAAAAAATTATAGTAGTTTAGTGGTTGGGATATTAACTTTCAACCCTAAAATACTGGGTTCAACCCTACATTGATTGATTAATTTCCAAACCGGATTCATCTTTATCCAAATAACATGATGTTCCCATGGGTGTGTTAGCTTCCTTTGAAGTGTCCATTCCAAATTTCTTGAGAATCTCTTTGCAGTATTTGGTTGAGACAGAAAGGTGCCATCTTTAAGTTGCTTAATTTGAAGTCCAAGAAAAAATGTTAATTCTCCCATCATTGACATTTCAAATTCACCCTGCATTTTCTTAGTAAATCCTTCATAGAAGGAATTGTTAGTTGATCCAAAAATAATATCATCAACATATACTTGAACTAATAGAATATGTTCTTTTACTTTCTTAATAAACAGGGTGGAATCAATTTTTCCTCTAGAAAAATCATTTGAAATTAGAAAACTACTTAATATTTCATACCAAGACCTAGGAGCTTGTTTCAAACCATATAAAGTTTTCTTCAATTAAAAAATGTGATTAGTGTTAAAATCGCGCAGCGGAATGTTTGCGTTTACGGACAAAAACCAAGAGGGGGGGTGAATTGGTTTCTTAACAAAAATTAGGGTTTTAAAATTTTTCCCAAATTTCACCAATTAAAATGTTGTGTAAAGTAAATAGAGAAGGGATAGAGTATTACACAATCGATTTATACTGGTTCGGATCAAAAGACCCTACGTCCAGTTGCTAACACCCAAACAGAGGATTAACGATGTCATTATAATCACAGTTATACAATCAGATTACAAATGAAAAGATAAGGTAAAGAATACACCTCTCTTGAGTCACACAAGAGATGAACACCTCCTTTGAATCCCACAAAGGATGAAGAACAACTTTCCCTAGAGACGGCACAACACAAAATCCACTAAGAAAACCCACTCAGTGATTCTTATCGCTTCTAGCCCACACTAGGTTTCAAAAGCCCCTTTTTCCTCCAACAAACAGTTCTCTGGCAGTCACAGCTCTCAACTTTTGTTTGAAAAAGGTTGTTCACTTTGCAGAGAGCCTTAGAGAACCTTAAGTAGAAAGATTAGGGTTTGGGAATTGGAGATTTTCGAAAACAGATGAATTGGGAATAGGGTTTTTGAAACTTGGTCCAATTTTGAAATTCAAAACATATATCTGACTGAAATAATCGATTATCTTGAGTGTTAATCGTTTATTCTAGAGCCAAATTCCCAAGGAACCCAAAACAGCTCAGTTTAATCGATTAACTGGGTATTTAATCGATTAACAGAGGGTTTAATCGATTATTCTAGAGAGTAGATGCTGAAAATGGTTTTCTCTCTGTAATAATCGATTATCCTTCCATTTAATCGATTAATCCAGTATGTTTTTGATAAAAATGAGTTTTTAGAACCTTTAAAGAGTGGACTATGTGCTGGCTATCTTGTACTCTAATATTACAGACTCAAAATCATAAAAACAGAGTTATTACATAACATTATAAGTCTTCAAATCTTTAAGTCCTTTATTCTTGAATCATCATCAAAATCTACAATCTTCATATCCATGTATGTTCAACATTCATACCCTTGTATGTTCAACAATCTCCCCCTTTTTTATGATGATCATGTTAGAAAAGTAGTTTTAAATCAAGAGGGGGGGTGAATTGATTTTTGAAAGTTTTTCGCAATACACAGATTATCTAATTCGAAAATTAAGATTACTTATCAATTCACAAATCACAAAGCAATCAAACAGTTTAAGTGCAGCAGCAGAAATTAAAGAGAGAAAGGTTAGGAAAGATTTCACCGGTAATTTTATACCTGGTTCACCCAATACCAGGGCTACGTCCAGACTCCAGCCAAATTCCAGCTGGGTTCCACTAGAATAGATGTTTTACAGACTCACCCTCTTACACCTATTCTAACTCTCCACCAAGAACCAAATTCCAGCTCTTGGAAACCTCTCGCAACCAAATTCCAATCAGCAGAGAAACCAAGTGCCCAAATTCCAGGCACCACACACAAGAACCAAATTCCAGCTCTTGCTATAACCTTTCCACCAAGAACCAAATTCCAGTTCTTGGCAACTTTCTACAACAATGCATGAAAACTTGTACCCAAATTCCAGGTACAAAACGAGTACAAATGAATGAATAGAAATTTAAAAGAAGAAACAAAGAAAGCTCAAACCGGATTACACCAATCCACGTCAGTTTCTTCTTCAAAGAAATGCAAAGTGCCTCAAGAAAGATTTCAAAAGAAGTTCACAAAAACAGTTGTGTATCTTTCTTGAAAAATGCTAATAGTTGTTTGTATTGATTGCTTGAATTGTGTAAAAGCTGATATGTGATATCTATCTCAAAGTTTCAAGCAAATCTGTTTATAAAAGAGTATTTTCAAATCTGCTTGCATTAATTAATCTGTTGAAAGTTTGTTTTAATCGTTGAAATAGCCGTTATAATCTGTTAAAAGTCCTTTCAACCCATTAATGCATTCTTGATCTTTAACGAGAAAATGTTTTAGTTGATACAACCATGTTTATATCGGTTAAAACGTTTTACAAACATTTTCTAAGTATAAAACAATCGATTGAATCGCGTATTAATCGATTGATTTGTTTAAAAACCTTCTTATAAAACTTTCCAAGTTATTTTAAGCTGATATAAAGTCGTTTCAATCGATTGAAAATATGCACATATATTTTCAAGTCATTTTAATCGATTGAAAGTTCGTTTTAATCGATTGAAAAGATTTTCTAAGTTATTTTAATCGATTGAAATACGTTTTAATCGATTGAAATAAGTCTGATCGGTCATAATTCAATTCGATCGATCATAACCAACTTCGATCGGTCATAATCTCATTCTGATCGATCATCCTGACATCCAAAGTGATTTTAATCGATTGAAACGTGTTTTAATCGATTAAAATAATTCTGATCGCTCATATTTAAGATCTGATCGATTATATTGCATTCGACCTATTATATTCGAATTCTAATCGGTCATAAAGAGTTTTAATCGATTAAAAGGTTTTTGTATCAATTAAAATACTTGTAAAAACACTTTTTAAAACATTCTAAGTGTTTTTAATTGTTTCTTTCAAAACTATATCGAGTTAAAAACATTGTTAAGAAAGTTCTTTGTCAAAATGCTTTTGTTTGATTTGTTTAAAACTATTTTTGAGGCATTTTGCAAATTGAGTGAAGAAGCTTTATGCGAGTGGAAAAGGTAAAGTGGTTTTACCTAAGCTTTACGTTAAGACACACTAAGTCTTCGACTCCTTTGTTCTGAGTGACTTGTTTGACGACTGCAGAGTTGACCCTTGACTTTATCTTTGACTTCATCAAATCAATGAGATCTTTGCTAGGATCACTTTCGGTCTCCCCTATTTGATGAAGACAAACACCATTTTGAAAAAACAATCTCTGCAAAATAAGTCACTTGATAATGCAGTTAGGTGAGAAATATAAGAATGTAATAAAGTTTTGTTTCTCCCCCTAAAACTTATTTCTCCCCCTAAAAT
Source organism: Sphenostylis stenocarpa (assembly GCA_963425845.1). Taxonomy (NCBI): domain Eukaryota; kingdom Viridiplantae; phylum Streptophyta; class Magnoliopsida; order Fabales; family Fabaceae; genus Sphenostylis; species Sphenostylis stenocarpa. Next base: position 29,516,223 of record OY731402.1, on the reverse strand, counting down.
GTTGCACTTAAATTTATCTTAAAGTGATGCAACTATTTCTCCCCTTTTGACTTCATCAAAAATAGGGAATAGAAGAGAAAAAATAAAATGTAAGGTTTCGAAAAATATGCTCAAGTTTTTGAAAATACAAAGTGAATCAATATTTCACTCATGAAAAGAATCAATTAAAGTTGATTCAAACTTATCTCCATTAACACGTTTGTAATGAATACAATTAACACGTGTAAAGATAAGGGAATCATGCTTTAGTAGCATGTTACGAGAACTGACCATTAACTAAAGCCTTTAATCTTTCTTCCCAGAATAAAAATCGATTAAAAACAGAGCATAATCGGTTAAAATGTTCTTGGTAAATGATTTTAATCGATTGAAAGAAAAGTTTAATCGATTAAAACATTTAAGATTTTGAAAACATGAAACTTTAGTAAAAATAATCGATTATTTCGATTTTCAATCGATTAAAACATGTTGTATAAGTTCATTTAATCGATTAACAAGATGTTGTATTGATTAAAACAATCAGTTTTGAAAATGAAGTAATGTTTAATGCATATTTTGTAAAGCTGATCATTTAGAAGGATGTTTTAACAATACTAACTGACTATCTTAGCTAATAGATCTATCGGAATAAAGTCTTATTTAGCTAAAGCTCTCGGGGATCTATTTAAATTCTATTTACGCCAGATCTGATCTAGATTAGATCCTAAACCATATTTAACCAAAGGTTAAGGCAAATGTTCCTGGTATAACACCAGTTAATATCACGATCCATGCAAACAATATAAAGATAGAAATAAGCGAGAAGATAAAGATGATGAGGGGAACTAGTCATCCCAATTTCCCTGATTGAACTGCTTATCCACCAAGCTTGGTGATCATTCATTTGATTCCCACCAATATCAAAAGATAATAGGCTTTCCTTTTTGCTGGAACTAATTTTGCTCTATCAACTATTTGAGTCAACAACTGCTTGTCACTCTGTATCGGCAACGGACACGAAACTTTTCACGAAAAGAAATCTTTTAGCGAGTTCTTGTTATTATTGACTGCATTACAGTCCATGGTTGACACCACACTTGGAATTTCTACTACACATCGGAGGCATAATCATGTACTGACCAAATCCCACACGAGAATGCATGATACCATAAATTGCATGAATCACAGAGTTAATGATGTACTTGAGATAGGAATTTTCTTTCATAATAGCCAACCCATTTTGAACCACTGCAGTTGTCATTATCCAAGCAAATAAGCTGCATTCTTATTAATGTAGTATGATGGGTGTTATTCTCACTTATAGTGAACCAGTCATCATTATCTTTTGAGGAATGAGTCATTTTTAACTTTGTTGTTTCCAGGTGGTATCATATGCACAAGTGATTAACAAAAAACTTATTACGGTAGAGTGGGCAATGATTAGTAATGAGGACAGGTGATGACAATCAATCCAGAATTCAAAAACAATATAAAATTTATCCCTGTACTGACCATAAAACATACATTCCCTGTACCACGTTATTCAATTTTTGAATTCTTGTTCCAGATTGGTTCCCTTATAGTGTCACCTCGTGACATTGATGATTAAAGCAAATATTCAAAGTTGCACAGTTCCAATGAATTTCACCAAGAGTTTTGAACCAATGCATGCTCAAGATTATTTCGAAATATTGCTAGGTAATATCAAGAAATCTAATGTAAACATTTGTTCATTGAACTTCCTAGTAATCAACAATTTATTACCAGAATCAACTATCACTGAAAAAATCTATGATAAACTATGTTTTCGATCCTAACGAGTTTGACCTGTTTGTAACTAGTGTCTATAAGAAAAGTTACGAGTCCATTCTTTGATAATTTCTTTGATTTTCGGTGTATTACCATGCATCATTCCATGTAAAGTATTAAGAGAAATGTAAACATCTACGAGTGAATTAATCAATTGTTTTATGAAAGAATCGATTTGTATGGTACGAGAATGTAATAAAAAAATATCACCAGTATTTAAATCGATTAAAACGTAAATGAATCGATTAATTTTGATCCTAAGTGTTTTTAGTTGATATAAATTTATTCTAATCGATTAAAACTACTAAACCAACATTCGAAAACAATTTAATCGATTATTTCGACATTTCAATCGATTAAAATGGTACGGTAAGTTATTTCAATCGATTAATATTGGTTTATATCAATTAAAACAATTAATTTAAATACACGGAACCTGGTTTCGCGGCTTCGATCTTCAAGGGATTCCCGGACTTGTTCCTGCAAAACAATTAAGTATTTTTCGGTACCCTTTATAATTATTGGGTCCTGATCATGTTATTTGAAAAGAATTAATCTTTGGAACCCATTTCATTCTCCCTTTAGGAATAGCATACTTTTTAATTCTGCGAGTATTTTACTTGAATGCCCTTTTTTCATACGAGTAGAAACATTTGATTGTAGAGTATGAATTCCTATTTATTTTTGTTTCTATGGATCTAGATTTAAATCCTATTCCAGATTTGTCAAAAATTAATTTTTGAGATCCAAGTAATACATCTAGATTGGCTTGCCCCTGAGTGAACTTTGAAACAGTTTGAGATAAGAATTCAATTTTCTTTTGCAATTCGAACAGTTTTTGCATGGTTTATTGCATTTACAATCGAGTTATCATGAATCAGTTTCAAGAATTCATTATCAGTTTCATTTTCACTAATGCTGTTTTCCGAGAGAATCAACCTTGTTAACTAGCCGGTTATTTAATCCTTTTAGCCTATTATTTTCTTTTTGAAGTTTCTTAGCCTCCTCATGCATTTCATTAAATGCTTCTTGTAATGCATCATAGTTAACTATATTTGAAGAGGAGCTAGAACTTACCTGGCTGGTTTGTGGATTTTGACTCGCCATTAAGCAAAGATTGGCTTCTTCATTTTCGAGTTATCTCGTTGATGACGTATCATTATCATCCCAGGCTATGTAGGCTCTTCTTTTTGATTTTTTCTCTTTCTTTTCACTTTGTTTATTTCTCTCTGGACATTCCATTTTAACATGGCCCTGTTTGCCACAACCATAACATTTAAAGTTAGAAGAATCAGTTCTTTTCTCATACCTTTTGTGTCTTTCCTTGTCTTGGATCTTTTTCTTGAGGAATTTGTTGAATTTCCTAACAAGCGATCCAAGGTTCTCATTATCTTCTTCGATTCTTGATTTTCTTCAACTTTAAGTGCAATGCTTCTGTTCTTCTTCTCGGAGACTTCTTGCTCATTGAATCTTGTGATTTCCATTTCATGTTCTCTCGAGTTTTCCAAACGAGTGAGGTCTGTTGTCATGGTGGACGGATCTTTTGATTCCGATATTGCGGTGACTTTTGGTCGCCGGGACTCGTCAAGACATTTCAATACTTTAATATTTAGTTCTTCCTTATCAAAGGTCTTACCTAGGCCCATTAAGTGGTTGATGATGTGCGTGAAGCGTTTACGCACATCTGCGATGCTTTCACCATTCCGCATTTTGAACGGCTCATACTCTCTTATCAAGGTGTGCTTTCCGGCTCTTTTAACATCTGCAGTCCCTTCATGAGTGACCTCAAGAACATCCCACATCTCCTTGGCGGAATTGCACTTGGGACACCACTGAAAAATTCATCCATGTTAAGAGCGAAGTAATAATATTTTTTGCATTGCGAGTCACTTTGAACTTTCTTCTTCTCTTCATCATTCAAGCTTGACCATCCTTTATCCGTAATTAGAGGACCATTAGTAATAACATCCCAAGCATTTACGTCAATGGATTCAATGAAGATTTTCATCCTAATTTTCCGAAAGGATAATCTGTTCCATGAGAATAGTGGAGGTACGTTAATAGATGCCCCCTCGGAAAACGGTAACTTGTTCTCGGCCATGGATCAAGAGACTTGAATAACTTTCAAGCACCTTGCTCGATGCCAATTGTTAGAAAAGTAGTTTTAAATCAAGAGGGGGGTGAATTGATTTTTGAAAGTTTTTCGCAATACACAGATTATCTAATTCGAAAATTAAGATTACTTATCAATTCACAAATCACAAAGCAATCAAACAGTTTAAGTGCAGCAGCAGAAATTAAAGAGAGAAAGGTTAGGAAAGATTTCACCGGTAATTTTATACTTGGTTCACCCAATACCAGGGCTACGTCCGGACTCCAGCCAAATTCCAGTTGGGTTCCACTAGAATAGATGTTTTATAGACTCACCCTCTTACACCTATTCTAACTCTCCACCAAGAACCAAATTCCGGCTCTTGGAAACCTCTGCAACCAAATTCCAGCCGCGAGAGAAACCGAGTGCCCAAATTCCGGGCACCACACACAAGAACCAAATTCCAGCTCTTGCTATAACCTTTCCACCAAGAACCAAATTCCAGTTCTTGGCAACTTTCTACAACAGTACTGCAGAAAACTTGTACCCAAATTCCAGGTACAAAAGCAGTACAAATGAATGAATAGAAATTTAAAAGAAGAAACAAAGAAAGCTCAAACCGGATTACACCAATCCACGGTCAGTTTCTTCTTCAAAGAAATGCAAAGTGCCTCAAGAAAGATTTCAAAAGAAGTTCACAAAAACAGTTGTGTATCTTTCTTGAAAAATGCTAATAGTTGTTTGTATTGATTGCTTGAATTGTGTAAAAGCTGATATGTGATATCTATCTCAAAGTTTCAAGCAAATCTGTTTATAAAAGAGTATTTTCAAATCTGCTGCATTAATTAATCTGTTGAAAGTTTGTTTTAATCTGTTGAAATAGCCGTTATAATCTGTTAAAAGTCCTTTCAACCCATTAATGCATTCTTGATCTTTAACAGAAAATGTTTTAGTTGATACAACCATGTTTATATCAGTTAAAACGTTTTACAAACATTTTCTAAGTACAAAACAATCGATTGAATCGCGTATTAATCGATTGATTTGTTTAAAAACCTTCTTATAAAACTTTCCAAGTTATTTTAAGCTGATATAAAGTCGTTTCAATCGATTGAAAATCTGCACATATATTTTCAAGTCATTTTAATCGATTGAAAGTTCGTTTTAATCGATTGAAAAGATTTTCTAAGTTATTTTAATCGATTGAAATACGTTTTAATCGATTGAAATAAGTCTGATCGGTCATAATTCAATTCGATCGATCATAACCAACTACGATCGGTCATAATCTCATTCTGATCGATCATCCTGACATCCAAAGTGATTTTAATCGATTGAAACGTGTTTTAATCGATTAAAATAATTCGATCGCTCATATTTAAGATCTGATCGATTATATTGCATTCGACCTATTATATTCGAATTCTAATCGGTCATAAAGAGTTTTAATCGATTAAAAGGTTTTTGTATCAATTAAAATACTTGTAAAAACACTTTTTAAAACATTCTAAGTGTTTTTAATTGTTTCTTTCAAAACTATATCAGTTAAAAACATTGTTAAGAAAGTTCTTTGTCAAAATGCTTTTGTTTGATTTGTTTAAAACTATTTTTGAGGCATTTTGCAAATTGAGTGAAGAAGCTTTATGCGAGTGGAAAAGGTAAAGTGGTTTTACCTAAGCTTTACGTTAAGACACACTAAGTCTTCGACTCCTTTGTTCGAGTGACTTGTTTGACAGCTGCAGAGTTGACCCTTGACTTTATCTTTGACTTCATCAAATCAATGAGATCTTTGCTAGGATCACTTTCAGATCAGAATTTTCTTTAAAGCCCTTTGTAATAACATGTTTTATCTGTCATATCTAACAAAAACATTAAACACACCAGATAACATTTAAATTTAATAAACACAAGAGGCTTTAAATAATTTCTCCCCCTATTTTGATTATGATCAAATAATGAAAGCTCCCCCGCAATAAGTGCATAAGATATAGAAAATAACTCCCCCTCAAACAAATAAAAAATACCAATTTTATTCCATAAATAAAATAAATTACAAGCAAGAAGATATATTGAAGAGATTCAATTTTTAAGGTTTAGACACATGATAATCAATTAAAACCCTATATAATCGATTATTATAGTACAATCATGCAAAAATTGATCAGTTAAGCAAAATTTAGGCTATTTCTAATATTCCTAAGTCTCTTCTTAGATCATAGAATATATCTTAGGGAAGAGGTTTAGTAAAAATATCTACTAATTGATGCTTTGTATCAACATATTCGATTTTACAATTTCCCTTACTAATATGATCTCTGAAGAAGTGATGTCTAATCTCTATATGCTTAGTTCTAGAGTGCATTACTAGATTCTTAGTAAGATTTATTGAACTTGTATTGTCACACATCAAAGGAATATCACTTAGAAAGATACTATAGTCTTCTAATTGTTGTTTCATCCATAAAATTTGAGCACAGCAATTACCAGCTGCAATATATTCAGCTTCAGTAGTGGATAAAGCAACACATGCTTGTTTCTTAGAATGCCAAGACACTAAGGATGATCCTAACAAATTACATGTTCCACTAGTACTCTTTCTATCTATTTTACATCCACCATAATCAGCATTAGAATAACCTATTAAACTAGGAGAAGCTTCAGATGGATACCATAAACCAAAACCTATAGTTCCTTTTAAATATTTTAAAATTCTTTTTACTGCAGTTAAATGAGATTCTTTTGGACATGCTTGAAATCTAGCACACACACAAACAAAATGCATAATATCAGGTCTACTTGCAGTTAAGTATAATAGAGAACCTATCATACCTCTATACATAGATTGATTAATTTCCAAACCTGATTCATCCTTATCTAAATAGCATGATGTTCCCACGGGTGTGTTAGCTTCCTTTGAAGTGTCCATTCCAAATTTCTTGAGAATCTCTTTGCAGTATTTGGTTTGAGAGACAAAAATGTCATCTTTGAGTTGTTTAATTTGAAGTCCAAGGAAGAATGTTAATTCTCCCATCATTGACATTTCAAATTCACCCTGCATTATCTTAGCAAATTCTACACACAAGGAATTATCAGTTGACCCAAAAATGATATCATCAACATATACTTGAACTAATAAGATATGTTCTTTTACTTTCTTAATAAACAAATTGGAATCAATTTTCCTCTAGAAAAATCATTTGAGGTTAGAAAACTACTTAATCTTTCATACCAAGACCTAGGAGCTTGTTTCAAACCATATAACGCTTTCTTCAATTTAAAAATATGATTGGGATATTTAAAATCTTCAAATCCAGGGGGTTGTTCCACATATACTTCTTCTTTGATAAACCCATTCAAAAATGCACTTTTAACATCCATTTGATATAATTTAAATTTCATCAATGAGGCATAAGCAAGAAGTAGGCGTATAGCCTCTAACCTGGCAACAGGAGCATAAGTTTCATCATAATCAATACCTTCCTCCTAACAGTAACCTTTGGTAACAAGTCTAGCTTTATTCTTTGTTATATTTCCATCTTCATCAAGTTTGTTTCTAAATACCCATTTTGTTCCAATTACTTGATGTGATTCTTCTCTTGGAATTAATTCCCAGACTTGATTCCTTTCAAATTGATTAAGTTCTTCTTGCATTTCTATGCACCATTAGTCATCTTTAAGAGCTTATTCAACACTTTTGGGTTCTATCTATGAAACAAGAGCTATAGACATGCAAAAATTTGTCATATTTCTTGTTCTTACCCCTTTTGAGATATCACCAATTATATTATCCATTGAGTCCTCTTGGTGATTGCCATTCTTTTGCTAATTCAGTTGGTTGAAATAACTCATTCTCATTCAAATACATTTCTTCTAGAGCCTCTCTTATGTACTCATTATCACCTGCATGTTATTTATTTGACTCAAGAGGATTTCCCTCAAGGCCTACAATTTCATCAAAGGTGACATGCACAAAATCTTCAACATTTAAAGTTCTTCTGTTGAAAACTCTATAAGCTTTGCTAGTTAGTGAATAACCTAAGAAAATGCCCTCATCGGCTTTTGAGTCAAATTTTCCTAAGTTATCTTTTCCATTATTTAAAATAAAGCATTTACATCCAAATATTTTCAAATGAGCAACATTAGGCTTTCTACCATTTAACAATTCATAAGTAGTTAATTTTATAATTGGCCTAATAAGCATCCTATTCAATACATAACATGCAGTACTTACAGCATCAACCCAAAAATATTTAGGAACATTTGATTCATTTATCATTGTTCTAGCAAGTTCCTCTAGTGACCTATTTTTCCTTTCTACTACACCATTTTTTTGGGGAGTCCTAGGTGCAGAAAAATTATGCAAAATACTATTTTCCTCACAATAATTTTCAAACCATTCATTTTGAAACTCTCCACCATGGTCACTTCTTAACACCTTAATTCTTAGGTCTTTCTCATTTTGTATTTGCTTGGCAAACTTCCTAAAGACCTTAAAAGCTTCACTTTTTAATGTTAATAAAAATGTCCAAGTATATCTAGAAAAATCATCAACAATTACAAGACCATAATAATTTCCACCAAAACTTTTTATCCTAGATGGACCACCAATATTTCCAATTCCAAGTATCTTTCCTTTGTTGTTGTCCCCATAGGTTACATATCCTTGTTCTTTAGCTTTGAAACTTACAAATTTTGTTTTGTCACCCGTCATATGTTTTGAGCATCCACTATCAAGAAACCACATAGACTTCTTGGATTTGGAAGTTTCCTACAAAACAAGAACATAGTAATTGTTAGAAATATAGGCTGAGATCAAGAGGGGGGGGGTGAATTGATCTTTGAAAGATTTTCGCAGTTTAACAGATTATCTATTTCAAAGATTAAGAAATCTGACCAATTCTTGAATTACACAGCAAGCAATAAAAAATAAATGCAGTCACAGAATTAAAGAAGAGAAAGGTTTAGAAAGATATCACCAAGGTTTATACTGGTTCACCCAATCCCAAGGCTACGTCCAATCTCCAGCCAAATTCCAGCTGGGTTCCACTAGATTGAATGTTTTACAGAATACAACCTTAATCTCACACTCAATCTACCACAAGAACCACAATTCCAGTTCCTGCACCTAACCTTTCACCAAGAACCAAATTCCAGTTCTTGACCAACCCTGCAGCCAAATTCCAGCTACAGAAACCAATGCCTACAATTCCAGGTACCCGCAATACAACAAAAGAAAGTAAAGAAACAAGTAGAAGAAACTAAGAACGCTCAAACCATTTTTATGCAGTTCTGCAGTATGTGTTTCATCTTCAAAAGAATGCAATTTGCCTCAAGAAAGAACTTTAATGATCTACACAAAAACTAGCGTGATTCTCTCTTGAAAGTAACACTTTTGATTGCTTGATCGATCGCTAAAGATGTGTAAAAGATGTATATTTAAAAAGTTAAACAACTCTATTTATATAGAAGATTTTCAAATCTACTGGTTTAATTAATCTGTTAAAATAATCTTTTAATCTGTTAAAAGTCTTATTTTAATCTGTTAAAACTTCTTTTAATCTATTAAAACGTTCTTGATTATTTTCTAGATTTGTTTTAAGCGATACGACAACGTTTATATCAATTAAAACCCTTTGTAAAAAATCTTCCAATCTGTTTTAATCGATTGTTTCAACTTTCAATCGATTAAAATACTGCAAAACATTTTTATATACTTTTCTAAATAATTTTAACTGGTAAAAATATGTTTTAATCGATTAAAACGCTGTGTAGAAATTCTCTTCAGTTGTTTTAATCGATTGAAATGCAATTTAATCGATTAAAATAATTCTGATCGGTCATAACTCAATTCTGATCGATCATATCTGGTTCTGATCGTTCATAACTCAATTCTGATCGATCATATCTGGTTCTGCTCAGTCATAACTCAATTTTGATCGATCATACAGTACTCTAAGTGGTTTTAATCGATTATTTCGAAGTTATATCGATTAAAATACTGCCAGAACACTTCTCTGAACATTTTATGTGATTTTAATCGATTATTTTGAAACTGTATCAGTTAAAATACTGGAAGAAGGTTTTCAAAACTTCCTTTAATGAAAACAATCGGTTACTTCGAAATTATATTAGTTAAAAACCTGTTACAAAAGTGTTAAGAACGTTCTAGTTGATAAAGTTTATATGTTATTAGTTAAAATAGTTGGTTAAGAAAACTTTTATCAAAATACTTTGTTTTTAACCGTTAAAATGTTTTTTAGAGGCATTTGAAAATCTTTTAAATGAAGAAACCTCATGCAACAGAAAGATAAAAATGATTATACCTAAGCGGAAGCTTGCAGACACACTAATCCCTCTACTCTTTTATCTAAGTGACCTTTGACTGCCACAAAGTTGCCTTTGACTTCATTTTTGACTTCATCAAATCAACACACAAGATCTTTGTCACGGTAATTCAATAAGATCTTCATCACTTTCAGTCTCCCCTATTTGATGAAGACAAACACCTCTTTGATACCTCTTTGAATAATAATTCGCAGAAGAAGTCACTTGGATAGATAGATTAGTGTGTAATAAAAAAAATAATCATTTTCCCATTTCTCCCCCTATATTGCTGCTCCCCCTAAATTGATCAAAAGTAAAGCAATTATTTCTCCCCCTTTTGACTTCATCAAAACTAGGGAACAAAAAAAAAATTATGCATGGTATGTATAAAATTGTAAAGTTTGAAAACAGTACAAAAAAAAATTTGGATACGATACCTTACTCATGTAAAGATCAATCAAAGTTGATTCAAACTTATCTTCATTAACACGTTTGTAATGAATACAATTAATACGTGTAAAGATAAGAGAACCACGCCTTAGTAGCATGTTACAAGAACAGTCATTAACTAAAGCCTTTAATTTTTCTTTTCAGAATAAAAAACGATTAAAAATAGGACAAAATCGATTAAAAAGTTCATGTCAATGGTTTTAATCGATTGAAATAATGGTTTAATCGATTGAAACAGTGAAATTTGAAAGTTTGAAACATAAGTTCATGCCTAATTCAGTGCAAACTTTGTAAAACCGATCATTTAGGAAAATGTTTTACGATAATATCAATTATATTGATTAAATTTTAACCAATAGATCCATCAAAATTAGAACAATATCTTATTTAGTTTGATTTAATTGATGTAAACTAGTTTTAGTTGATACAAATACATGACATTAGATTTTAATCGATTGATACGCTAATTAATCGATTATTTTGTTGTAAATTTCCTATGTAAATGTTTTTATTTTAATCGATTGAATCTATTTTGTATCAGCTAAAATTATCAGGGATCTATGTTAAATTCTATCTAGGCTTTTTTTATTCGACTAAAAACCTACATTATATTAATCAAAGCTAAAAAGATTGTTCCTGGTTAATAACCAGTTAATATTACAGTCCATAAAAGAAAATTAGAAGCAGAAGAAATATGACATATATAAGAAAAAGATAAGAATGGACCCTTTTTGTCCAAAAAAACTCAATCATCCCAGTTCCCTTGGTTGAGCTGCATATCTTCCAGTTTGGTGTAGATATCAGCAATCTGGTTTCCAAGGGATGTGAACTGATTATTTGTCTGTTGGAAATGTTGATAAGTCATCTGCATATGCTTTCTCTGGTTTTCCTGCATTGTGGCCATTTGAGAAAGCATGGTCCTTTCAAACTGAGACAAAGGAGTCCCATGGTCAGGCTGCTCCATGTAAGGAATGATCTCCATATTCTCATATGAAGCTTGACCACTGGTGGATTCAGGAACCTCTACAGCAGCTGGAGAGGAAGGAATTTGACCTTGCTCATCTTCTTCATCATTGTCTTCCTCCTCCTCAGACATTCCAGCATCAACCTTAGAAATCCATTCATCATCAATTTTAATAAACCCCATTTTTCGTAGGGTTGAGTCATCAATCTCGTTAGATTCTTTCGGAGTCTCCACATACTCCCCTTCTAAATCCACTGCAAAATGTCTAAAAAATTTATTGATCAACAAAGCATAAGGCAATTTATAATCAGCAAGCCTCTTGGCTTTTACCATGTGGTCTTTAATAACATATACCCAGTTAACACGGATCCTATTTTCAATACAATACATGAGAGCTAAGTCACCCTCATTGAGTATAGCATGATTACTCCCCCTTGGAGTAAGCATCCATGCAATAATGAAGGCAAGAATTCTTGATTCAAGCCTCATCTTCCCAGCATTGAAAATTCTCACAGAATCATCTTGGTCTTTGAGATAGGTACGAAAAAATTGAATTTTGTTAAACTCTGGTAATTCAACAATATTACCTCTAGAGACTTTTACACCAATATCCTTGAGGCCAGCAACTTCATCCCAAATGTCAGGAGTTATGACCATATTAACTCCTTTTACCTGAGACCTTAACGTGGAACCACTGACCGTGAGATTTGCATAAAACACTCTTACCAAATCTGGTTGAATGTTGCCAGTATATTCCAGAAAATTCTTTAGTTTTTGATTCTTCAGTTTTCTTCTTAACGAAGTGAACCCTTCTTCATCTAGCCAAGCAAACCTTATGAATTTGGGAATTACAAGCTGCTTTTGACTAAAATTAGTGATGAAATTATTCATCTTATCTATATCACCACTGAACCAATTCTCAAGATGGCATCCTTGATTTCCAGTAGAGGAAGACTCTCCCTTTTGTTTCTTCCTTGATTTCGATCTTTTGAACATGTTTGCAGCAGAGATTTGAGAGGAGATTTTGAAAATATGAAAACAGAAGAAAGATGATAAGTTGAGAAATGATAAGTTCAGAACCTGGTTTGATGAATAAACGGATTTCAAATTTTTGAAATCCAAAGAGACAAAACTGCAATGTTTCAGCTTTAAATGCAATTGTCCCCTTGACCAAAGACAGAGGCACAAGTTTCTGGACGATGGGTACATCAGCTATTTTGTTCTTTTGATAAATTTTTGACTTGGTCAACAGATGTAATAAATGTACTATGCAGATTTTGATTAACACAAAACTTGAATTTTTTACTCTGATTTGCTGACCAATTTCCAATTGGATGTTGTAAAAATGATTTTCAGGAACAGATTAATCGATTAATCAACAAATTAACCTATTAATTTGATCTTTAATATTAGGTTTTGAAAATGCAACAGTAAAATGATCGATTAATATATAAAAGAATCGATTGTTTCTATACTGGAAGAAATTTAGAAAATGATGACAGAATTTTAATCGATTAAAATGAAGAAGAATCGATTAAATTTGACCTTTAGTTGTTTTAACTGATATAAATCCCTCTTAATCGATTAAAACAGTTAAACTACAATTCCTGACAGAATTTTAATCGATTAATTCGTATTTCAATCGATTAAAACTGTATTGACGGATTTTCTGGTATTCTTTGAAGTGATTTTAACCGATTAAAATTGTTTTATATCAATTAAAACATTCAGTTTACCAAACCAGAACCAATTCTGCTGTATTGAAGACCAAGGGACTTCCAGATCTTGTTCCTGCAAAACAGATTTAGCATGTTTCTGGTACCCCTTTTTAATTACTGGGTCCAATCAGGTTATTTAAAATGAATTTATTTTGGGAATCCACTTCATTCTACCTCTAGGAATAGCATACTTCTTAATTCTACAATATTTTACAGAATGTCCTTTTTTCATGCAGTAAAAACATTTAACCACTGATGATGAGTATGATTTCCTGTTTACATGTGTTTTTCTGAATTTCATCCTAGATTTAAATCCTATGTCAGACTTGTCAAAAATCAGTTTTTGTGACCCAAGAAGAACATCAAGATTAGCTTGACCTTGTGTAAACTTTGAAACAGTTTGTGATAAAAAATCAATCTTCTTTTGTAATTCTGAACAATTATTACATGGTTTATTACATACACAATCAGAATTATCATGGATTAATTTTAAAAAGTCAAGATCAGTTTCATCTTCAAGAATTTTCTTTTCAAGAGAATCTACTTTATTTACTAGCCAATTATTCATGCCTTTTAGCCTATCATTTTCTTTTTGTAGTTTCTTAGTTTCTTCATGCATTTCATTAAATGCTTCTTGTAATGAATTATAATTCACTAAATTTGAAGAAGAGTTAGAACTTACACTGCTAGTTTGATGATTTTGATTTGCCATTAGACACAAGTTGGCTTCTTCATTATCAGAATTTTCTGTTGATGAAGTATCATTATCATCCCATGCTACATATGCTCTTCTTTTGACTTTTTCCTCTTTCTTGTTATTGTATTTGTTCTTTTCTGGGCATTCCATTCTTACATGACCCTGCTTACCACAACCATAACATTTATAGTTAAAAGAATCAGATTTCTTCTCATACCTTTTGTGCTTTTCTTTATCTTGAATCTTTTTCTTGAGAAATTTGTTGAACTTTCTGACTAGCAGTCCAAGATTTTCACTTTCCTCCTCTGATTCTTGACTACTTTCTTCAACCTTGAGAGCTATACTTCTGCCTTTTTTCTCAGAGACTTCTTGCTCATTGAATCTGTTAATTTCCATTTTGTTAGAATCGCGTAGCGGAGTGTTCGCGTGGTCGGACAAAAACCAAGAGGGGGGTGAATTGGTTTCTTAATAAAAATTAGGTTTTCAAAATTTTCCCCAAATTTTACCGATTAAAAACTGTGTAAATGTAAATAGAGAAGGGATAGAAATCTTACACAGGAGATTTATACTGGTTCGGATCAAAAGACCCTACGTCCAGTTGCTAATCACTCAACAGAGGATTAACGCTGTCACTATAAACAAGTTGTTACAAACAGATTACAATTGAGAAGATAAAGATACGAAAACACCTCTCTTGAAATCCACAAGAGATGATGAACAACTTTCCCTAGAGACGGCACAGCACACAATCCACTAAGAACTCCACTTAGTGATTCTTATCGCTTCTAGCCCACACCAGGTTCCAAAAGCCCCCTTTCCTTGCAACGAACAGTTCTCTGGCACTCACAACACTTAACTTTTGTATGGAAAAGGTTGTTCTTCTTTTCTGAGTGCCAAAGGAGAGTTTAAGTAGGGAAATTAGGGTTTAGAAATTGGGGATTTCGAAATTAGGGTTCTTGGTAATTGGATTTTCGAAAATAGGGTTGATTTGAAATTTAAAAACAAAAACAGACTGAAATAATCAATTAAATGGAGTTATAATCGATTAAAATAGAGCCAAAAACAACAGAACCCAAAACCTCTCTGTTTTAATCGATTATTAGACGTTTTAATCGATTATCAGACGTAATAATCGATTATTTTGAATTTTAATCAATAAAAGCAGTGAGTTTATACAGAAAATGGTTTTCTCACTGTTTTAATCGATTATTTCCCCATATAATCGATTAAAGCCGAGCCTGGATGATATATTTGGGCTTTTTGAAGCTTCTAAGTTGCAGACTATGTACCGGTTATCTCAAACTCTAAAATTACAGACTCAATCTAATTAAAACAGAGTTATTACACTACAAAACAAGTCTTCAATACTCTAAGTCTTTGAGTTCTTGAATCATCATCAAAATCATCAATCTTAATGTTCATCAAGTGCAACATCAAGTCCTTGAATGTTCAACAATCTCCCCCTTTTTGATGATGATCAAAATTATCTTTTTAAAGTCCTTGTAATAACCTGTTTTATCTGTCATACTAACAAACACATCAAACATACCAGATAATATTTAAATGCAATTCATAAGAGGCTTTAAATTTTTCTCCCCCTATTTTGATTATAATCAAAAAGCGCTCTGCAATAACAATCATAAGAGCTCCCGCTCAAAATATGCATAAGTTGAAGATAACTCCCCCTCAATCAAAGCATTTAAAAAAACAAATTTCATTTCATAAAGAAACGTCATTACAGACAAAGAGATATATAACATTACAATCATGTAAAAGCCTTTTATTTAAGCAGAATTTAGGCAATGTCTAATATTCCTAAGTTTCTTCTAAGATCATAGAATCTATCCTTGGGTAGAGGCTTAGTAAAAATATCTGCTAATTGGTGTTTTGTATCCACATACTCTATTTTACAGTTTCCTTTGCTGATATGATCTCTCAAAAAATGATGTCTTATTTCTATATGTTTAGTCCTAGAGTGCATTACTGGATTCTTAGTTAAGTTAATTGCACTCGTATTATCACACATCAAGGGTATGTCATCTAAAAAGATATTATAATCTTCTAACTGTTGTTTCATCCACAGAATTTGAGCACAACGACTACCAGCTGCAATATATTCAGCTTCAGTGGTAGATAAAGCAGCACATGCCTGTTTCTTAGAATGCCAAGATATTAAGGATGAACCTAACAAATGACATGTTCCACTAGTGCTTTTTCTATCAATTTTACAGCCAGCATAATCAGCATCAGAATATCCTATTAAACTCATACAAGCATCAGACGGATACCACAAACCAAAATCAGTAGTTCCTTTTAAATATTTTAAAATATGTTTTACAAACAGATTACAATTGAGAAGATAAAGATACGAAAACACCTCTCTTGAAATCCACAAGAGATGATGAACAGCTTTCCCTAGAGACGACATAACACACAATCCACTAAGAACTCCACTTAGTGATTCTTATCGCTTCTAGCCCACACCAGGTTCCAAAAGCCCCCTTTCCTTGCAACAAACAATTCTCTGGCACTCACAACACTTAACTTTTGTATGGAAAAGGTTGTTCTTCTTTTCTGAGTGCCAAAGGAGAGTTTAAGTAGGGAAATTAGGGTTTAGAAATTGGGGATTTCGAAATTAGGGTTCTTGGTAATTGGATTTTCGAAAATAGGGTTGATTTGAAATTTAAAAACAAAAACAGACTGAAATAATCGATTAAATGGAGTTATAATCGATTAAAACAGAGCCAAAAACAACAGAACCTAAAACCTCTCTGTTTTAATCGATTATTAGACGTTTTAATCGATTATCAGACGTAATAATCGATTATTTTGAATTTTAATCGATTAAAGCAGTGAGTTTATACAGAAAATGGTTTTCTCACTGTTTTAATCGATTATTTCCCCATATAATCGATTAAAGCCGAGCCTGGATGATATATTTGGGCTTTTTGAAGCTTCTAAGTTGCAGACTATTTACCGGCTATCTCAAACTATAAAATTACAGACTCAATCTAATTAAAACATAGTTATTATACTACAAAACAAGTCTTCAATACTCTAAGTCTTTGAGTTCTTGAGTCATCATCAAAATCATCAATCTTCATGTTCATCAAGTGCAACATCAAGTCCTTGAATGTTCAACACATTTCATGTTCTCTGAGTTTTCCAAACAAAGAAGTTGTTGTCATGACGGATAAGTCTTTTGATTCTGAGATTGATGTGACCTTGGGCTGCCATGACCTGTCAAGACATTTCAGAACTTTAATATTTAATTCTTCTTTATCAAAAGTTTTACCTAAGCCCATTAGATGTTTGATGATATGAGTGAAGCACTTCTGCACATCTGCAATACTTTCACCAGTTTCCATTTTGAATAGCTCATATTCTCTTATGAGAGTATGTTTTCTGGCTCTCTTTACATCAGTTGTTCCCTCATGAGTAACCTCAAGAACTTCCCACATTTCCTTGGCAGATTTGCATTGGGAGACCCTGAAAAACTCATCCATATTTAGTGCAGAAGTAATTATAATTTTAGCAGTACAATCACTTTGAACTTTTTTCTTTTCTTCATCATTTAAACTGGACCATTCTTTTTCTGTAATTAATGGACCATTAGCAATTACATCCCAAACATTTCTATCAATAGATTCAATAAAGATCTTCATCCTAATCTTCCAAAATGGATAATCTGTTCCACAAAATAGTGGAGGTCTATTAATAAAAGCTCCCTCAGAAAAAGGTAATTTGTTTTCAGCCATTAAAAATTTTGGACCGAAAGCCTTGAGTATTTTTCAAGACCCTTGCTCTTGATACCAATTGTTAGAAATATAGGATGAGATCAAGAGGGGGGTGAATTGATCTTTGAAAGATTTTCACAATTTAACAGATTATCTATTTCAAAGATTAAGAAATCTGACCAATTCTTGAATTACACAGCAAGCAATCAAAAATAAATGCAGTCACAGAATTAAAGAAGAGAAAGGTTTAGAAAGATATCACCAAGGTTTATACTGGTTCACCCAATCCCACGGCTACGTCCAATCTCTAGCCAAATTCTAGCTGGGTTCCACTAGATTGAATGTTTTACAAAATACAACCTTAATCTCACACTCAATCTACCACAAGAACCACAATTCCAGTTCCTACACCTAACCTTTCACCAAGAACCAAATTCTAGTTCTTGACCAACCCTGCAGCCAAATTCCAGCTACAGAAACCAGTGCCTACAATTCCAGGCACCCACAATACAGCAAAAGAAAGTAAAGAAACAAGTAGAAGAAACTAAGAACGCTCAAACCAGTTTTATGCAGTTATGCAGTATGTGTTTCTTCTTCAAAAGAATGCAATTTGCCTCAAGAAAGAACTTTAATGATCTACACAAAAACTAGTGTGATTCTCTCTTGAAAGTAGCACTTTTGATTGCTTGATCGATTGCTAAAGATGTGTAAAAGATGTATATTTAAAAAGTAAAACAACTCTGTTTATATAGATGATTTTCAAATCTGCTAGTTTAATTAATCTGTTAAAATAATCTTTTAATCTGTTAAAAGTCTTGTTTTAATCTGTTAAAACTTATTTTAATCTATTAAAATGTTCTTGATTATTTTCCAGATTTGTTTTAACTGATACGAAAACATTTATATCAATTAAAACCCTTTGTAAAAAATCTTCCAATCTGTTTTAATCGATTGTTTCGACTTTCAATCAATTAAAACGTTGTGTAGAAATTCTCTTAAGTTGTTTTAATCGATTGAAACACAATTTAATCGATTAAAATAATTCTGATCGGTCAGAACTCAATTCTGATCGATCATATCTGGTTCTGATCGGTCATAACTCAATTCTGATCGATCATATCTAGTTTTGCTCGGTCATAACTCAATTTTGATCGATCATACAGTACTTTAAGTGGTTTTAATCGATTATTTCGAAGTTATATCGATTAAAATACTGCAAGAACACTTCTCTGAACATTTTAAGTGATTTTAATCGGTTATTTCGAAACTGTATCAGTTAAAATACTGGCAGAAGGTTTTCAAAACTTCCTTTAATGAAAACAATCGGTTATTTTGAAATTATATCAGTTAAAAACCTGTTACAAAAGTGTTAAGAACATTTTAGTTGATAAAGTTTATATGCTATTAGTTAAAATAGTTGGTTAAGAAAACTTTTATCAAAATACTTTTTTTTAACCGTTTAAACATTTTTTAGAGGGATTTGCAAAATCTTTTAAATGAAGAAACCTCATGCAGCAGAAAGATAAAAATGATTATACCTAAGCAGAGCTGCAGACACACTAATCCCTCTACTTTTTTATCTAAGTGACCTTTGACTGCCACAAAGTTGCCTTTGACTTCATTTTTGACTTCATTAAATCAACAAGATCTTTGTCACATTAATTCAATAAGATCTTCATCACTTTCAGTAATCTTAGGTCCCCACAACTTTTGGGTCCTTGGGGTTAGAGACAAACAAATCATTTAACTATAGGAACCCAAACATATTTTCCTTTAGGAACACCGAAATGCTTAATTCTATATCTATTTGAAGTATGACCATGCTTCATACAATAAAAACATGCATTAGATTTAATTTTAGAATATGATACATTTCTAACTGTTGACTGTTTAGTTTTTTTTTCAACACATACTCTTCTATTTTTAATTTTAGGCTTTTTTAAGGGAACATGATGGATTTCTCTATTTTGAACAATAGCAACTTTATCCTTATAGTTATCACTTATTTCCTTCTTAGCTTTATCAAGCAAATGTCTAAATAAATCAAGTTCATATTCATACTCTTTACATGATTGTAGACCCCAAATCTTGTCCGACCTCATAATAAAGACCATAACACCTTCTATTTGAAGATGGATGAAGCCTAAAAAGTCACTAGGAGAGACTATTAGGCCCCATACTAGGATAGGAGGGATTTTTGGCACAAAAATAAGGATTCTCGCCTTTTAAGGTCGAGACCACCGTCTCGGATTCGAGACCGCCGTCTCGCCTTGCGCAAGTGGCGAGACCGCCGTCTCATTTGGCGAGACAACCGTCTCGACCTTGTCAGACTAGACGACCGTCTCGACCTTGCCAGACTAGACGACCGTCTCGACCTTGTCAGACTAGACGACCGTCTCGACCTGATAGGCACGAATCCCTATAAATAGCCGATCCATTCCCCTCAGTTCACACAGTTCTTCCATTCTCTCTCTAGGCAATTCTTCAAATTCTCTTTCTAGAACCCCTCCGAAGCATTTCCGGAGTTTTTGAAAGCTTTCTAGAGTGTTTTATAGCGTTTTTGAGAGATTCTGGCGCTGTAAAGAGTGAAGGGCTGCCAAAAAGCACCCTAATTTCAAGGAATTAATAGAAATCTTACTTCGGAGGTTTCTATACTCTCTCTCTCTCTACTTTACCGCTTTAATTTTAATTATGCAATAGATATTAGGGTCATGTACTCATAATATTAAATTCCGCAAATAAAAGGGTAAAAGCGTATTTTCATCGGTTTATTTATTTAAAGTAGCTGGCCTATCATAGGGAACCCGAAAGGGGCGTCGTAAGGGAACTAACACTTCCCTTACACGTAACTAACTCCCTTACCCAACTCTGGTTCTAATGACCAAAGTTGGTTTTTCAAAAACAAACGCCTTTTTACTCCTTTTCCGATGTTTTCGGTAAAAATGTCGGTGGCGACTCCAGAAGAACCCTTCAAAAACTAGTTCTTGGTTTAGCCCGGTTATCAGACAATCCAAGAATGCCCTTTCGAAAACCTCGCCCCTAGGTTCAGCTCGGTTATCGAACAACCTAAAGGCGTTGTAACCACACCAATAAAAACGCGAAAATTGGAAAGTCAGAACCATGGCGTCGCTCCGACCGCCTCGTTTTGACGGCGGCGACAGATGGCGACTCCACTGGGGAAGCCTAGAGAGTTGATCCCATTTAGTGATGGGCCAACTTAAAAGAAAATAAACCAAGAAAATTATTCTTTTACCCCACCTTGTATTATAACATGTTTTAATGCTTGGCTTTAATAACTGTTGTCTGTTTATACTTACGCAATTGTTTGAAATACAAACTGTACACAAACCCTTGCACACAAACCCTCTATACCCGGGGGCAAGTGAGAAACACATAGGGAGTGGGTGGCAAGTACGGTTCGCTGTAGTGATGGCCTTGTGCCCACCAGTGTGATCGGAAACCACCACTCAAGGTGATAACCTTCCTCTTTTGGCACAAAGACTCACTATGGCCTTAGTGCTAAGCATGGTCTGAAGGCTGGAGAGTGGGAACCCTATAATGGGGGCACCTTGGGGGCCTTGGCCTTGGTGAGAACAGTTAGAACCTACCTTCACCAATGCACTTTTCTGCAGGAAAACCCTACCTTGTGATTAAAACAACTTCTCACCTGTTCGTGGATGATCGAATTGCGTGTGCATCTGTTTGTTACATTTGTCTGTTGCATAGCATAACCAAACAACAGAAAAATCACAAATTTTTTTTGCAATAAACACCCTTATCTCGGACAGTCTGCCTTTTACCTAGCCTGGTTTCAGGTTCTTTGTAAGCTAAGTAGCCACGCAGTCCGACAGAAGAGATAAGGGACGTTAACTATTCTTTCGCATAAAGCCATTTTTTATCTCGGACAGTCTGCCTTTTAGCTAGCCTGGTTTCAGGTTCTTTGTAAGCTAAGTAGCCACGCAGTCCGACAGAAGAGATAAAAGGCTATAAAAAAATATATATAATAAAAATTCGATTCCAAAACAATAAATGGGGCCCTGTTCAAAAGTATTACCCTCATATAGGTAGTTTATTTTTCAAAAAAATACGCAAGTATCATACAGAACATGATAAATAAAAAATAAACACTCGCATTCATTCAATAAGCATCATTTTCATAAAACATGCATTTTGGTTTTAGAAAATGGAGGGGACTAGTAGACAATTGAAGAAGGTGGACATTCCCCGATACCATACTGAAAAATTGGAACGACTTTGTGCGGTAATGCCATCAGAGGTCCTCTCCGACTTTGAAAAATCCTATGGACGGATTCTCGACCTGCTCAAGATTTGTGTCGACCAAGTTTTCGTCAGGGTATTAGTTCACTTCTGGAACTCCAGTTTGCGCTACTTCAAATTCCTGCAGTTTGATATGGTGCCCACCTTGGAGGAGTACGAAATCATGTTGAAATGGCCCAAATCAGCCAGGGTCCATATACGCCACGGGGCATATACTCCTGCAGCCCAAGTCGCTGCCATCATTCAACTACCATTCCGACAGACCACCCTGATAGGAAAAGGGAACATCCAGGGTTGGAAGGTCTCAATGTTAGAAGACCATCTGTCCGATTTGGCTGAAAGGACAGAATGGGTCGCTTTTAACAAAACCCTGGCCTTAATAATATTCGGAACAATCTTGTTTCCCTTCCACCTCGACACAGTAGATCAAGTCGTCATGGATGCCTTCTTCGCCTGGGACGTGAACTCGAAGAGTCCCTTGCCTGCAATTCTTGCCGACACCTTGCTCTCGGTGGAATTCTGCCACCAGAAGCAAGGAAAAACACTTCGTTGTTGCTCTTCACTACTCTTTGTGTGGGGTATTACACATTTTTATGCCTCTAGTCACATGGGGATGTTCCCCGATCCTTTGAGGAACTTCTCCAGAATCCCTCTCCAACGACGCTTAACTTCAGAATGGAAGGACGAGTTGGAACACTGGGACGCCAACAATTTATCCTGGGTCTGCCCTTGGTTCCGACCCGGTCCAGTCCTCATCAGATGTGGAGATTATCCGAACGTACCCATGATAGGACTCAGGGGTTGCATAGCCTACTCACCTAGAGTAGCTATGAGGCAGCTCATGAGGACTCAAACTACAATTTCTCGAGGGGAACTCGGAGGACTGTGTTTCTTCGGAGACCCATGCACAATCGCCAACTCACTAGCTGAGAGAAAAGCATGGGAGAAACCAGTCTTTATGGGAGATAGAGAGCTAGGAAAAGCTCGAGTAGCTATCTCCAGTGACTATGAGGTGTGGAGAAAAAGAAGAGGGATGTCTCAACCATCCACCTCACTCATTACAAACGCCAATAGTGAAGAGCTGCAGGCTCAAGTCGATACCTTGACCCAGAGGATAGAAATCATGGGAGCCCAGATGAGGGCCCTTGAAGAAAGAGAACAAGAATCTATCCTCACCATTGATGGCCTGCAAAGGCAATGCAAGAAAAAGGATCATGAAATAGAGCGCCTCAAGGACCAGTGTGTTGACTCTAATAAGCAAGCTATTCGAACATCCAAAACTGCCAGAACCAGCTCGGATAGCCAACTTCAAGAAATAATTTCCAAATCAGCACGCCTTGAGGCCGAATCAGCAAAACAGGCTCAAACGATCAAGGACTTGTTGCAAGACCTCACCAAGACTCGGTCAGAAATACGCCAAGAGCGGGAGGCCAATCGGAGGCTCAACAAAAGTCTCACTGAGCTATGCTGCAAAGAAAGAGACGGGCTAGCTCAGTACGGCCAAGTACTACAAGAAAAGGACCGAGCCCTTGCAAAACTCGATGAACTACAAGCCTTGGTTGTCCATCAAGAGGTGAATATCAAAGAGGCTCAAAAGTACAGCGAAGATATGAGCCAGGCAGTCCAAAAGCAAAGCGAAGCACTCGCTCGTCACGTCCGGGAAGCCGAAAGGGAATTACATAGAGATCAAGACCCGCCTGTGGGTTTCTTTAGGCTTTTCCGTTTTTGCCAAAAGTTGCTTCGTAGTATGAAATAGGGGAATGTACACCTTCCAACAGATAAATGAAATTTTTCTTTATTCGACAATTGTCTACTTGCATGCATATCATTCATCTGCATATTTAATTTCCCCTCCTTCACGCTTAATAAATAAGATAATTAAAAAGGAAGGATTAACTGACACGTCTTCCAAATCAGAAGAATGGAGAGAAAACCACTCCTAATCAAGCTTTCTCCAATGGTTGACTCATCATAAGAGGAAAATAAGTCTCGACTGTTGGTCCTAAAAAATAAGGAAGAGGGGCAAGGACACCAGTGCGACTATTTATGCCACGTCCTTTCCCCTACGAGTCAAATAAAGTTGTACCGTGGAGATACGGGGAATCTTCACCAATAAAAGAGGATATCACGAATATAGCCGGCATTGGGGGCATGACTAGAAGCGGAAGAGTCTACTCCCCCAAGGACTCACAAGAAGATGTACCCAAAAATAAAGGAAAAAAAAAAGACCGAAGAGGAAAAAGAAAATAAGGAATCCAAGGAGGAGACAGAAGAATTACTCCAGTTTATAACGAAAAATGAGTATTCCATTATAGACCAGCTCAATCACACACCTGCGAAGATAACATTGTTATCTCTAATGATGAGCTCAAAACCGCACAGAAATGCCCTACTGAAGGTCTTGAGCGGGTACCTCACACTATATCCCAAGAAAAGGTTGAGAGGATCGTCGGTCACATCATGGCAAGCGATCACCTCACCTTCACAGAGGAAGAACTACCCCTTGAGGGGTCGAACCACAACAAGCCCTTGCACATTTCAATCAAGTGCAAGGAATACCTCATCGCCAAAGTTCTTGTGGATAACGGGTCATCCTTGAACGTGATGCCCAAGTGCACACTAGACAAGTTGACTATCCAAGGGACTCGTCTGCGCCCAAGCAGCACTATTGTTCGAGCCTTCGACGGATCAAAGCGAGAAGTAGTGGGAGAAGTTAATTTACCAATCCAAGTTGGACCCACTATCTTCAACGTCGATTTCCATGTAATGGATATTACTCCAACATACAGTTGTCTCCTCGGCAGGCCTTGGATTCATGACGCTAACGCAGTACCTTCGACGCTCCACCAGAAAGTCAAGTTCATAGTGGACGACAAATTGGTCACAGTCCAGGCAGAAGATGATATCCTGATCAGTGGACCGTCCACCCAACCTTATGTGGATGCAGCAGAAGAGGCCCTTGAAACATCTTTTCAAGCGCTTGAAATTGCTAGTATAGAAAGACTTCCCAAAAACACAAAGGTAGCCCGCATGATGATGAAGCATGGTTACCATCCTAGGCGAGGACTGGGGGCAGATTCCCAAGGCATAAGGGAACCCCCAGAATTCCAAGATAATCCTTTCAAGCATGGCCTAGGATATGACCCTACTAAGGGCCGAGCAGAAAGAGAAAAAGGGAAGTCTCCCCTCTGCACACTCAAGCAAATATTCCGAAGTGGAGGGGTGCAAGCGTCGAGAGTTACCCTAGTCATTAGGAAATCTTTTTCTTCATTTAAGGGATGTAAACCCCATGATTGTTAAAGACTATCCCTCGGGGCTAGCCCGACCCCCGGGCATTTTAGGGCACATATTCCCTTGTTAATTAATAAAGAATGCTTCTTACTATCTGCTTCTTTTCTTGCTATTTCTGACTAGACCTCACAATAACCCTGTCTAAGTAAACGGAAAAAGAAAAAAGAAGAATAAAAAGCGCATCCACATAACCAAAAATTCGCCATTACCAACACAATCAAACTAGTTGATTAGAGGCACCAAACAAGGTTTTACCTCATCATAAAGAAAGTCATGCCTCGCCAATATTGTGAAAAAAAATACACAAAAAAGGGGGAAAAACTCATAGAAGCCAAAGGCCAAAAAAGAAAAGGGCAAAATACCCGGTAGGAAACCCACTAAGGGGGCTACGCAAAAGATAGGGGCGACCCGGTAGGACACCCGAACAAAAATAAAGGGTAGCCTAGGGAAAAGATAGGGTTATAAGATAAGGTCCACTAGGATTCCCTAAAAATACAAAAAAAAAGGAACCTAGACAAAAGATAGGGCCAAAACACAATATCCTAGTTCAAAAACCCAAAGGGCGATCTAGGGAAATCAACTAGCCATAAAAAGAAATGGAAATAAAACTAAGGCGCAAGTACAGAAAAAAGGGGGGGGGGGGGAAACGCTTGTGTAGACCCCAAATCTTGCCCGGCCTCATAATAAAGACCAGAAGACCTCCTTTTTGAAGATGGATGAAGCCTAAGAAGCCATTAAGAGAGACTATTAGGCCCCATACTAGGATAGGAGGGATTTTTGGCTCAAAAATAAGGATTTTCGCCTTTTAAGGTCGAGACCGCCATCTCGGATTCGAGACGGCCGTCTCGCCTTGCGCAAATGGCAAGACGGCCGTCTCGCCTTGCGCAAATGGCAAGACGGCCGTCTCGCCATTCCTACAAGGCGGGACGACCGTCTCGACCTGACAGACACGAATCCCTATAAATAGTCGCGTTTTCACCCTCATTTCACACAGTTCTTCCATTCTCTCTCTAGATATTTCTTCAAATTCTCTTTCTAGAACCCCTCCGAAGCATTTCTGGAGTTTCTGAGAGCTTTCTAGAGTGTTTTATAACGTTTTTGAGTGATTCCGGCACTGTAAAGAGTGAAGGGCTGCCAAAAAGCACCCTAATTGCAAAGAATTAATAGAAAGCTTGCTTCAAAGGTGTCTATACTCTCTCTCTCTCTCTATTTTACCGCTTTAATTTTAATTATGCAATAGAAACTAGGGCCATGTAGTCATAATTTTAAATTCCGCAAAATAAAGGGTAAAAGCGTATTTCGACTGGTTTATTTATTTATCCAAAGTAGCTGGCCTATCATAGGGAACCCGAAAGGGGCGTCCTAAGGGAACTTACACTTCCCTTACACGTAACTAACTCCCTTACCCAACTCTGGTTCTAATGACCAAAGTTGGTTTTTCCAAAACCAACGCCTTTTTACTCCTTTTCCGATGTTTCTGGTAAAAACGTCGGTGGCGACTCCAAAATAACCCTTCAAAAACTAGTTCTTGGTTTAGCCCGGTTATCGGACAATCCAAGAACGCCTTTTCGAAAACCTCGCCCCTAGGTTCAGCCCAGTTATCGCACAACCTAAAGGTGTTGTAACCACACCAATAATAACGCGAAAAATGGAAAGTCAGAACCATCGCGTCGCTCCGACCGCCTCATTTTGACGGCGGTGACAGATGGCGACTCCACTGGGGAAGCCTAGAGAGTTGATCCCATTTAGTGATGGGCCAGCCTTAAAGTAAATAAACCAAGAAAATTACGCTTTTACCCTACCTTGTATTATAACATGTTTTAATGCTTGGCTTTAATAACTGTTGTCTGTTTATACTTACGGAATTATTTGAAATACAAACTGTACACAAACCCTTGCACACAACAGTTCCCTCTATACCCGGGGGCAAGTGAGAAACACATAGGGAGTGGGTGGCAGGTACGGTTCGCTGTAGTGATGGCCTTGTGCCCACCAGTGTGATCGGAAACCACCACTCAAGGTGATAACCTTCCTCTTTTGGCACAAAGACTCACTATGGCCTTAGTGCTAAGCATGGTCGGAAGGCTGGAGAGTGGGAACCTATAATGGGGGCACCTTGGGGGCCTTAGCCTTGGTGAGAACAGTTAGAATCTACCTTCGCCAATACACTTTTCTGCAGGAAAACCCTACCTCGTGATTAAAACGACTTCTCGCCTGTTCGTGGATGATCGAATTGTGTGTGCATCTGTTTGTTGCATTTGTCTGTTGCATAGCATAACCAAACAACAGAAAAATAAAAAAATTCTTTTGCAATAAACACCCTTATCTCAGACAGTGTGCCTTTTAGCTAGCCTGGTTTCAGGTTCTTTGTAAGCTAAGTAGCCACGCAGTCCGACAGAAGAGATAAGGGACGTTAACTATTCTTTCGCATAAAGCCATTTTTTTTATCTCGGACAGTCTTCCTTTTAGCTAGCCTGGTTTCAGGTTCTTTGTAAGCTAAGTAGCCACGCAGTCCAACAGAAGAGATAAAAGGCTATAAAGTAAAAATAAATCCAAAATAATCAAAAACATTTATATAAAATAAACTTCTGACAAAGTCGTATCATCCATAATACATCATATCATGAGTAAAGAAATACCAAGAGAGAAAATAAAAAGTGAGAGCATATTTAGCATCATTTGAACAGAATCTCTTATACATAAACATATCCATGTTAGTTCAACACTCAACATGCATTCATAAAATTGTTTCGGGCATTCTAGAATGTGGATGGTCCTCTCCCCATCCGAACTCATGAACAAAAGGCCAGAGCAATGGAGAACCTAGAGGAACAAAACCGTAAGCTCACTGCAGAGGTCAATACCCTCCGCGAGCAAATGGCCCAACTAATGGAGGTCGTGCGCCAGGGTCAAAACAAGCGCGAAGCCCAAACGGAACACGCCTCTCGCCACGAAGAGGAGGAAGAAGAAGAATAATTCTACGATGGAAAGGATGCTAAAACTATAAGCATCCTCACCCCAGAGGTTTCTAAGTGTAGACCCCTAATTTTGCCCGGTCTCTCAATAAAGGCTAAAGAGACTTCCTACAAACAAGATAGAGCTTGCCTGACTTCTCAATAAAGGCCAGAAAGACTTCATATATGAAGATAAAGCTTCAATGGGCGTCTATAGGCATCAACCAACGTCCGAATAAAGAAAGGAAAGCTTCCCAGGGGTCCCAGAACACAAAATCTGGCCGAAACAGGTCGAGACGGTCGTCCCAAGGTTGAGACGGCCGTCCCAACCTTCCCTGGCCAAGTGGGACGGCCGTCCCAAGTGGGACTGCCAGTCCCAGCTTTTCAAGGGGTCCCAACCTTCATAAATCATGCAGTTGGGACGGCCGTCCCAACCCAGACGGCCATCCCAAATGTGCAGGCAGCGAAAACTATAAATAGGAGGCTCATTTGCCACTGTTTCAGACACCAGACAACTCCCAGTACTTGTCTATCCTCTTCCCTCTTCGAATGAACTCTCTGATTGCCTTAATAAGGTAACAATCAGTTAAGGAATCATATTCCAGCATTCGATTCTTCTGTAAAATTGAGTCGAGTCGATCTTGTATTTGGAGAGGAGAGTCTTTGTAGAGCGAAGGATTGCCAAAACGCATCCTCACGATTAAAGATTCGTAATACAAAGCTTGCTACGGAGGTTCTGTTCAATTCTCTTCTCTTTTACTACTTTATTTATTGCTTTCTGTATGCAATAGTAAATAAAGTCATGTAGATAACCATTTTTAACATTATGCAATAAAATAGGGTAATCGCGTAATTTCTCATAATCTTCACTTAAATGAATTAATCCGTCATAGGGAACCCGAAAGGGGCATTGTGGGGTGCTAACACCTTCCCCACACGTAACTAACTCCCTTACCTAACTCTGGTCATAATGGCCAAGTTTGGTTTTTAATAAAATTAACGCCTTTTTATCCTTTTCCAATGTTTACGGTCAAAACATTGGTGGTGACTCCATAAGAACCCCTTTTCAAAAACCTTGCTTTTATTAGAGGATAGTTCAGTTGTTGAGAACCTCAGAAGAAATGAACATAATTTTAACATAAAACGCGAGTCTAAACCATCTTTTCGCGACTGCTCGCATAAACGTTCGAGATGTCCCTGAACGTCGGAACGGACGGCGGCGACAGATGGCGACTCCGCTGGGGAAGCTAGAGAGTTGATCCCATTTAGTGACGGATAAATTCAAACTAAGTAAATATTTGAAATTACGCATTTACCCTCTTCCGTATGTTTTATTGTATGGCTTTAATAATTGTTGTATGATTATTTTTTGCAAATTGTCTGAAATATAAATTGCACACAAAAAACCCTTGCACACAATAGTCCCTCTATACCCGGTGTCGCCGCCGTCCGTTCTGACGTCCTGGGACATCTCGAACGTTAATGCGAGCGGTCGCGAAAAGATGGTTGAGACTCGCATTTTTTGTTAAAAATATGTTCATTGCTTCCGAGGCGTTCAACACTGAACTATCCTCTAATAGAAGCAAGGTTTTCGAAAAGGGTTCTTTTGGAGTCGCCACCAATGTTTTAACCATAAACATTGGAAAAGGAGAAAAAGGCATTGATTTTAATAAAAACCAAACTTGGCCATTATAACCAGAGTCGGGTAAGGGAGTTAGTTACGTGTGGGGAAGGTATTAGCACCCCACAACGCCCCTTTCAGGTTCCCTATGACGGATTAATTCATTTAAGTAAAGATTACAAGAGATTACGCTATTACCCTATTTTATTCGTACAGTATTTAAATATGGCTATCTACATGGTTTTATCTACATTACATACAGAAAGCAGTAAATAAAGCAATAAAAGGGAAGAGAATTGAGAAAAACCTCCGAAGCAAGCTTTATATTATAAGTCTTTTATACAGAGGACGCTTTGCGGCAATCCTTCACTCTACAACGACTCTCCTCTCGAATAAAATCAACTCGACTAAAATTTTCTAGAAGAATCGAATGCCGGAATACAAATTCCTTAACTGATTGTTACCTATTAAAGGCAATCAGAGAGATCATTCGAAGGAGGGAGAGAAGAAGCCAAGTCTTGGAGTTGTCTGGGGTATGGAGAATGACAAATGAGGCTCCTATTTATAGATTTCGCAGCCTGGACATCTAGGACGGCCGTCTGGGTTGGGACGGTCGTCCCAACTACACATTTTGCACTGGGCCAAGCTGGGGGAGAGTGGGACGGCCAGTTTGGGTTGGGACGGCCGTCCCACTTGAAATTTGGGGTTTGGGACGTGCGTCCCAAAGGTGAGACGTGCGTCTCACTTGGTTTTTGATGTTTGGGACGGCTGTCCCAGTTTGGGACGGCTGTCCCAACCTGTCTTGGCCAGTTTTCGCGTTCTGGGACCCCCGGGAAGCTTTCCTTTCCTTTTTCGGACGTAGATTGATGCCGATAGATGTCCGTTGAAGCTTGATCTTCTTATAGGAAGTCTTCTTGACCCTTATTAAGATGTCGGGCGAGCTTTATCTTCGTGTAGGAAGTCTCCTTAGTCTTTATTGTGTGGATGGGTGAACCCCGTCTTGTTGCAGGAGGTCTTTCTCGGTTTTTGATATGAAGCCGGGCGAACTTTATTTTCGTGTGGAGTTTGCCTAGCCTTTATTTTGAGAGGCCGGGCAAAATTAGGGGTCTACACCCGGGGGCAAGAGTGAATACCTATAGGGAGTGGGTGGCAGATACGACCGACTTGTTGGCACACGGGGCTACAACCATTGTCGGAAACCACCAACTCAAGGTGATAACTCTCTTCTTTTGGTCTAAGGATGTCGCCACGGATTTCCGTGCATGACCCGAGGACTGAGAGATTGAGAGGTCCCTATAATGGGGGCACCTTGGGGACCTTTGGCCTTGGTGAGAACAGTTTAGAACCACCTAAACCAAGCACGTTTCTGTAGGAAAACCCTACCTCATGATTAAATAAAAGTGGCTCTGCTCGTGGATGTATGAATTGTGTGTGCATTCGTTTGCTGCATTTGTATTGATGCATTAGCAGCCTAAAAATAGTGAAAAACCCTAAAAATCATAAAAGTGATAAGATAAACCAACTTTATCTCGGACAGTCTTCAGTTAAGCTAGCCTAGTTTCAGGTTCTTTGTAAGCTAAGTAGCCACGTTGACCGACAGAAGAGATAAAGGGTCATAAAAAATATAAAAACAAATTAAAGCCATAAAAATATCTTTTACAATAAAAAGATTTTCGACAAAGTCGTATCATTCATACCACATCATCCAATAAGTGGTAAAACTAAGAGAGAAAATAAAGGCACTAAGAAAAGTATGCATAAACATCATCATAATAAAGTCTCTCATAAGCACATTCATTCTAGGATGTATTAGATATCCTTAGACAATAGCGAAAGAGACCCAAGTGCGTTTGTCACCTTCCTAGAAGAGATAAGTGCGCTAAGGTATGTTGGCAACCTTTGAAAAAAAGGAAGCTAGCACACTAAGGTGGGTATGGTACCCTCGAAACATAAGCTTTTGAGAAGATACCAAAGCTATTGTCTAGGACATATCTATTTCACACCAATCATTTGAAATAAAAAGCTATAATAAAATTCGTTAAAATCATTTAGAAAGTGGCTGGTCTTCCGCCCATCCTCACTCGTGCTCAAAAACCTAAGAAGATGGAGCAACTAGAAGAACAAAACCGAAAGCTCACCACTGAGCTTAATACGCTGAAAGAGCAAATGGCTCAGATGTTAGACATGATGCGCCAACAGAACCTCCAAAAAGAGGGTCCTCAAAGTGGACAAGCCTCTCACCAAGAAGAAGAAAAGGAACCTCAGGATGAACATGACCAATCTAATACAAGGGAAGTACATATTCATACACCGGAAGTATCAAAGCAACAAATTGCTGCTCTTGAAGAGAGGTTGAGAGCTATGGAGGGGCATAACTTTGATGTCAAAGAGGCGGCTGATATGTGCCTCGTTAAAAACATCCAATTCCCTAACAAATTCAAGACTCCGGACTTCCCAAAATACATGGGACTAACTTGTCCCAAAAGCCATCTTACAATGTACTGCCGCAAGATGGCTGCATATGCTGACAATGAAAAACTCCTGATCCACTGCTTTCAGGAGAGCTTAGCCGAATCATCCTTAAACTGGTATATGCAACTGCAAGGGGGGCAAGTCCAAACATGGAGACATCTGGCAGATGCTTTTCTTCGCCGCTATAAATACAATATTGATCTGACCCCTGAAAGAGCAGATCTACAATTGCTAAGCAAAAAAAACGATGAATCCTTCAAAGCATATGCCCAAAGATGGAGGGAATTGGCAGCACAAGTAGAACCTCCTCTGTCCGACAAAGAAACCACATCCATGTTTATCAATTCTCTAACTGGTCCCTATTATGAAAAAATGATAGGGAACACATCAACACTCTTTGCGGATGTGGTAATTATAGGAGAAAGAGTAGAGCAAGGTCTGAAAAGCAGAAGAATTACACAGCACACTTCCTCCATTTCCTCTACTCCAAACATTAAGAAGAACTTCGGAAAGAAGAAGGAAGGAACTGTGAATGCAATCAACATTGCCACTCCTTCTTCTTCCGCACAGCAGACCAAGTCACGCAGACCGGAAAGGAAATTCACTCCAATACCTACCTCCTATGGAAGTCTGCTATTAAAATTGTTGGATGCTAAACTCCTTGTGCGCATCTCTCCCAAGAAAATGGATCCTGAAAGAATTAATGGTTGAGTTCAAGAGGGGGGGTGAATTGAACTTTAAAACTTTTTCGCAAATCTTACTTTCTTTTGGAAGAATGAGTTATCTTTATTCAATCTTTGCAAAGGTAATTTGATTTAAACACAGTACAATTAAAGACAGAAATTAAAAGAGATGAAAGAAGAATATTAACACACAAGTTTATACTGGTTCACTCTAATCCAGAGCTACATCCAGTTCTTGACAAACCAGTCAAGTTTCACTAATACCAAGTGAAAAATACAACCAGTAGATACTCACCAATCTACCTCAAGAACTATCTTGCAAAACCCACAAGACAGAATCTTGAAAACCACCCAGTAACCAAATCCAGTTACTGTACCAAGTGCAGATTACAATCCAACCTGCACAATCAAACTTTACAAAAGAATATGAAAAGAATAAACCTGGACTTGAAGTTTCTAATTGTCCAGAACCAATTCTATCAGCACTTTCTCTCTTTGAATGACCACAATTCTGATCACAGCACCTTATGATATGAAAAAGATTCTTGAATGCAGAGAAAGTCACGTATGAAAATTTCACAGATTGATTTCACAAGTTTTCTCAAGTAGTGTATTGTACTGTATTTCTTCAAAAGATGAATCAAATCTGTATATATAGAGTAAATCAGAAAAACAGAACATTTCATCTGTTAAAAACTGTCTTAGAGAGTCAAAAGATAAGTTGGTTAGCAGTAAAACAGGTTTAGAAGAGACTCTGATCGATTAGAACAGAAGTATGATCGATCAGACTGAGTTATGATCGATCAGAATAAAACTATGATCGATCAGAATGACTTATGATCGATTAGAACAAAACTATGATCGATTAGAGTATTATTTCAATCGATTAAAAGATCGATTCAATCGATTGATTTCATTTAAAGTTCCTTTTAATCGATTAAGACATCGATTCAATCGATTGATTTCGTTTAAAGTTCCATTTAATCGATTGATTCGAGTTTTAATGGATTAAAACAACTTAATGAAAAATGACAGCACTCTGTTTCAATCGATTGAAAATCATTTCAACAGATTAAATTCCTGCAAATACTTAGTTTAAAAAATAGTCTCTCTGTTTCAACAGATTGAAAAATATTTCAACAGATTGATTTTCTAAAAACTCTTAGACTGAAAAAGATCTTTCTGTTTCAACAGATTTAAAATCATTTCAACAGATTGAAAATGCGAAACTTGATGTTGAAAATTCATTGAGTTATTTTAACTTGTTGATTCCGCGAATCAATCAATTGAATTTTCGATTATGTATGACCATTTATTATGTTAAGTGATTTTAACAGATTGAAAAATCCTTTTCAACAGATTAAAAAACTTAGTTAATTCTTTTAATACTTAAACGTAAGTTTTTCATGCAGAAAAATGATTTTCAATGAGATGCATCATTTTAAGGTGCTTATCACAAAATATAATGGCCTATCAAGAGATTAAGTGCTTAAACTTAAAACCCTAATCATCTACACACCCACAACCTAAGTTATATCTATGTCTTCATCAAATCCACCAAGTGCTTCAGATCCACCATATCCAGAATGGTATAAGCCGAACGAAAAATGCAATTATCATTCGGATGCTCCGAGACACTCCGTGGATAACTGCATGGCCTTAAAACATAAGGTCCAAGATTTAATAAATGCAGGGTGGATTACCTTTGACGCCTCTACTCCAAAAGTAGATGATCGGCCTCTTTCCAAACCCGAATGAAGGATGGGCTAAGGAAGACCAGCAATTTAGGGCTCATCATTTTTGTCATCTAATAAAAATAAATACAAAAAAATATATAATAAAAAAATATATCAAAAAGCTTCAGATGTATTTCTCGTGATCCTCGCCCATGATCACGAGATTTTTTATTAATATGGGCTTTGTAAATATTTCTTTCTATCAATACAACGAGGCATTATTCATAATATTCATATTCTTTTTCATTATTTTCCCTCTAACACATTTAATAAAGAAATCTAAAACAAAGCATAACCGTACAGTCATGTCTGTGATTGAAAACTCTCTGGAAGATCCGAAAGCCGAAGGCGAATGGATTGAGTTAGACAGTGAGGAGGGGACCATTTGCCCGGACATGCAAAGACTGTTAGAAAAAGAAGCTCAATCAATACAACCCCATTAGGAGAAAACTGAAGCCATCAATTTGGGACAAGAAGATAATAAGAAAGAAGTAAATATTGGTACCCAAATCGATGATGATGTCAGGGAAAGGCTGATACAGTTGCTAAGGGAATATATGAATGTATTCGCTTGGTCTTACCATGATATGCTTGGAATTGATGAAAGAATAGTGGAGCATAGATTACCACTAAAAGAGGGATTTTGGCCTATTAAGCAGAAGCTCAGAAGAGTAAAGCCAGAATGGTCCTTGAAAATTAAGGAAGAAGTAGAAAAACAGTTGGATGCCAATTTTCTAATCGTGTCAAAATACCCTGAATGGCTGGCAAACATCGTGCCGGTTATAAAGAAAAATGGAAAAATCAGAGTATGCGTAGATTACAGGGATTTAAATCGTGCAAGTCCAAAAGATGATTTTCCCTTACCACATATTGATATGCTGGTAGATCTTACCACTACAAATACTCTCTATTCTTTCATGAATGGATATGCAGGGTATAACCAAGTTAAATTGGCTGTTGAAGATAGAGAAAAAACTTCTTTCATTACGCCGTGGGGTACATTCTATTATAGAGTAATGCCTTTTGGACTTAAGAATGCAGGGGCTACTTATCAAAGGGCTATGGTAACGTTATTTCATGATATGATCCACAAAGAAATCGAAGTATATGTGGATGATATGATCGCCAAGTCCAAAAACGAAATAGATCACCTTCAATACTTAAAGAAGTTATTCAATCGACTTCAGAAATACCAGATCAAGCTTAATCTGGCTAAATGCACATTCGGAGTACGATCAGAAAAACTCCTTGGGTTTATTGTTAGTAAAAAAGGAATTGAAGTAGACCCTGATAAAACAAAGGCAATCATAGAAATGCCTCCACCAAGAACAGAAAAAGAAGTCAGAGGGTTCTTGGGCCAAATAAACTACATTGCATGGTTCATCGCGCAATTAACAGACAAGTGTATGCCCATATTCAAGTTATTGCATAAAAATCAACCGAAAGTTTGGAATGATGAATGTCAACAAGCTTTCGAAAAAATCAAAACGTGCCTAACCAATCCCCCAGTACTGGTACCACCTGTGGAAGGAAAACCCTTGATTCTTTACCTTTCAGTACTCGACAAATCCATGGGATGTGTGCTCGGTCAACAAGATGATACGGGTAAAGAAGAACAAGCCATATATTACCTCAGTAAAAAATTTCTAAATTATGAGACCCGTTATACACCACTCGAAAAAACATGTTGTCCATTGGTGTGGGCAACTCAGCGCCTTCGACAATATATGGTCAGAAAAACAACTTGGTTGATTTCTAAAATGGACCCAATCAAATACCTGTTTGAAAAACTCGTCTTGACCGGAAGGATAGCCAGGTGGCAGGTACTCCTCTCAGAATTCGACATTATTCATGTCACTCAGAAAGCTATCAAAGGTAGTCCTTTAGCAGACTACCTGGCACATGGGCCAACTGACGAATATCAATCCCTCCAAGATGATTTTCCAGATAAGCACATAATGCACATCCAACATGAAGAACGTGAAGATAATAAGTGGATCATGTTTTTTGATGGAGCTTCAAACTTATTGGGACATGGGATCGAAGCTATTTTAATATCTCCTGAAAAGAAATATATTCTAGTAATAGCCAGATTAAACTTCGATTGCACAAACAATATGGCGGAATACGAAGCCTGTGCTCTAGGTATTCAAGCAGCTCTGGATCATGGGGTAACTAGACTCAAAGTATTCGGTGACTCATCCCTTGTTATTTACCAGCTCAAAGGTGAATGGGAAACTAGAAATTCCAAATTAATCCCTTATCTGGAGCACATCCGTAATATGACTTCAAAAATGGAAAACATCAGTTTCGAGTACATCCCTCAGGAAGATAACCAGATTGCAGATGCACTGGCAACATTATCATCCATGTTCGCATTAGGACAAGAACATGAGATGCCCATCATCCAAGTCAAAAGGCATAATAAACAAGCCTTTTGTATGATGACGGACAATGAAAAAGATAAAACCCCTTGGTATCATGACATAAGGCGATACTTGACAAAGGGTGAATACCCCGAGGGAATCAGTGACAATGACAAAAGGATCATTCGGAAAAGGGCCATAGGGTTTATGTTGATAGGAGAAACCCTTTATAAAAAGAATTTTGATTCCACTTTGTTAAGATGCGTAAATCTTGAAGAAGCACAGAAATTGATTAAAGAAATACATGAAGGAACCTTCGGGACTCATGCACCAGGGCATATCATGGCTAGGAAAATCCTCAGAGCAGGATACTTTTGGTCCACAATGGAAAAAGACTGTCATCAATATGCTAGAAAATGTCACAAATGTCAGGTACATGCGGACAATGTACATGTTCCACCGGTACCACTTAATGTTATGGCTATCCCTTGGCCATTTGCTATGTGGGGCATGGATGTTATCGGACCTATTGAGCCTAAGGCATCCAATGGCCATCGATTCATTCTGGTGGCTATCGACTACTTCACCAAGTGGGTAGAAGCTGCATCTTATGCACATGTGACTAAAAAGGTAGTGGTCACCTTTGTTAAGAAAAATATCATATGTCGATATGGCATCCCACATCGTTTTATTACTGATAATGGAACCAATTTGAATAATAAGATGATGGAGGAATTATGTCAAGATTTCAAAATTCAACACCATAATTCCTCTCCCTACCGACCCAAAATGAATGGCGCAGTAGAAGCAGCTCATAAAAACATCAAGAAGATTGTTCAAAAGATGGTTAAAACCTATAGGGATTGGCATGAAATGTTGCCTTTTGCTCTTCACGGTTATCGAACGTCTGTACGAACCTCAACAGGAGCTACTCCATATTCCCTCGTATATGGAATGGAGGCCGTATTGCCAATAGAGGTCGAAATACCTTCCCTGTGAATTATAATGGAAGCAAAATTAACAGAAGCCGAATGGGTTCAGAGTCGATATGACCAGCTAAACCTTATCGATGAAAAGCGGCTGAACGCTATATGTCATGGACAAGCCTATCAAAAGAAGATCAAAAAGGCTTATGATAAAAAGGTCCACCCTCATACTTATCAAGAAGGGGATCTAGTAATAAAGAAAATGCTTCCAGCCCAGAAAGATAAAATTGGAAAATGGGCAGCAAATTACAAAGGACCCTTTGTGGTCAAACGAGCTTTCTCAGGAGGGGCACTTATCCTCACTAATATGGATGGAGAGGAACTTCGACACCCGATCAATTCTGATGCGGTGAAGAAGTATTATGCTTGAAGACATTGCTCAAGACCCGTCAGGAATGAAAACCCGCAAAGGGCATCCCTGGGCAAAAGATAGGGTCTATATCACTCGCTAGGATACGTCCTAGGCAAAAAAAAGAGGTAAAAAAAAAGTAAATAAAAAAAAAAAGAAACTAAGAGCAATGGTTACTTTAGTCGAAAACCGAAAAGGCGGCTAAAGTAACATTCTTCCAGAAGCAAACAGTCTGCATAGTCTTCACTCTGAGCTCAGGCATCTCAACTGAAGCAATTAAGAGAAACAGGGGGCAAATATCATGGACATGACTGTTTAAGCCTATACAGTATAGCCAACCCTGACCACCCATTCTTCTAAATACCTTTTGAAATCCTTCTACAAAAGAAATAAAACTTTTGCTCATTTATCAATAAAAATTCCTTTTCATTTCCTTTCTCTTGACCAAATATTATGGAAATGCTTCTTTATTGATAAATAATAAATATGCGCAAAGACTTTTAATCAAAGATCAAGCATGCATCTAAAAAAGAGGAAGCATAAAAACAAGAAAATAATAAATTCCTACTGGGATATTCTTAGGTAAAAATTAGGGTAGCCTGCTAGATCGCAAACCCCAAAAGAACAATCTAGGCAAAAAATAAGGCAAAAGCCTCCTAAGATATTCTAGGCAAAAATTAAGGCAGCCCGCTAGATCGAAAACCCGTAAAAGGGCGGTCTAGGCAAAAGATAGGGCCAAAACCAAGAGATGGATAAAAGAGGAGCCCATCATCATGGTCATAAAGGAGGAGCCCATCGGCGTATTCATAAGAAGCCAACGGGAGAAGGCCAATTACTTTCTAAATGCATCAAAAATAAATAAACATTAGATTGCATTTAGGACATCCACACACAAAGTAGTTGCATAATACGACTTTGTCAAAATCAAGAAAAAAATAATTTTCTTCAAACAAGAATAATAAACATGCATATAAGGAGGATAGTCTCCATGCTTGTGATTGAAAATAGAAGGCGCCAAAATCCAGCCTCTAAATGAAAATCAGAATCGCGAAAGATGAAATCAAAACCCATTTCAGCAAAATAAAGAGCTTCAAGGAAACTAGCTCTAACCTTCTATCCCAATAAACGAAGGTAAACCAGAAAGAGGCTGATGGAAAGGCTCGATGATCCCTAAGTGAATCCTTGCCTACTCCAGAGGCAAAACAAAAATTACTCCACGACTCAGCATCATCATCACATGAGTCGTCAACCACAGTCATTTTAAGCCTCAATCAACATCCTTCCATCTAAAAAGAAGGAAGCCATCAACGTAGAAAAGCCAACGGAAAGGCTTGATCAGTGCCAAGAGGATCCTTGCCTACTCCAGAGGCAAAATAAAACGATTACCTCACGACTCAGCTTCATCGCCACATGAGTCATCGAGCACACTCATGCAAGAGTCTCCGCTTCATTCCCCAAAGGAAAATAAGGACTACACAAGAGTCCATCAAAGAACATACGGAGACAAATCCTCCATATCACCAGGGGGCAACAAAAAGAAAGAAAAGAAAAACTTTCATTCCCCAATAAAGGCCACAATGAAAGAGGCCAAATAAAAATCTCCAAGTAGAGTATATCAAGAAAAGTCTACAAAAAGACAAAAAGAGGAAAACAAAAAATTTCCATCTTCCAGCTCAAATAAGAGCTTCACAAAGCCAGGAGCCAAGACTCCATCATCAAATTTGGATCCCCAGGAAACCGACAGACTCCTCGGTGAATCCCAAAAAAGAAAAAGAAGAAAAGCTCTTCATCCCGCTCAATAAAGAACTTCACAAAAGTCGGAGCCAAGACTCCATCATAAAAAATCAAATCAAGGATTGGATCCCCAAGAAGTAAAGGAAAAATTCCCCAGGGATCACCAAAAAGAAAAGAGAAAAAATGTCTTTTCATCCAAAGAAAAAGCCAATGCGCATAAAAAGGCGCACATATGTAAAAACCAATTCGCGAAAAAGAAATTCAAATCGCGAGGAAAAGATAAAAATCCATTCCCCGGCAGGAATAAGAGCATAGGCAAAGCCAGCTCAAACAACAGCCAATAAGGAGTCAAAAACTCCAGTCCTCCCTAGGGGGCAATTCAAAATAGATCCCCAGGAAACAACCAAATCCCTGGTGGATCATCAAAAAGAAAAATCCCCAGCAGGCTTACCAACAAAAGGCAAAATACAAATTCATATCCTCAGGGAGTTAATAGCCTATAACACCCAATATGAATATCCCAAGTGAAAGGCAAAACCTTCACTCCCAAGAATGCCTATGCCTACTCAGAGGCAAGCAAAGAACCGATATCCCCAAGAAATGGGAAATCAACCTATGCAAGAGGTAATGCAAGCACAAAGCTTTCAAAAAGCATCCACCTACTCAGAGGTATTATCAAGAACTAATATCCTCAAGTAGAACATCAGCCTATTCAGAGGCGAAAAAAACAACAAAGCCTTCGCCACTGTTGAAGCATTTGCCTAATCAAGAGGCACAATCAAACCAAAAATTCCCAATGGATTCCCGCCTAAATAAGAGGCAACCAGTAAAGAATCCCTGGCAAATCCAGATGGCTAAACCAGAAAAGCCAAAAACAAGGAATCCCCGGCCAAGCCGGATGGCTAAACAAGAAAAGCCAAAAACAAAGAAATCCCCGGTAAAACC
The DNA here is from genome assembly GCA_963425845.1 of Sphenostylis stenocarpa. NCBI lineage: Eukaryota > Viridiplantae > Streptophyta > Magnoliopsida > Fabales > Fabaceae > Sphenostylis > Sphenostylis stenocarpa. Next base: position 29,475,038 of record OY731402.1, on the reverse strand, counting down.
AGATGGCTAAAAAGAAAAGCCAAAAACAAAGAATCCATGGCAAATGCCGGATGGCTAAACAAGAAAAGCCAAAAATGAAGAAATCCCCGGCAAAGACCGGATGGCTAAACAGAAAAGCCAAAAATTAGAAATCCCCGGCAAAGACCGGATGGCTAAAAAGCCAAAAACAAATAATCCCCGGTAAAACCGGATGACTAACAAGAAAGTCAAAAAGTCAAATCAAATATTCCCCACGGAATGGGCGCGTGAACAGAAACAATAAGTCGCCAATACATCTCCAAAACCAGATGACCACAGGATTGACTATCAAAAAGTCATCCTAAGAGCCTTGCAGAACGGGGTTCGGACCGGATGGGGGTAGGTACCCATCGGAGCCTTGCAGAACGGGGTTCGGACCAGGTGGGGGTAAGTACCCATCAAAGCCTTGCGGAACGGGGTTCGGACCGGGTGGGGGTAGGTACCCATCGGAGCCTTGCGGAACGTGGTTCGGACCAGGTGGGGGTAGGTACCCATCAGAGCCTTGCAGAACGGGGTTCGGGCCAGGTGGGGGTAGGTACCCATCAGAGCCTTGCAGAACGGGGGTCGGACCAGGTCGGGGGGTAGGTACCCATCAGAGCCTTGCAGAACGGGGTTCGGACCAGGTGGGGGTAGGTACCCATCAGAGCCTTGCAGAACGGGGTTCGGACCAGGTGGGGGTAGGTACCCACCAAAGCCTTATAAAATAAGGTTTATACCGGATGAGGGTAGGTACTCATCAGAATCTAGCAAAAATGCAAATTCGTACCAGGTTGGGGTAGGTACCCACCAAAGCCTTATAAAATAAGGTTTATACAGGATGAGGGTAGGTACTCATCAGAATCTAGCAAAAAATGCAGATTCGTACCGGGTGGGGGTATGTACCCACTAAAGCCTTATAAAATAAGGTTTATACTGGATGAGGGTAGGTACTCATCAGAATCTAGCAAAAATGCAAATTCGTACCAGGTGGGGGTAGGTACCCACCAAAGCCTTATAAAATAAGGTTTATACCGGATGAGGGTAGGTACTCATCAGAATCTAGCAAAAATGCGGATTTGTACCAGGTGGGGGTAGGTACCCACCAAAGCCTTATAAAATAAGATTTATACCAGATGAGGGTAGGTACTCATCAGAATCTAGCAAAAAATGCAGATTCGTACCAGGTGGGGGTAGGTACCCCCCAAAGCCTTATAAAATAAGGTTTATACCGGATGAGGGTAGGTACTCATCAGAATCTAGCAAAAAATGCATATTCATACCAGGTGGGGGTAGGTACCCACTAAAGCCTTCTAAAATAAGGTTTATACCGGATGAGGGTAGGTACTCATCAGAATCTAGTAAAATGCAGATTCGTACCAGGTGGGGGTAGGTACCCACCAAAGCCTTATAAAATAAGGCTTGTACCGGATGAGGGTAGGTACTCATCAAAACTTAGCAGGATGCATTAGGTGGAGTAAAATACTCACCTAAGCATTACAAAAATTGGTTGCAAAGACCTTACTTCTATTAGAAGATAGTTCAGTGTTGAGCACCTCGGAAGTAAATACCCACAAGAGTTTAGAAAAATGCGAACTCATACCGGGTGAGGGTAGGTACTCACCAAAGCCTTGCAAAACAAGGTTTATACCTAGCGGGGGTAGGTACCCACAAGAGTCTAGTGAAACACAGACTCATACCGGGTGAGGGTAAGTACTCACCAGAGCCTTATAAAATAAGACTCAAACCTGATAGGGGTTGGTGCCTATCAAAAATATTTATCATCCGGAGGATCAACAAAGAAGCATCCGAAGGATAACCGGGCAAAAGGGTTAACTCCTTCCCCAACCAACTAATTTTGTCGGCATGTTAAGCAAACAAATTAGCTAGGCAGGTGAAGGGGGGTAGCTGTAGACCCCTAATTTTGCCCGGTCTCTCAATAAAGGCTAAAGAGACTTCCTACAAACAAGATAGAGCTCACCTGGCATCTCAATAAAGGCCAGAAAGACTTCCTATATGAAGATAAAGCTTCAACGGGCGTCTATAGGCATCAACCGACGTCCGAATAAAGAAAGGAAAGCTTCCCAGGGGTCCCAGAACACAAAAGCTGGCCGAAACAAGTCGAGACGGCCATCCCAAGGTTGAGACGGTCGTCCCAACCTTCCCTGGCCAAGTGGGACGGCCGTCCAAAGTGGGTCTGCCAGTCCCAGCTTTTCAGGGGGTCCCAGCCTTCATAAATCATGCAAATGGGATGGCCGTCCCAACCCAGACGGCCATCCCAAATGTGCAGGCAGCGAAAACTATAAATAGGAGGCTCATTTGCCACTGTTTCAGACACTAGACAACTCCCAGTACTTGTCTATCCTCTTCCCTCTTCGAATGAACTCTCTGATTGCCTTAATAAGGTAACAATCAGTTAAGGAATCATATTCCAGCATTCGATTCTTCTATAAAATTGACTCGAGTCGATCTTGTATTTGGAGAGGAGAGTCTTTGTAGAGCGAAGGATTGCCAAAACGCATCCTCACGATTAAAGATTCGTAATACAAAGCTTGCTACGGAGGTTCTGTTCAATTCTCTTCTCTTTTACTGCTTTATTTATTGCTTTCTGTATGCAATAGTAAATAAAGTCATGTAGATAACCATTTTTAACATTATGCAATAAAATAGGGTAATCGCGTAATTTCTCATAATCTTCACTTAAATGAATTAATCCGTCATAGGGAACCCGAAAGGGGCGTTGTGGGGTGCTAACACCTTCCCCACATGTAACTAACTCCCTTACCTAACTCTGGTTATAATGGCCAAGTTTGGTTTTTAATAAAATCAACGCCTTTTTATCCTTTTCCAATGTTTACGGTCAAAACATTGGTGGCGACTCCATAAGAACCCCTTTTCGAAAACCTTGCTTTTATTAGAGGATAGTTCAGTTGTTGAGCACCTCGGAAGCAATGAACATAATTTTAACATAAAACGCGAGTCTAAACCATCTTTTCGCGACCGCTAGCATAAACGTTCGAGATGTCCCTGGATGTCGGAACGAACGGCGGCGACACTAAGCAGTAGATATCCGCCTTAGAAGAAAGGCTGAAGGCAGTAGAGGGGCACAATTTCGACGTCAAGGAGGTGGCGGACATGTGCCTGGTGAAGAATATCCATTTCCCTCCCAAATTCAAAATCCTGGACTTCCCCAAGTACGCCGGGATGACCTGCCCAAAGAACCACCTTACGATGTATTGTCGTAAGATGGCCGCACACGCTGAAAACAAGAAACTCCTGATCCACTGCTTCCAGGAGAGTCTGGCGGACACAACTCTCAATTGGTATATGCAGCTGGAAAGAGGGTAGGTCCAGAACTGGAAGCAATTGGCGGACGCTTTTCTTTGTTGTTACCGATACAACATTGATCTGACCCCTGATAGGTCAGATCTCAGGACTCTGAGCAAAAAGAATGACGAACCTTTTAAAGCATACACCCAAAGATGGAGGGAAATGACCGCCCAAATAGAGCCTCCTTTGACGGATAAGGAGACAGTGGCTATGTTCATAGATTCACTGACTAGAGCGTACTACGATAAGGCAATAGCCAGTACCTCCAATCTTTTTGCGGACATAGTCACTATGGAAGAAAGAGTGGAGCAAGGGTTAAGGAGCGAAAAAATAGCACGACCTTCTTCTTCCAGTACTTCGTTCAAGAAACCCTTCAAAAAGAAGGAGGAGGCCGTACACGCCATCAATTTTGCAACCCATTCCTCCGCTCCTCAGGTGGAGAGGCAGTCACGAAGAAAGGAGAGGAAGTTCACCCCTATCCCCACCTCGTACGCAAAACTGCTGCCCCAGTTATTACAAGCCAACCTCCTAGCCCGCATTCCTCCAAAGAAAATAGAGCCTCCCTACCCCGAGTGGTACAAGCCCAACGAAAATTGTAGTTACCACTCGGATGCACCTGGGCATTCAACGGACAACTGTTTGACCTTGAAATATAAGGTCCAAGAGCTAATTGATGTCGGTTGGATAACCTTTGATGCCTCTGCTTCTGATGTTGACGCCAAACCTCTATCAAAGCCAGAGTAGCGAGAGGGAGGACTGGGAGGATTAGCCCTAGTTTTTTTTAAGCTTTCTCCTATATTTCCTGTGGTCCCTGCCCGTAGCCACAGGAACTTTGATTAAAAGGGCTTGTACATACACGTAAATTTTCTTTAATACATGAGGCATTCTGTCATATTCATTCTTTTCCCTCTTTTATTTATTATTCTTTCAAAAATAAATGAATAATAAAATCTATGACTAAAACAAAACCTAAAACACATCATGTCTGTGATTGATGAATCTCTGTGGACCCCGGAAACCGAGAGCGAATGGGTTGAGTCCGACAGTGAGCAGGAGACCATTTCTCCGAACATGCAAAGAATGCTGGAAAAAGAAGCACGCATTATACAGCTGCATCAAGAAAAGACAGAAATCGTCAATTTGGGGGAAGGGGACGATGAGAAAAGGATAAACATCGGCACTCAAATGGAAAGTAGTATGAAAAAGGGGTTGATACGGCTTCTCAAGGAATATATAGATGTATTCACTTGGTCTTATCATGACATTCCCGGGCTTGACACAAACATAGTAGAACATAGATTACCATTGAAAGAAGGGTTCCGACCTGTGAAGCAAAAACTCAGAAGAATCAAACCAGACTGGTTTCTAATGATCAAAGAGGAGGTACAAAGGCAACTGGACGCCAATTTTCTGGTAGTTTCCAAATAGCCAGAATGGTTGGCCAACATAGTACCCGTCATCAAAAAGACCGGGAAGGTCAGGGTATGTGTGGATTATAGGGACCTCAATCGAGCAAGTCCAAAAGATGATTTCCCCCTACCACATATAGACACGCTGGTAGACCATACTGCTACCAACACATTTTACTCCTTCATGGACGGATACACGGGGTATAACCAGATTAAACTAGCCGTCGAGGACAGAGAGAAAACCTCCTTCATTACACCATGGGGCACCTTTTGCTACCGCGTAATGCCTTTTGGGCTCAAGAATGCAGGGGCTACCTATCAAAGGGCTATGGTCACATTGTTCCATGACATGATCCACAAGGAAATAGAAGTATATGTGGATGACATGATCGCCAAGTCTAGGAATGAGATAGACCACATTCAATACCTCAAAAAGCTGTTTGACCGACTTCGAAAGTATCAACTTAAACTAAACCCGGCAAAATGTACTTTCGGAGTACGCTCAAGAAAACTATTGGGGTTCATTGTCAGTGAAAGAGGAATTGAAGTGGACCCCGACAAAACCAAGGCAATTCTGGAAATGCCTCCACCAAGCACGGAAAAGGAGGTCAGAGGTTTTCTAGGCCGAATTAACTATATTGCCCGTTTCATCGCGCAGTTGACAGATAAATGTATACCCATCATTAAACTGTTGCGCAAAAATCAACCAACGGTGTGGAATGAAGAATGCCAATAAGCATTTGATAAAATCAAAACATGTTTAACCAATCCGCCAGTATTGATACCACCCGTTGAAGGCAGACCTCTGATCCTATACTTGTCAATACTCGAAGAATCCATGGGATGTGTGCTCGGTCAACAAGATGAAACAGGGAAGAAAGAGCGAGCCATTTACTATCTCAGCAAGAAATTCCTAGACTATGAAACCCGTTATACACCATTCGAAAAAACCTGTTGCGCATTGGTGTGGGTCACTCAGCGTCTCCGACAATATATGGCTCGGCATACAACATGGTTGGTCTCCAAAATGGATCCAATCAAGTACCTCTTCGAGAAGCCCATTTTGACTGGAAGAATAGCTAGGTGGCAAGTTCTCCTCTCAAAATTTGACATCATTCATGTCACCCTGAAAGCTATTAAAGGTAGCCCCCTAGCGGATTATCTAGCCCATGGGTCAACAAACGAGTATTAGTCTCTACAAGATGACTTTCCTGATGAGCATATCATGCACATCGAACACGAAGAAACCAAAGAAGAGGCATGGACCATGTTCTTCGACGGGGCCTCAAACATGCTCGGTCACGGGATAGGAGCCATTTTGATATCCCCTGAAAAGAAATACATCCCCGTAACGGCAAGGCTTAATTTTGACTGTACCAATAACATGGTCGAATATGAAGCATGCGCGCTAAGGATCCGAGCAGCTTTAGATCATGGGGTTACTAAACTCAAAATCTTCGGTGATTCATCCCTTGTCATCTACCAACTTAAAGGTGAATGGGAAACCCGCAACTCTAAATTAATCCCATATCTGGAGCACATCCGGATTTAGTCTTAGGAATGGAAAGCGTCACCTTCTAGTATATTCCTCGGGAAGACAATCAATTCGCAGACGCTCTCACCACTCTATCATCCATGTTTGCCTTAGATCAAGAACATGAGATGCCAATCATCCAAATCAAGTTGCACGACAAACAAGCTTTTTGCATGGCAGTAAATGGCGAGCGCGACCAAAATCCCTAGTATCATGACATCGAACAATATCTCATGAAGGGTGAATACCCCGAAGGAATTAATGACAATGATAAACGAACCATTCGTAAAAGGGCAGTAGGGTTCACGTTGATTGAAGGAACCCTCTACAAAAAGAGTCTTGATTCCACTCTCTTAAGGTGTGTGGACCAAGAGGAAGCCCAGACCTTGATAAGAGAAATCCACAAAGGAGCCTTTGGGACTCACGCACCTGGGCATGTCATGACAAAGAAAATATTAAGGGCAGGATATTTTTGGTCCACAATGGAAGCCGATTGTCACCAGTATGCTAAAAAGTGTCACAAGTGCCAAATCTACGCCGATAACATCCGTGTGCCGCCCGCACCTCTCAATACCTTGACTACACCATGGCCATTTTCTATGTGGGGCATGGACGTCATCGGGACCATAGAACCCAAAGCATCTAATGACCATTGTTTTATCTTGGTGGCCATCGACTACTTTACCAAATGGGTTGAGACAACATCGTATGCACACATGACTCGAAAAGTGGTGACCACCTTCATCAAGAAAAATATTATATGTCGGTACGGCATTCCCCATAAGCTCATTACTGATAATGGGACCAATCTCAATAATAAAATGATGGAGGAACTATGTCAAGACTTCAAAATTCAGCACCACAATTCTTCTCCGTACCGACCAAAGATGAACGGTGCAGTAGAGGCAGCCAATAAAAATATTAAGTAAATCATCCAGAAGATGGTAGTAACCTACAAAGATTGGCACGAAATGTTGCCCTTCGCCCTACACGGCTACCGGACGTCGGTGCAAACCTCCACAGGGGCTACTCCATTTTCCCTCGTATACGGAATGGAGGTCGTACTACTGGTAGAGGTTGAAATACCCTCCCTACGAGTTATTATGGAAGCCAAGTTGACAGAAGCCGAATGGGTCCAAAATTGATACGATCAGTTAAACCTAATCGAAGAAAAATGGCTGGACGCCATATGTCGGGGGCAAGCTTACCAAAAGAAGATCAAGAAAGCCTACGACAAGAAGGTCAATCCTCGCACTTTCCAAGAAGGGGATCTAGTAATAAAGAAACTGCTCCCAACCCAAAAAGACAAAATTGGAAAATGGACAGCAAATTATGAAGGGCCCTTTGTGGTCAAATGAGCCTTCTCAGAAGGAGCTCTCATCCTCACCAACATGGATGGAGAAGAACTTCGACATCCTGTCAACTCAGATGCACTAAAGAGATACTACGCCTGAAGACATTGCTCGTGACCCGTCAGGATGAAAACTCGCAAAGAGTGTCTTGGGCAAAAGATAGGGTCTGCATTCCTCGCTAGGATACGTCTTAGGCAAAAATTAGAGAAAAAAAAAAGAAGAGCAATGATTTCCTTAGCCGAAAACAGCAAAGGCGACTAAGGTAACACCTTCACGGAAGCAAGCAGACTTCGCATAGTCTTCACTCTGAGTTTGAGCATCTCAATTGAAGTGACCAGGAAAAACAGAGAAACAGAAATCACAGGCATGATTGATGTACCTTATACAGCTTAGCCAACCTTGGCTAGCCTTGCTTACAAATTCCTTTGTAAATCCTTTTGTAAAAGTAGATCATATCAATAAAAATTGTCTTTTCTTCTCTCTACCTACTTATGGGAATGTCTCTGTATTAACGAAACATGAGCATGCATAAAACAAGCAATATGAGAAAGCATAAGAAAAACAAGACAAACAGCGCCGACCAGGTCCATCCCAACCAAAAAATTATAGAGTAGCCTGCTAGATCGAAAACCCGCAAAGGGCAGTCTAGGCAAAAGTTAAGGCCTTCATAAAAAGAAAAAGCCCACCGAAACTTAGGCAAAAATTAAGCCCACTAGATCGAAAACCCGTAAAGGGTGGTCTAGGCAAAAGATAGGGCTAAAACAAAATTTCAAAAGAACAAGTCACGAGAAAACAAAAAAAGAAAGTACCGGTCACTTTCTAGATGCCCCCAACTAAAACAAATTGCATCAAAAGCATCCACGCACAAGTAGTTGCACGAAAAGGTCTTTGTTAGAATCAAAACAAACAAATATACTTCATTCATATAAAAGATCAGCTTCATACTTGCATAGGGAGCACTTGAGAATATCCCGGTAAGACTTCACAAAAATGCATTAACCAGAGGCTTCTTCGACAAACCAGGCAAGAGTCGAACACAAACAAAGCCCACCCGACCAACCAGCAAGAGTTGGGTGATCACCATCAAAAGATAAAAAACAAAGAATCCCCAGCAACCGACAAGGCTGGATGAACACCAACAAAATCCCTGGCACAGACCGGACGACCAAATCAAAGACAAGAGAACACATCTCAACAAGGGCGCATGAGCTAGAGCAGTAAGCCGCCACCACAGCCAAAGGATCGACTACCGCAAGAAGGAGCATCTGGAGGCATAACACCAGATGGGGGTGTGTACTCATCAGGCCTTACAAAAGGGGGCTTACCGGACGGGGGTTCATACTCGTCAAACAGCAGATGGGGGTGTATACTCATTAGGCGTTACAAAAGGGGGCTTACCGGACGGGGGTTCATACTCGTCAAACACCAGATGGGGGTGTATACTCATCAGGCCTTACAAAAGGGGGCTTACCGTACGAGGGTTCATACTCGTCAAACTAGATAGGGGTTCGTACTTATCAGCCGAAAGGATCAGCTACCACCAGAAGAAGCATCCTGGAAGCACACCTTTTCCCGGAAGATCAATCGCCACAAAGACGGAATATCTGAAGGACAACCGGGCAAGAGGGTCAACTCCTTTACCCTCCAGTCGATCTCCTTGGCACAGCAGGCCAGCAGTCGACTAGTCGGGTAAATGGGGGGTAGCTGTAGACCCCAAATCTTGCCCGGCCTCATAATAAAGACCAGAAGACCTCCTTTTTGAAGATGGATGAAGCCTAAGAAGCCATTAGGAGAGACTATTAGGCCCCTTACTAGGATAGGAGGGATTTTTGGCTAAAAAATAAGGATTTTCGCATTTTAAGGTCGAGACCGCCGTCTCGGATTCGAGACCGCCATCTCGCCTTGCGCAAATGGCGAGACCGCCATCTCGTTTGGCGAGACGGCCGTCTCGCCAATCCTGCAAGGCGAGACGACCGTCTCGAATGGCGAGATAGCCGTCTGGACCTTGTTAGACGAGACGGCCATCTCGACCTGACAGGCGCGAATCCCTATAAATAGCCACGTTTTCACCCTCATTTCACACAGTTCTTCCATTCTCTCTCTAGATATTTCTTCAAATTCTCTTTCTAGAACCCCTTCGAAGCATTTCCGGAGTTTCTAAGAGCTTTCTAGAGTGTTTTATAGCGTTTTTGAGTGATTCTGGCACTGTAAAGAGTGAAGGACTGCCAAAAAGCACCCTAATTGCAAAGAATTAATAGAAAGCTTGCTTCGGAGGTTTCTATACTCTCTCTCTCTCTCTCTATTTTACCGCTTTAATTTTAATTATTCAATAGAAACTAGGGCAATGTAGTCATAATTTTAAATTCCACAAAATAAAGGGTAAAAGCGTATTTCCACTGGTTTATTTATTTATCCAAAGTAGCTGGCCTATCATAGGGAACCCAAAAGGGGTGTCGTAAGGGAACTAACACTTCCCTTACACGTAACTAACTCCCTTACCCAACTCTGGTTCTAATGACCAAAGTTGGTTTTTCGAAAACCAACGCCTTTTTACTTCTTTTCCGATGTTTCTGGTAAAAACGTCGGTGGCGACTCCAAAAGAACCCTTCAAAAACTAGTTCTTGGTTTAGCCCGGTTATCGTACAATCCAAGAACGCCTTTTCGAAAACCTGGCCCCTAGGTTCAGCCCGGTTATCGAACAACCTAAAGGCGTTGTAACCACACCAATAATAACGCGAAAAATGGAAAGTCAGACCATCACGTTGCTCCGACCGCCTCGTTTTGACGGCGGCGACAGCTTGCTTAGACAAAAAGCTTAGGTGTTTAAGCCTAACCCTGACCAGCAGTTCTTACAAAACCTTTTTCCAAATAAAAATAACCTTCTAAAACACAAGCCATTGAATTTACCTCTTTACTTCTTTTCTCTTGACCTTCACAATGATATTCTAATAATTAATTTGGGAATAAGGAGGCATATAGTCAACAAGAGGATTGAAACCCCTATAGTGGAGAAAAAGGGACAGTACATGACAAAGAGTGCTCTACAAAAGAGATGAAAGAAAAAGGAAAAACAAGTTATCCTTCGATCACAAGAAGTCTGGCATGGTACAACCAAGCGCGAAAACACAAATCAGAGGACATTCGACGCTACAAGATACGTTAGTTAAATCCTTCTGAAAAACTAATTGAAATATGCATTATAGGACATCAAATATAAACACATTGCATGCATAAAATGTTTTTGAACCAGGTCGTATTGTTTTTTACAAAAAAAAAAAACCCTTAATTTGAGACGGCCGTCCGGAATTCCCAGACCGCCGTCTCGGTCTCCAGCAAAACGGGACCACCGTCTCGACCATCGAGACCGTCGTCTCAACTTGACTAAAAACGAGACCGTCGTCCCGCCTGGAGAGATGACCATCTCGCTTAAGGCCAAAGTCGAGACGGCCGTCTCGACTTGCACAAAGCCGAGACCGCCGTCTCGACTTCCCAGACGGCGGTCCCGAATTGAATTTTCCCCCTATAAATAGGGGAGGGGTCTTGAGGCTCTCCACAACTCCTCTGCACTCCAACTCTCTGATCTCTCACTTCCAAGCACTTTTTCGTCAAAATGTTCCGTGGAAGTCAGTCAAGGAAGAGAAGAGGACCTGCTGGCCCTAGCAGTTCCTCAACACCTGCCCCTCAAGACCCCACGCAACTCTCACCACTATACCAGGCTCGCCTAGAGCACATCAGGGGGTACACATGGCACCCCATGCTCAAGCTAGACTTCGACATCCTCACCAAATTTGGATGGGAGGACGACGTTCGGGCCAACATTGACAACATTGGATGGGGCTTCCTCCTGCAGTCTCCACCCACCCACGTGTACCCTCAGGCAGTGATGGAGTTCTTGGCCTCCATCTCCTACGCCGAGACTCCCGCCATGATCCCAGGCCTGTCACCGACGAAGATGGTGACATACTTTATGGGTGGGATGTACCGGACCACCACTCTGGACGAATTCAACGTGTCCATCGGATTCATCCAGCCCGAGGACGTGCTGACCCGGGAATACCAGGAGGCCATCTACGCACGCCCCACCAACCTCACCGCCGGCGAGATGTGGGAGGAGATCACCAGGGCACCTACCTTGCCCACGCTGATGAAGGGCTCAGCACTCCCCCCGTCCCTCCGCATTTGCCACAAGCTGCTGGCGGGAACCATCCACGACAGGAAGGAGAGTCAGGGAAAGGTAACGCTCCCCGACCTCTTTGTCCTTTACTGCATGAGCCAGAGGCGTCGATGCAACCTTGGCTACTTCTTCCTGAAGGCCCTCAAGGACTTCGGGAGCAAGCCAGTGGGAGCCGTCCTCATGGCCCCCCTCATCACCCCCCTGGCAGAAAAATGGAGGTGCAGTGCCCGGGAAGAACTAGCCTCCAGCCAACGACCCGAGTCCATCAACGGGTCGATCCTGGTTAGCATGGGGATGCTGATGCACCACGGGACTCAGCTGGTCCTCCACCCATCGCTGGACTTCACCTTGGATCTCCAGGATATCGTGGCAATGCGCGATCTCCCGACACCTCCCGAGTTCCAATAGCCACAACCGCAGCAGCGACAATAACAACAGCAGTACACAGACGACTTCGTTGGCGTAAACCGTAACATCTACGATCTGTGCCAGCAATTTGAGCAAATGTCTGTAAGGCAAAAACAGATGTCCCTAAGGCAGGAAGCGTTTGACACAAGACTGGAGATGATATACCAATATCAGGAGGGAATGAGGCAAGACTGGGCAACATTCCAACAAGAGTACCGCGATGAAGTCCGTGACCAAGCAGAGTTTCGGAGGCATATGTATCGACAATTTCCCTCCTACAGATCGTCTCTCGACGAGAGCCCATCGTCTTAGGGATAGCACTTATAGAATAGGACTTCTGTAATAAAATATTTCATAAATAAAATTTTATCCCATGCATCTTTTTATCCCTTTCAAAAGTCAGCGTAATCAATAGAGGATAAAGAGTAAAAAGACTTACGCTCAAGAAAAAAAGCCAAAATCCAAAATCGCAAGAAAAAAGAGATAAAACCGTGAAAAAAAGGCAGGATTGAAACAAAGTCAACCACCTTGACCAACAAAATTTCGACAACCAAGCAAGTATCGAAAAACAAACAAAGCCCACCCGACCAATCAGTAACAGTCTGGTGATCACCCTCAAAGGGAACAAAATCAAAGAATCCCCAGCAACCGACAAGGCTGGATGAACACCAACAAAATCCTCGGCACAATCTGGACGACCAAATCAAAGACAAGAGAACACATCTCAACATTGGCGCATGAGCCACCCGAGCAGTAAGCCACCACCACCACCAGTCCTACACAATGGACTGTACCAGCCTGATAGGGGGTTTATACCTATCAATATGTGCATGCAAGTGCGCCTGATCTGCGCTCAAGCCGTATCAGTAAGTCGCAAACTACCAGCCTGATGGGGGGTTCATACTCATCCAGTCCAACATACAGCGGACTGCAACTACCAGCCTGATGGGGGGTTTATACCCATCAACCGAAGGATCGGCTACCGTCAGAAGGAGTATCCTGAGGTTCTACCACGTGTCAACCAAAGGGATCGGCTACCGTTAGAAGGAGTATCCTAGAGGTGCACAACACAAATTTTCCCCCAGAAGATCAACCGCCGCAAGTCGGAACATCCAAAGGGTAACCGGGCAATAGGGTCAACTCCTTTACCTTCCAGTCGATCTTCTTGGCACAGCAGGCCAACGGCCGACTGGTCAGGTAAAGGGGGGGCAGCTGTAGACCCCAAATCTTGCCCGACCTCATAATAAAGACCATAAGACCTTCTATTTGAAGATGGATGAAGCCTAAAAAGCCACTAGGAGAGACTATTAGGCCCCATACTAGGATAGGAGGGATTTTTGGCACAAAAATAAGGATTCTCGCCTTTTAAGGTCGAGATCGCCATCTCGGATTCGAGACCGCCGTCTCGCCTTGCGCAAGTGGCGAGACCGCCGTCTCGTTTGGTGAGACGGTCGTCTCGACCTGACAGGCGCGAATCCCTATAAATAGTCGCGCCATTCCCCTCATTTCACACAGTTCTTCCATTCTCTCTCTAGGCAATTCTTCAAATTCTCTTTCTAGAACCCCTCCGAAGCATTTCCGGAGTTTCTGAGAGCTTTCTAGAGTGTTTTATAGCGTTTTCGAGAGATTCCGGCGCTGTAAAGAGTGAAGGGCTGCCAAAAAGCACCCTAATTTCAAGGAATTAATAGAAAGCTTGCTTCGGAGGTTTCTATACTCTCTCTCTCTCTCTCTACTTTACCGCTTTAATTTTAATTATGCAATATATATTAGGGCCATGTAGTCATAATATTAAATTCCGCAAATAAAAGGGTAAAAGCGCATTTTCATCGGTTTATTTATTTAAAGTAGCTGGCCTATCATAGGGAACCCGAAAGGGGCACCGTAAGGGAACTAACACTTCCCTTACACGTAACTAACTCCCTTACCCAACTCTGGTTCTAATGACCAAAGTTGGTTTTTCGAAAACCAACGCCTTTTTACTCATTTTCTGATGTTTTCGGTAAAAACGTCGGTGGCGACTCCAAAAGAACCCTTCAAAAACTATTTCTTGGTTTAGCCCGGTTATCGGACAATCCAAGAACGCCCTTTCGAAAACCTCGCCCCTAGGTTCAGCCCGGTTATCGGACAACCTAAAGGCGTTGTAACCACACCAATAAAAACGTGAAAATTGGAAAGTTGGAACCATCGCGTCGCTCCGACCGCCTCGTTTTGACGGCGGCGACAATGATGCACATGCTATATTCTTATTATCTTTTTCTTCTAAACATACAATTTTCGTTTTTAAGGACTCCACCTCTTTTTCGGATTTATTCAAACACTTTTTCACAGATTTGTATTCATTTTTCAAGTCCTTAAAAGCATTAAACAATTCTCCATATGCATTTTGTAATTATTCAAAGTTATTTTCATCATCACTTGAGGAAGAGTCGGAATCACTAACATCAAAGTCGGAAGATATATTGTCTTTTGCCATCAAGCAAATGTTAGCTTCTATTTCCAAATCACTTGCCTCCAAACTTGAGTCATTATCATCCCAAGCAATGTAGGCTTTCTTCTTGAAGAATTTCTTGCCTTTGTTATCTTCATTCTTCTTGTTTGGACATTTGGTTTTTACATGTCCTGTTTCACCACAACCATAACATTTGATATTTAAAGAAGTACTTTCTCTTACCTTTCCCTTACCTTTGAAGGGTTGCTTTCCTTTGGCTTTCATAAACTTGGTAAATTTCTTTATCATAAGACTCAATTGTTCTTCTTCTTCATTTTCTGAGTCTTCTTCTTCCTTCTTGTTCTTACTCTTGGAAATTTCAGTTTTGAAGGCTAGGTTCCTCTTTTGGTGTTGACCTTCTTCATCATTTAGCCTTACAAGTTCAAGTTCATGCTCTCTCAACTTTCCAAAGAGCGCCACCATAGACATTGTTGCAAGATTTTGTGACTTCGTGATGGCCGTCACTTTAGGTTGTCATTTCCTATCCAAAGATTTCATAATTTTTACATTTAATTCATCAACATAAAAAATTTTACCTAACCCGGTGAGATGATTAACTATTGTGTGAAACGCTTTTGAACGTTAAAGATTGTTTTTCCTTGTTGCATCCGGAACATCTAATATTCTTGGATAAATGAATTATTTCGTGATCTTTTTACATCGTCGGTACCTTCATGGGTTACTCTTAACATTTCCCACATTTCTTGAGCACTTTTACAAATAGAGATCCTGTAAAACTCATCAAGGGTTAAAGCAGATGAAATAATATTTCTAGCCCTAACATCATATTAGGCTTTTCTATTTTCCTCAGCTGACCATCTAGAAAATGGTTTTACTACTTCTACTCCATTTTCAGCAACTTTAGGAATAAAGGGACCATTTAAAATTGCATCCCAAACACCTCTATCAACAGACTCTAAAAATATTTGCATTCTAACTTTCCAAAATGGATAATTTTGCCCCGCAAAAAGTGGGGGTCTATTGATAGAAGCACCCTCGGCAAAAATTTGATTTTGTCCGGCCATTTTCGAAAATTGAATGACTATCAAAGCAAGTTCTGATACCACTTGTTAGAATCGCGCAGCAGAATGTTTGTGTTTACGGACAAAAACCAAGAGAGGGGGGGGGGGGTGAATTGGTTTCTTAACAAAAATAAGGGTTTTAAAATTTTTCCCAAATTTCACTAATTAAAATGATGTGTAAAGTAAATAGAGAAGTGATAGAGTATTACACAGTCGATTTATACTGGTTCAGATCAAAAGACCCTACGTCTAGTTGCTAATCACTCAAACAGAGGATTAACGTTGTCACTATAATCACAAGTATACAATCAGATTACAAATGAAAAGATAAGGTAAAGAATACACCCCTCTTGAGTCACACAAGAGATGAACACCTCCTTTGAATCCCACAAAGGATGAAGAACAACTTTCCCTAGAGACGGCACAACACACAATCCACTAAAAAAATCCACTCAGTGATTCTTATCGCTTCTAGCCCACACTAGGTTTCAAAAGCCCCTTTTTCCTCCAACAAACAGTTCTCTGGCAGTCACAACTCTCAACTTTTGTTTGAAAAAGGTTGTTCACTTTGTAGAGAGCCTTAGAGAACCTTAAGTAGAAAGATTAGGGTTTGGGAATTGGGGATTTTCGAAAACAGATGAATTGGGAATAGGGTTTTCGAAACTTGGTCCAATTTTGAAATTCAAAACACATATCTGACTGAAATAATTGATTATCTTGAGTGTTAATAGATTATTCCAGAGCCAAATTCCTAGGGAACTCAAAACAGCTCAATTTAATCGATTAACTGGGTATTTAATCGATTAACAGCCCAATTAATCGATTAACAGAGGGTTTAATCGATTATTCTAGAGAGCAGATACTGAAAATGGTTTTCTCTCTATAATAATCGATTTTCCTGCCATTTAATCGATTAATCCAGTATGTTTTTGATAAAAATGAGTTTTTAGAACCTTTAAAGAGTGGACTATGTGCTGGCTATCTTGTACTCTAATATTACAGACTCAAAATCATAAAAACAGAGTTATTGCATAACATTATAAGTCTTCAAATCTTTAAGTCCTTTATTCTTGAATCATCATCAAAATCTACAATCTTCATATTCATGTATGTTCAACATTCATACCCTTGTATGTTCAACAATTAGGATATTTAAAATCTTCAAATCCAGGGGGTTGTTCCACTTATACTTCCTCTTTGATAAACCCATTTAAAAATGCACTTTTAACATCCATTTGATAAAGTTTAAATTTCA
The DNA here is from genome assembly GCA_963425845.1 of Sphenostylis stenocarpa. Classification (NCBI taxonomy): domain Eukaryota; kingdom Viridiplantae; phylum Streptophyta; class Magnoliopsida; order Fabales; family Fabaceae; genus Sphenostylis; species Sphenostylis stenocarpa. The sequence goes on along the minus strand of OY731402.1, from coordinate 29,458,072 downwards.
TCAATGAGGCATAAGCAAGAAGTAGGTGTATAGCCTCTAACCTGGCAACAGGAGCATAGGTTTCATCATAATCAATACTTTCCTCTTGATAGTAACCTTTGGCAACAAGTCTGGCTTTGTTCTTTGTTATATTTCCATCTTCATCAAGTTTGTTTCTAAATACCCATTTTGTTTCAATTAATTAATGGGATTATTCTCTTGGAATTAATTTCCAAACTTGGTTTCTTTCAAATTGATTTAGTTCTTCTTGCATTGCTATGCACCATTGGTCATCTTTGAGTGCTTCATCAACACTTTTGGGTTCAATCTGTGAAACAAAAGCTACAAACATACAAAAATTTGTCATATTTCTAGTTCTTACCCCTTTTGAAATATCATCAATTATATTGTCCATTGAAAGTCTTCTTGGTGGTTGCCACTTTTTTGCCAATTTAGTTGGTTGAGATGGCTCATTCTCATTTAAGTACATTTCTTCTAGAGCTTCTCTTATGTACTCATCATCAACTGCAAATTCTTTATTTGACTCAAGAGGATTTCCCTCAAGGTCTAATTTCATCAAAGGTAACATGTACAGATTCTTCAATATTCAAAGTTCTTCTATTGAATACTCTATATGCTTTGCTAGTTAGTGATGACCTAAGAAAATGGCCTCATCGGCTTTTGAGTCAAATTTTCCTAAGTTATCTTTTCCATTATTTAAAACAAAGCATTTACATCCAAATATTTTTAAATGAGAAACATTTGGCTTCCTTTCATTTAACAATTCATAAGGAGTTAATTTTATTATTGACCTAATAAGCATCCTATTCAATACATAACATGCAGTACTTACAACATCAGCCCAAAAATATTTAGGAACATTTGATTCATTTAACATTGTTCTAGCAAGTTCCTCTAGTGACCTATTTTTCTTTCTACTACACCATTTTGTTGGGGAGTTCTAGGTGTAGAAAAATTATGCAAAATTCCATTTTCTTCACAGTAATTTTCAAAGTATTCATTTTGAAATTCTCCACCATGGTCACTTCTTAACACTTTAATTCTTAAGTCTTTCTCATTTTTAATTTGCTTGGCAAACTTCCTAAAGACCTTAAAAGATTCACTTTTTAAAGTTAAGAAAAATGTCCAAGTAAATCTAGAAAAATCATCAACAATTATAAGAGCATAGTAATTTGAAAGTGATGAAGATCTTATTGAATTACTTTGGCAAAGATCTTGTTGATTTGATGAACTCAAAAATGAAGTCAAAGGCTACTTTGTGGCAGTCAAAGGTCACTTAGATAAAAGGGTAGTGGGATTAGTGAGTCTGCATCTCTGCTTAGGTATAATCATTTTTATCTTTCTGCTGCATGAGGTTTCTTCATTTAAAAGATTTTGCAAATGCCTCTAAAAAATGTTTTAACGGTTAAAAACAAAGTATTTTGTTAAAAGGTTTTTAATTAACTATTTTAACTAATAGCTCATAAGATTTATCAACTAAAATGTTCTTAACACTTTTGTAACAGGTTTTTAACTGATAGGTTTTCGAAATAATCGATTGTTTTCATTAAAGGAATTTTTGAAAAGCTTATGTCAGTGTTTTAACTGATATAGTTTCGAAATAATCGATTAAAATCACTTAAAATGTTCAGGGAAGTGTTGTGGTAGTATTTTAATCGATATAAGTTCGAAATAATCGATTAAAACCACTTGGAGTATTGTTTAACCGATCAGAATGAGTTTATGATCGATCAGAACCAGCATATGATCGATCAAAATGTGCTTTTGATCGATCAGAATAAGTTTTAATCGATTAAACTACGTTTCAATCGATTAAAACAACTTAAGAGAATTTCTGCTAAGCGTTTTAATCGATTAAAACAGATTGTTATCAGTTAAAATCACTTAAGAAAGTTTATAAGAATGTTTTGCAGTATTTAATCGATTGAAAGACGAAACAATCGATTAAAATAGTTTGGAAGATTTTTTACAAAGAGTTTTAATTGATATAAACGGTGTCAGTATCGGTTAAAACAAATCTGGAAAATAATCAAGAACGTTTTAATAGATTAAAACAAGACTTTTAACAGATTAAAAGATTATTTTAACAGATTAAATAAACTAGCAATTTTAAAAATCTTCTATATAAACAGAGTTGCTTGAACTTTTTAAAACATATCTTTTAGCAATCAATCAAGAAATCTGAAGTGCTACTTTCAAGAGAGAATCATGCTAGTTTTTGTGAAGTTCATTGAAGTTCTTTCTTGAGGCAAAATTGCATTCTTTTAGAGAAGAAACACATACTGTAGAACTGCATAAATCTGGTTTGAGCGTTCTAAGTTTCTTCTATTTGTTTCTTTACTTTCTTTTACTATATTGTGGGTGCCTGGAATTGTGGGCACTGGTTTCTGTAGCTGGAATTTGGCTGCAGGGTAAGGTCAAGAACTGGAATTTGGTTCTTGGTGAAGGTTTAGGTGCAGGAACTGGAATTGTGGTTCTTGTGGTAGATTGAGTGTAAGATTAAAGTTGTAATCTGTAAAATGTTCAATCTAGTGGAACCCAGCTGGAATTTGGCTGGAGACTGGACGTAGCCCTGGGATTGGGTGAACTAGTATAAATCTTGGTTGTATCTTTCTAAACCTTTCCCTTCTTTTATTCTGTGACTGCATTTATTTTGATTGCTTGTTGTGTTTGATTCAAGAACTGGTCAGATTCCTTAATCTTTGAAATAGATAATCTATAAATTGCGAAAATCTTTCAAAGATCAATTCACCCCCCCTCTTGATCTCAGCCTACATTTCTAACAATTGGTATCAGAGCAAGGTTCTTGAAAATTATTCAAGTCTTTCGATCCAAATGGCTGGAAATAAATTTTCTGAGGGTGCTTGTATTGATAGACCTCCATTGTTTTGTGGTACAAATTACTTATTTTGGAAGATAAGAATGAAGATCTTTATTGAATCTGTTGGTATAAATGTTTGGAATATTATTGAGCCGGGAACTTATGTTTTCAACAAAGAATGGTCTAGTTTAAATGATTGTGAAAAGAAACTAATTCAAGATTGTAGACCCCAAATCTTGCCCCGCCTCCAAATAAAGTCAGAAAGCGTCCTATTTGAAGACGGCCGAAGCTTAACAAGTCATTAGGAGAGACTATTAGGCCCCCGTACTAAGATAGGAGGGTTTTTTTGCCCGAAAAATAAAGTTTCTCGCCCTGAAGGAACGAGACCGCCTTCTGGAAGGACCAGACCGCTATCTCGTCTCAGCGCCAGGACGAGACTGCCGTCTCGATTGTCCAGACGACGGTCTCGTCACCTGCAAAGTCGAGACGACGGTCTGGGATTCCCAGACGGCGGTCTCGATTCCTGCAAAAGTCGAGACGGCGGTCTGGGTTTCCCAGATGGCGGTCTCTATTCCTGCCTAGTCGAGACGGCGGTCTGGATTATCCAGACGGCGGTCTCGACCCTCTGCCATGAACGAGACGGCGGTCTGGACTTTCCAGACGGCGGTCTCGACCCTGTCAGAGGAAATGGCGGTCTCGATCTGTCAGGCGTGAAAAAACTATAAATAGGGGTCCTCCCCCCCTCATTTCCACACAGAATCAACATAGCTCTCCCTTCTCTCTAGACTTTCTCTCTCTAAGAATCCCTCCGAGGCATTTCCGGAGTTTCTGAGAGTTGTAGAGTGAAGGGTTGCCAAAATGCACCCTCTCTTTTAAAATATAAAAGCTTGCTTTGGAGGTGCATATTCTCCCTCTCTATTTTTATTACTGCCATTTAAATTACACAATAGAAGCTAGGGCCATGTAGTCATAAACTTAAATTCCGCATAATAAAAGGGTAAAAGCGCATTTTTCCAGTTTAATTATTTATTCAAGGTAGTCGGCCTATCATAGGGAACCCGAAAGGGGCGTCGTAAAGGAACTAACACTTCCTTTACACGTAACTAACTCCCTTACCCAACTCTGGTTCTAATGACCAAAGTTGGTTTTCGAAAACCAACGCCTTTTTAAAACCCCTTTTCCGATGTTTATGGTAAAAATATCGGTGGCGACTCCGTAGAACCCAAATTAAATAAATCCATGGGTTAGCCCGGTTATCGGACAACCTAAAGGCGTTGTAACCACCAGTAAAAAAACGCAAAAATAAAGAGGGTCGAAAAAACCATCGCGTCGCTCCGACCACCTCCCTTTTTTACGGCGGTGACAGATGGCGACTCCGCTTGGGAAGCCTAGAGAGTTGATCCCATTTAGTGATGGGCCGGCTTAAAAATAATTAAACCAAGAAAATAGCGCTTTTACCCTACCTTGTATTATAACATGCTTTATTGTTTGACTTTCAAATAATTGTTGCTTGTTTCTACTTACGCAATTGATTGAAATATAAATTGTGCACAAAACCCTTGCACACTACAGTTCCCTCTATACCCGGGGGTAAGTGAGAAAACCATAGGGAGTGGGTGGCAGGTACGGTTCGCTGCAGTTAGGGCCTTGTGCCCACCAGTGTGATCGGAAACCACCACTCAAGGTGATAACCTTCCTCTTTTGGCAACAAGACCGACTCTGGCCTTAGTGCTGAGCATGGTTGGACGGCTGGAGAGTGGGGACCCTATAATGGGGGCACCTTGGGGGCCTTAGCCTGGTGAGAACAGTTAGAACCTACCCTAACCAATATACTTTTCTGCAGGAAAACCCTACCTCGTGATAAAAACGAAGTCTCGCCTGTTCGGGGATGATCAAATTGTGTGCATATGTTTGTTGCATTTGTATGTTGCATAGCATAAACAAACAACAGAACAAAATCACCAAAAAAAATATATTTTACAAATAAACACCCTTATCTCGGACAGTCTGCCTTTTAGCTAGCCTGGTTTCAGGTTCTTTTTAAGCTAAGTAGCCACGCAGTTCCGACAGAAGAGATAAAAGGCTATAAAATAAAACGTCAAATAAAAATACAAAAAATACAAAAAAAATAAAATAAACAACTTCTGACAAAGTCAGCTCATCCATACTACACCATATCATGAGTAAAGAAAAACCAAGAGAGAAAATAAGAATGAGAGCACATTCAGCATCATGTAAATAGAACCTCTCATGCATAAGCATACTCATGTTAGTTTAAGCACTCAACATGCATTAAAACTTTTTCGGACATTCTAGAAAGTGGCTGGTCCTCTCCCCACTCGTACTCGTGCACAAAAAGTAAAGGCGATGGAAAAATTAGAGGAGCGAGAACCGAAAACTTTCACGGAAGTCGATACCCTCCGGGAGCGGGTAGCCCAAGCTGATGGAGGTCATACGCCAAGGCCAAAACAAGGATGGCGAGGGCCAAGCTGAAAATGTCCCTCCTCATGAGGAAGAGGAGGAGGAATACTTCTTCGGCGGGAAGGATACCAAGACTACACACATCCTTACCCCGAAG